>JACAXG010000001.1:19960725-20299000 GCA_018881555.1 Amblyornis subalaris
TTCTTTTTCTTTTTCTTTTTCTTTTTCTTTTTCTTTCTACAGACTAGAAGTCCTTTTTTTTTTTCTCGTCTGGTATGTTTTCTTTCTGGTTCCCCTTTTTAAATTTTTTTTAACCTAAATAAAGATAAGAGAATTCACAGAGTAAGGGCAATTCAGTTTTGCTGAAGAATTACTCTAACATACTCTTTATGTATGTATACTCTACAGTATACATACTGTATACTCTAACAATATAATTTTAATATATTATTTTTATATATAGCGATATTAAACACAGACACTGACAAATGTAATGCTGAGTGCAAAGAGAAGATTTTGTGAAGGACTTGTCATTCAGGTTCAGAGTGTGTTTGTATATAATGCATCTCCTGGCTCTGTCTGTAGCTTAGGCACATTAGATTTAAGGAAAGCCTTATGCCCCAAAATAGCGTTACACCGGATATGAACACAGTCCATCATTAGTGGAAGAAAAGTATAGTTAACTGAAGAAAACARTGTGCTGGGTTGAAGGCATGTCACAGAAAGGTTTAAAATGGCTGCACATCTTTGGAAGTGTAATGTTTTCTACTGGCAGGAGCAGAAGCAGGCAGAATAGACCGAAGAAAGGAAAATGCCTGATGAGTTTTGAAGGGAAAGTTGTTATAGTGCTGGTCCAAACCACACCATAATCAATTTGTATTTCTCTTTTCTTTTTCTCATCGGCTGTACCAGGTTCTCTGTCAGGGTCTGCACTTCATTCATAATAACATATACACCATGCAGGGATAAAACAAGGAAAGGTTAAGAAAAGTAGTGTGGGTGACAATACTGACAGAAACTGCATGAATTGCATGAAGGCAGTGATTTAAACCGGCTGGCTAGTATATACATTTTTTTAACAATAAGAATTTGCAGCTTTCGTGTCTGTTGTTGATACATTCTCTGTGTATATCTAGCAGAAGAATAATCAATGTTCTATGTAATACCTTAGGTAAAATACAAAACTCTCATTATAAAGAAGAACTAAGTGTAATATCTCTTTTTTTCCAAAATTATTTAAGATCTAAGTTAAATTTCATCAGCAAAGTGCACGGTTTCATGAAGCAGAAAGCTTTAATTTTTCAATGACATAAGGAAGGCAATTCAGCTTTTMATCTAGAAAATTAAAAGAATAAGATAATTAAAAATATAACATTTAATTCCAAACAGTTTACATTTAAAGTAAGTAAAGAGCAGTTTGGTATACTGTATAATACCAACAGTTAAATTCTAAGTATTTTTAGAAAATGCTAATAAGTGCTTTGTCTAGTATAGATAGCAACTTAAATAACTTTCAAAGGAATGCCAAAATTACTTCCATAGAAAATGTACAGAAAATGCTGCTACCCTATAACCTACAAGAATCTACCAGCACATAGAGACTGTAAACTCAGGAAATCAGTCTGGCTTTTGTATATTTTTCTGTTTAATTGGTGTCATAGTTACATGTCGCCTAATGTATAGCTGATGTTGGAAAACAAGTTGACAGCTATATGAAAGAGCAAGTACCATCACTAGGAGGAATTGTACTTAATTATGCATTGCTAAACACAGAAATTCATGGAGTCGATGCTTAGAAGGAACCAACAGAAGTCATACTGGCTTATAGCCAGTACTGAGACTGGGCTGACATTTTCGTGACCAGTAAAGGGTATTTTGTGATTTATTTTTTTGTGTAAGCATAAAGAAAAAAAAACAATCTGTCAAAACATCCAGTAATTACACTTATACTTTTTCTGTATTACCATAGAAATAGTAATAGATGGACACTCAAGAGCTCTGGGCTGTTCCCAATCTTATCACATTATCAGCAGTATCAAGTAGGTCTGCACAGAATACTTTGAAGTACACTTCCATATAAGTAGATACCACCTTGTAAGTAATTTAATGCATTATTCTCCTAAAGAACTCCTGTGACAGTGATGAAACTATAGAATTGTAGAAGTATAGAATGGCTTGGGTTGGAATGGATCTTAAAGATCATCTAGTTCAACCCATCTGACATGGCCAGGGACATCTGTCACTAGACCAGATTGCCCAGAGCTCCATCCAGCCTGGCCTTGAACACTTCCAGGGATGGTGCATCTACAACTTCTCTGGGCAGCCTGTTCCAATGACTTACCACATTCACAGTAAAAAWTTTTTTCCTAACATCTAGTCTAAATCTACGCTCTTTCCGTTTGAAGCCATTTTCCCTTGTCCTGTCACTCGCTTCTTGTCCTTGTAAATAGTCCCTCTCCATCTTTATTGCAGGCTCCTTTTCAGGTAGTGCAAGGCCACAAATAGGTCACCCCAGTGCCTTTTGTTCTCCAGGCTAAACAAATTGAATTCTCTCAGCCTTTCCTCATAGGAGAGATTCTCCATCCCTCTGGTCAGTGGCCTATCATTACTACAAATTACAGATATTTTAATAGTTTAACACACACTACTGTGGAGCAATCGGCTAGGATACAAATGCTTTAGGAGAATGCATACTATTTATGTTATATGGGCCAAGGCCTATTGACCTCCCC
Organism: Amblyornis subalaris; assembly: GCA_018881555.1. NCBI lineage: Eukaryota > Metazoa > Chordata > Aves > Passeriformes > Ptilonorhynchidae > Amblyornis > Amblyornis subalaris. The sequence continues at coordinate 19,963,257 of JACAXG010000001.1, forward strand.
CAAATGGAACAGTATCAATGACTTCAACAGAAATTGAGCTAGTTTTGAGAGCCTTCTTTATATTCTAGTGTTTGATCTTCTATGAAGCAAATAAAATTAGGTAATTTTCAGTGTTTATGATAACTCAAATTGGTGTAGGCTATCACAAAAAAAACCACCCAAAGAAAATATTGTAAGACATACAGTATGAATTAAAAAATACTAAACCCCACAGATTAGCTTCAAGAAGTTCTTTGTCAGCCCTCAAGTGTGATGATGGACATTTTTTCCTAGTTCATATATGAATAAAAAATTTTCTCCTTTTTTTTGTTCAAGTATGTTTTAGAAGTTTCAAAACTGTTTGGAAAAAGCTCATTAATACGGTACCTCTCACTAGCTGCTGCTATCTCTAAAGTAAGATGGGTGAATCACCAACTGACATAATAGGAAGGTTATACTACATGATGCATTATGACATGATATGAATAGTGTTATTATGCCCATTGTAGGATAACACATTCCCTTGATGAAGAAATAAAACATTTGATGCATGCTACGAATGTTACCACAAGGTTCTCTCTTCATATAGATGTCTACGTAACATGAAATTCTACAAGGTGCTGAGGTGCTAATGACAGACACCCCATAGCTTTCCATATTCATTTTCAGTAATAGAAGCTACAAAGTCTAGTACAGCTGCTTCCCAGTAGGACAATGTGCTCCTGAAACACAGGATTTCTCTATATGCTGCGTACCTTTGTGTAGTAATAGGAATTTTTCAAGTTTCTTTGTGTGGGCAGAGATCATCTTGTTAACTTATTGCTGATATTGTAAAGGGTGTTTTTAGGGTTGTTTGGGTTTTTTTTTTTTCTATTTTGAAATGGTGTAAGTTGATGGTTAATAGGTGAATTTTTTTTATGAAAAACTGTGCTTTGATACAAAAGCTTCAAAGAAGTCTTATTTTTCTTTGATGAAGGCAATTTTTTAAGGTAAATTGTTGATCCTGTGGTATGAAACCTCATTTTATTTCCATGAGAGAACACTTATTCACTGTTCTTTGTGTAGAATAGACATTGAACTGCTATATTACTACCATCTTGTCTATGTGTAACCTCTTTCTTCTTCCTTGTCATTTTTGGATGCTAACTACCTTGTTAGATAAATGAGACCTTGATATTTTCAATTTCAGTTCTCAAAAACACTTATTCTGCCAAATAAATAGCAGGCTGAATATTAGTCTTCAACATACCTCATATGCTTCATAACTCATGTGGTTTTCATAGAGTTATAGAATCACAGAATTATTTGGGTTGGAAGGGACCATCTAGTTCCAACACCCCTGCCATGGGCAGGGAACCTCTCACTAGACCAGGTTGCTCAAAGCCCCGTCCAACCCGGCCAGGGTTGCTCAGCTTCTCCAGGCAGCCTGTTCCACTGTCTCACCACCCTCACAGTAAAGTATTTCTTCTGTATACCTAACCTAAATTTCCCTTCTTTCAGTTTGAAGCCATTACTCTTTGTCCTATAACTGCACTTCCTGATGAATGGATGCCTTTATCATTGACTCACTATGGCAGTATTTCAGTAAGTTATGAGAAAAAGCTAAATTTGAGGGTGTTGCTGGACTGTGAAGCACAGCGGTGGAACCTGAAAGTTCATTCTTCATTGGTGCTGTCTAAGCCCATACTGCATCCCACTATTGCGTTGAATATTTTTTCCTTATAGGCTAGTTACCCGAGATACCCATGGTTCAGGCTGTGGATCATGGTTCGTCACTAGTACAGAGATATCTATCCTAATATGATCTTCCTACCAAACACCACCTATTTTTCTAAAAAAATCCTTTTTTTCCATCTTCTTCCTCTACCTGACAGGAAAAGTATGGCAGAAGATGAAAGATGTCCTGTTTGTTATTAAGTATATTTTAGCCACTTCAGCACTGTGAAAATCTGAAATGATAATAGTATGCAATATTCCTCCTATGAAAAGGAAAAATACCCAAGCCAAACAAAAAACCTCAAACCCATTACATTTGATTTTATTAGAGGTAGTGTCTTAGAGAAAATAAAGCAGTTTCCAGAAGTGATATATGCATGCAAGTTAGAGAAACATAAATCTATCCTAGATTTTTCCTATCTGCCAAGTCCTTCTTTGATTTTATTTTAATTAACCCAAGATATAGTTCTCTTGCTAACTCACATTATTAAGAACAATTCATGATGGCTCTTCCAAAAAAGTTTGAATGGAGATGAATAGATGGTCTGAAATAGGTCAGAGAAGTTTCTCAGAGCTAATTACACTAATTTACTGGCACTTCTCTGAATATAATTTCAGCAGCACTTCTTCCTAAATATTGGAATGTTTTCAGTTTTACAGCATCCTGGTTGCTCTGCCAAGAAATGTGATGCTTAAAACATAAGGCTTTTAACTGTGAGGTTAACTGAGGTTTCTTGTTATCAGCTAAAGAAACAACAATCTGGTAAAAAATGAGATTCATAAACTTGCCTCCACATGAGCAGAGATGCGGACCGTACTCATGAGAGATAGAAAATATCTGCGACAAAGAAGCTGGCCAAGGAAGCATCCTGACATCAATATTTTTGCTGTACCTTTCCACATGTTTTTTGCCTGATGTAGTGGGTGTAGGTGGCAATGCCTTGGCAATGATAGGACTGAAGAGGAGGGCCTGCCCTGTGCTGGATACAGTTGGTTCCAGCTGGCGCCAGTGAATCCACCACAGGGCACAGCTGAGTCCCTCAGCCAAGCAGCGTTAAGAAAGGGCAAAACTGCAGAGCAACAGTGGGAGAGCAGTGAGAAAGAAAAGGGTGAGAAGCAGCCCTGCATTCAGCAAGGTGAGAGAAGGAGAGGGAGGTGGTGCTCCAGGTGCCAGAGCAGAGCAGAGGTTCCCCTGCAGTCCATGGAGACTGCACTGAAGCAGATACCCACACTGCAACACAAGGCCCAGGTAGATATTTTCTGAAGGAAACTGCAGTTTGTGGAGGGTCCATGCCTGCATCCCATGGGAAGGACCCATGATGGAGGAAGGTAAAAGCATGAGGCAGAAGGAGCAGCAGAGAAGAACTCTTACGAACTTGACCATAACTCCCATTTACCATCTGCTCTACTTGGCTGTGAGGTAAAGGAGTCAAAAACAAAGGAGTTCAGTCACATCTGGGAGGAGAGGTAGGGTGGTGGTTTAGTTTTTGTTTCTCACCATTTGAATGTATCTTAATTAGCAAAAAATGAAATTAATTTTCCCAAAGTAGATTCTGGGTTTTTTTTTATGAGAATGGTAATTGGTAAATGATCCCCCCTGTATTTATTTTGACTCATGCGATTTTTTATTTTGTTTTTTCTCCTTGTTCCACTGAGGAGCAAGAGAGCATCTGGGTTTGACAGCCAGCCAAGGTCAACACACCGCACCTATATATTCATCATCCAGTCTTCAAGTTCTTTGTTTCCTTGAAAGGAGTTATATGGTATATATGGTATATATGGTTATATATCCTTTCCTATCTGTAAAGGAAAAAGGAAGAGTAAGACAGGAGGATAGGAAGGTATAAAAGCAATTTAAAGTGGATAGTGAGATCATCCGGTGTCCAAAATAATATAGATTTTTCTTTTATCGTATATTATTCAGACAGAAGTAGAATCTGTGAACTTCATAGGGGCAGATTTTCATCATTGCAAATCATATCTCTTCTAATTCCATAATGGCTATGCCAATTTGTGACAGATGAAGATGTATTGTACCTTGAAATGATCTTGCAGTCTGAAGTGGTTTATAAAACCTGTCTTAGCATAGTAAAAGAAACTGTCTAATGTTTATTGATTTTTTTGTGTGTGTGTGTCCCAAAGTGTTTCACATTTCAGAAATAGGAACGCATATTTGGAACTCTAATGATAAGGTTAAAATTTCAAAGGATTCAGCAAAGGCTGAAAAATTCCAAAGGCTTCAGCTCTCTAGAAGGAAGAGAAAAGATGGTGAAGGGTGCAGGATATGTAGTGCAGTGTATGGATATTTAGAGCTTCAGTCTCCAAAGCATAATTAGAAACTAACTTGCATGTGGAATACAGAAGATTTTGTCATAGCTGTCTCCTTTCCTAATGCCCTTTTCCCATAACGTTTCCATATTTCTTCGCTTTGTTATTTTCTGTTCCGAATGTTCTGCTTTTTTATCTAGTTTTTTTAAGCCCTCCCCCCATTACTTGCTAGTACGTTGCTTTCTAGTATCTTACAAGCCTTTCAGAACCCAGCATTTACGGCTTTCACAGTCAGTTCCAACAAATCTGTTTCATATTAGGAAAAATGAGCATGTCCATTATTATTGAACATACTCTTCTTTTGAGATGCAGTAGTATCTTGGGCTGTGTATGCATTACCCCATATGACTATATACAGAAATTTTCTTATTGTTAAGAAAAGCACAGTGAAATCTGCTTGTGGTGGTATGTGGAGCTGTGAATCATATCTTTTATAGTTCGTATTTATTCAGCTTAGTATCTGAAATCAGAATTGTTCCAAAATGTGAAAGTCTTATTAATTCTCTTTTAACCGATAAAATTAATTGACAAAATCCAGCAAACAGGTTTGACAAGGACAGTTGTTCTATTAGAAGACAGTAAATATACTTTTGACTAAAAGAAACCCAAAAAAGTAGCAAAGATCTCATTGTCTTGGAAATGTTGTGAGGAAGTGTTTACAAAGAAAGTGCTGCTGTATCACACTAACAAATTCCAAAGTCTCTATTAAAAAAATGAAATATTTTAATTAATTAATTAATTAATTCAGCTGCTAAGCATGACTTGGATGAACTTCAGAGAGCATTAGCAATACCACAAAAAACAAAGAAAGGACATGAAAGCTCATGTTTCCTGTCACCCTACCAGCTAACACATTATTGCAGCACTAAAGCAGAAATTCATTTTTCACATCTAGATTGAGAGAAAATTTAAACCTTTCCACTGCTGAAAAACCTTTTCTGCTCATTCAAGAAAAAGATTTTTCTGACCTCAATTTTCTCACTGTAGAAAAGTAACTCAGTTCCTGCCTATAATATAGAAGTTATAAGAATCTGAATATGATATTACATTGTCATCTGATTACTTAAAAATACGATTTATAACAAAGTTCAAAAGACTCTGTTTCAGCATGTGAAACACTAGGATATCTTTATTTACCACCTACATTAATTTGATTCTGTGGATCATTGTACTGTGCCATCCTTTCCTTTCAAGTACCAACCTCCATTATGAAATTTCTCAATTTTTGTATACTGTCATTTTTAATCTTCCACAACCTCATTGCTTTGATGCCTGCTACTTTTTGGCCTATTGCTAAGAGCTTATGTTTAAAGATCAACATCTAACTTCAGTTAAATATGTCTATGGTGTTTTCCACCTCCTGTTTTCTTGCAGAGAGAAATAAAATCCTTTCTTGGTTTATGTTTTCCCAGACTTTAGTTTCTATTATAGAGTAAGTGTTCCATAAGAGAACTCATTAGAGAACATTATTAAAAGATCTTTTTTTTCCTGAGGTTAAACCTCCAATTTTCTAAATTTCGTTTATAGAAATTAGACAGTATTTCTAAATAAATCTCACCAGGATTACTAGACCCATAGAAAGTAGATTTGGAAAAGATTCCAGGAGTTTACCTTCCTTCTTGGTGTAGAATTAAATATAATTTTCTACAGGTGATTTTCCAATATCCTTTTGGCTCTATTATTAATTTTGATATTTGTATGAGCATGCTTACTTTTCTGTAGTCTTGTTTGATTCATAGAATCATGGAATCAAAAAATCTTGGAAGGATCATCTGGTTCAACCTTTCTTGGCAAAAGCATGGTCTAGACAAACKGTCCCAGCACCCTGTCCAGATGAATCTCAAAATTGTCCAAGGCTGAGGAATCCACCATTTCCCGGGTCACGGGTTGTAATTGGATGAAGTTTTGGACCAATGAACAGTTGTTTCACCTAGCAAAATTTGCATATTGAGGAGGAAGAAGATGAAAGTGATGGGGAAGTTCATTCATCTTAGCCCTCTGTTCTGAACTAGAGAAAGGGGGTTGTAGCTCCCTGGGGGGGGGCTCCAGCCCCTCTGGGGCTCACCTGCCTGGCCCTGCCACCTCCCAGAGGGATGGCAGGGGCAGAAATGCGCATTGGGCAGCGGCAGCGCCGTGCTGGCAGCTCCTAGACCGTGGTGGGACCTTCGCCGCTTCTGGAGGCGTGGGTTCATTTCGAACTGAGACCTAACTATGCTGCGGGAAAACACCACATCAGAGACTGCATGCTGAGAGAGAGAGAGAGATAATGAGGACTTTCTAAGGTCAAGATTCTTCAGGTATATACTATGAAATACTAGCCTTTCTTCCAAGCAAGAGAGAGAGAGAGAAGACCTGGTTGCCCGGACAAGAGACAACATGGCGGGGCCAGGTGGCCAAGGACCCAGTATGGCGTCCCTGGAGTCAGAGGAGAGAAGATACATCAAATATACAGCTGGGACTTTTTTCTTCTGTAAGCCTTGGTGAGCTTTAAATACAACTTAACTAATCTCCGGTAAGCCATGGAACATATTTGGGGGAATGGAGAGTTTGTTTCCCACACCGCAGGAGGAGTGGCCCATTAGAAGTGCGAAGATACTCAGATATTTGTGAAAATTGAAGAGAAGGACCTTTTACTTTTATCTAGATTGGGAATAACTCATCCTTAAAAATACACCCCATGGACTGTTTCTTGGGAGAGGGACTGATTTTTCTCACTGCAGTAAGTTTGTCCCAGGCGGGACTACTGCCTGAAATGGAGTTGTAGCAGAAGAGAAAGACTTTGTTTCTGTGCTAAGAAGGGCCCTTAAAAAACCCCAGGTTTTGTTTTAACTTCGTGCGTTCAGTAGAAGGTGACATTGGTGGGTATTGGGAGAAGGGAAACATATCTTTACTTATTGCCTTAAAATTTGTATTATTATTCTTTTATTTTTAGCTTGTTAGTATTAGTGAATAAAACTATTTTACCACCTTTTAAGCTTGCAGCCTGTTTTCTGCCGTCTTATGTCCTCTAAAGAATATAATTTGGGGGGTCTTTCCTCAGGCTAACCCATTACAGGAGATTATTCCAATGGCTGATGGTTCTCATTGTAAAAAATTTTCCTGTTGTGTCCAATTGGAACCTTCATAGGAGTAACTTGTACCCAATACCCCTTACCTTTTCCATATGACTCCTTGTAAAAAGAGGATCTCCATCTTCTTTGTATCCACCCTTTAAATACTGGAACATGATGATAAGATCTCTTGTAAGCCTTCTTTTCTCAAGGCTGAATAAACCCCGTTCTCTGAGCCTTTCCTCTTACGGCAGGCATCCTAGTCCTTGGGTCATCTTTGTGGCTCTCCCGATCATCTTTGTGTTCCTTTTCTGAACCCCCTCCAGCCTGACTACATCTTCAATAGTAATGTAATTAAACCAGCTTTTTTACTATCTGTTATTTGCTTTCAGTTTCTAGAAGCTAACCTAAATATTATCCAAGTTTCATGATCTTGCACTTTGGACTATTTGATCTTATCCCATCGTTTTAATATGGTTCATTTATCAATGTCTTGTGAGACTTTTCATATGATTTTTCCATGCTCCTCGTGCTGATATTTTCCATTTTTGTCTTATCAATATATTTCATCATCCTGCACCAATGAAAATATGAAATGGCATTGGCCCCATAGTTTTTTGTGGTTTTCCAATTCTTAACGACCTTTATGACAAGACAATGAAAAACCACAGAAAATTTCTAATTTAACTTTTCTTTCCATGATTATGCATGCAGTTTTTCAATTTTCCAGAAATTAATAGTGAAATTTCCAGAGAACATTTAGAATTAGATCAACGTTCCTGACACCGAAGACGAATTCAGAAAACTTGAAGAATCTTCTTTCAGACTTCATATCAGATCACTAGTTAAACATTCACCCTGTCAGACATTTTGATCAGTTAGCCTAAGTAATGTTAATAATAGAAAAAACCCTCATAAGTACCACATACCCTTCACATGAGAGCATGAGATCTGGCAGTATTGTACAGAACATCGCTAATCACATGTTATTTAAATCATAATTAAATCACAGTCATATAAAGAAAATATTAACAGTATAATAGTAATGAAAATTATGTTTCAAGACAAAGTGATTTAAAAAAAAAAAATTCTATGTAATTAAGTTTTTTTCCCATTTGGTGTGATTCTTTCCCTAGACATGAAAAATAAATCTGTGGTTTTTTGAACCATAAATATTCTGGTCTCAGTTGTAGCGCCTTGTATCAATAACCTACAATGTAATCTGGCTGCTACTGGCTTGTGCATTATCCTCCCTCTGGAGGAGAAAATCTTTAGTGCTGTTCAGCCCAAGAATATTTTTGACACACAAAGCCCCTGACCCTGAGACAGACTCCTCTGCCTGAGATAAGGAAAAGATGGGAATAGTTCTCTGTACATTTTGACACAAGTGTTAGCTTTGTGGATAGCTTTTCAGAGCCATAGTGTGTTATAAGGAGACGAAAGTAAGTTGAGAATCAGAGTGAATACCTCTGGCTCTGATTTAGCCCTTCTCACCCATACTGTTATGGGAGGCTTTGATATGAGTGTCAGCAGCAGGGAGGATGCCAAGAAAACTCACCACTCTGATGCCATCTTGTACTTCTCTAACACTACTTCGCAGTCCAGAGGAGAAGCTATTGCACTCTGTGGCCCTTGTAACTGTTTGATGTATGGAGTCAGAGCTGCGCACAGGGATAATATTCACTCCAACACAGGACTGTCTGTAAAATAGACACAACTGAATTCTTTCACTGCTGAGCAAACACTTTGGCAATGACACGACTTAAGTTAACCTTCTTTCTCGGGATGGCAAAGGCCCTTGTAAAAATCTGAGTAGGCTTCAGAGAGGTATATTTGTGAGTAGGAGAGAAAACACCACACTTGACAGGCTTCTCTATGTATTTCTGAATTTCTTAGCCTATCGCTTCTGATCACTTGATGTGATCTAGTTCTCCTTATTTGTACTTAGAACACTGTACACTCATAGCGAAGTTTATTTTCTAGCTTTATTACTGAACTATATGATGAAGATAAATATATAGAATAAGCTGGGACTGAAAATGAAATATTAAAATTTATTTATTTATGTAGTTGGTTGATGTCAGTTGTCTATGAGTCCATGTTTTCATTGTTTTTACTGTTATCAGATCTGAAAGGGAAGGTGACAGGAAATTTGCTTACTTTACAGATCACTGTTTGAACTCCAGAAAGTCAGCTGGAATGAAAAATACCTGCACTCAGAAAGAGACATCAAAGTTTTTGTAGCATTGTTCCTGAACTTCTGAGCCATAAAAGAGCTATCAGAACTCAAAAGTAAAGTGATCTGCTGAATACTTTCAAGCAGGAAGATTTGGGTTATGAATTCAATTAGAAAATACAATAACAAGTTACTATAATACCAATGAAATCTGAATGAAAACCTGCTCATTTCTATCACAATCTATTGCAAAGGTAAAGTCAAACTTTAAATCAGGCACATCCCCATTTTTTAATAGAATTGTCCTTATCTAGATTAAGCCTCTTCTTAAGATTAAGGAGATATATTGAGGCACAAAATATCTGTTTCCAGATTAGGGACATTAGGGACCTAATGGTTCAATAAGTTTTCAGTTGTATAAAAGGATAGAAATTACCATTTGCTAAGTGGTCCATCCTATCTTAGGGCATTACATGAAACTGAAAAAAATTGGAATTTTTCCCATGGATCCCAAAAAGCACTGTCCCAGACCTTATAGCTGGCCTTATGTAGTTCTTACAAATGGAAACAAAATGAATCATCAGAACAATTTTAGACTTTTTCTTAGAAAAAGGCTAAGTCTTGACTGGCTGAGAGTACCCAATTTTGTATATGGGGAAAAATATTGTTGAATGATACTTTAACACAGCCAGTAAGGAAAAAAAAATGAAAAACCCGCAAACAAACMAACCCTTTCAGGTTTGAGTTTTGTTTACAGAACATTAGACTTTTAAGTTATAACTTATTAGACTATAACTTACCTTTTAACTATAACTTTTAAGTTATTAGACTTTTAAAAGAAAGTAAAAGTGAATTTAAAGATGAAATTTGTTGTCTTTTTATCCAAATCAAGTTGTCCATACTCTTCATGAGTTCCTCTGGCTGCTACAGAGGATTCTGGCTACTTACGAAGAATATCCTTGTCTGACATTCAGCTGCTGTTTGAGTTCTCTTGAAGACTAAAGAAAAAGCCTGGTACAATGAGCATCAGCAATTTTTGTTAGTATAAAAATTCTGAACTGTCTTATTGTTCTGAGATGGCCTCAAACAATTTCAGCTCATCTTTTCTATCTACTAACAGCAGAGATTCAAGTACAGTTTTTAAACAAATATAAAGGTTTTGAGTTTGTGGGAAGGGGTTGTATTTCCTATTTCTGTTTCTTCCTCCCATTATTATCACTTTGTCTATAAGATATTACAGAAGGATAAAAACCAAAATCATAGAAAATTGTACTAGGATTAATTCATACCTGAACAGAAAAAAAGCATGCTCTTAACAGAAGAAAAAAAACAACAAAGCATAAAGAAAGTAGAACTTGGCTGATGGAATTGATATTAACTGGACTTTTCTGATTTACATAACTGAAATTTGTCCAGGAATTGTTTACCTTTTCTTTTTTTTTTTTAAACAGGGTTTGATTTTTTACTGGAGCCTTTTTTGATGTATTCATGGGATTCCTCAAAGTCCTCTGGGGTTAAAGTCTGAAATGAACTCACTTATCTGAGAAAAAAAATATACCACTGATATCATTGCCTAGAGAAATATTAGGAAAAACAAATAAATCACAATAGCAGAATCATTCCAGAGGGGAAAGAAACTCCAGAGACAGAGTGTTTTCTTGCACATACAGTATATTAGAGATGCAAGTTACCTCAAGGCTTTCAATTGATTTGATTTTTCTGTGGTTGGGTTAACTCAGTATTTCAAGGTCCTTGATTCTTTACTATGTTGCAGTTTTCTWCTTTATTATGTTTTTATTTTGAAATATTATGATCAGAAGCAGTATTTTGAATGTCACATGAAGATACAGGGATACATAAAAGCACTTGTATTTTCATATGTGCTCATTATTCCCTCAGTTAAACTGACTTTTGAACACTTCTTTCCTTCTCCAACCTGCCTCCCTTCCACCAGTCCTTCTCTGTCTCACACATACATTTAACACTTCAGGAGAAATGCAACTCAAAACACTTGGTACTGTGGTAAAATAAGTGAAGATATTCAGGGTTCTTGTGAATAGTGCATGATATTCAGTCAGTTATTAGGAATGAAGTCTATGATGAATGAAATGATCATCTCACAAGTATCATGCCAAGGAGCTTAGAGGAGAAGAAGGAGAACAATGCACTCAAAAAAACACTGGTTTGTCCTTGCAGGTTGCACTAGACTCAAAATATGATCTCAACTGCATTGGCTATAATGGTGTTTTTCCAGTAACTGAGATCTGTTTTAAACAAAGATGGATATAGATTCTGAAGAGACTTTGCTTCTACCATCTAAAGAAAACATTAAGGAGTGAGGCTAAAACTGGCTTTTCTTTAATTTGTTTGTTTTTAATTTTGGCAAGCTGTCAATAGCTAACCAGATAGCACCCTTTATGACTTTTTTGAAAAACGAGAAAGATTATTTACATGGTTTAGCTACATTCATTTAACTGTCATATAGGAAAACAATTATTTTTTGGACTGTCATTTGCTGAAACTGCTTCTAATATTTCGCAAAAACACCTGTACTAGATGTGGACACTGTATAAAGGGTTTCTGACAGAGATTGCTTAATTTATGAATTCAAGACTGACCATAAAATTTACTGTATGTTATTTCTTAATATATTTTTAGATGTCTGAAAACTGGCTTAAGGATTTCACTGTTTGTTATTATCTCTTGTGTGCATCTGACATGTAAAGAGGTTATTGCCTCTTTACTTTATTAATATTTAGCAGTTGTATTGTATGTCAAGGACCTGAGGCGTTTGGCACTTTGTTCAGTTGCAATATGCTATGCAATAGTTACACAGGTTCCGCCCACACAGTACAGACAGAAGGGGATTTTTCTGCCCATAGGAGTTTACAAAAACACATGAAAGGTCAGTGTAATACCTAATTCTCTCTAAGAACCATGACAATGAGAGCAGCAGAGGAGCACATCATGTAGGGGAAGTGGTGTGCAAAAGTGATCAAAGGCAGACATGGTAATGCTCTGTGGCTGAGCAGTGCGGCTTCCTCAGGCAAGGTGGGAGCTGAAACAGCATTTCAATTCAATCTAACCTTCCTGGGGGGACGTTTCTAGGGGGTTACTTCAAAGGCAACTAAGCAAATACTACTGAGTGGAAAACTCAGGCGAGTTCGGTGTCTCAGCCACTGGAGGTACAGTCGCCTTGCAGATGTACTGTCCTTGCAGATGGGGTCCTCTCTGCTGAATAAAGGATGAGACCTATCAGCTCTTTGTGTTTCTGCTGTCTGATACAACTACAACCATGTTGTTTATGTTTAAATTAAGGCTTTCTGTCAGTCAGTCATCTCTTAGTGGAGTAGGCCTGCTGGCTGTAATTTCTGAGAGGGGTCTCTGTTGCTCTTTAAGTGATGCTTACTTGCTTTGATAGTGGGAGACAATACTTTTTATCCCCTTGCCTTGGCAGGCCTATTCAGAACTGATTTCAAAAATCTTCATTTCACGTTCATACTTCAATAGCCAATAAATAAATWAATTAATTAAATAAGTAGACGAATAAATAAATGACAATCACTTGAATGGGTAAATACAGGTTAATACACTGAACACAACTTTCTTGTAAGGCTAGAAAAGCTTCCTATGGAAAAAGAGAGATATCAGTCATGTCTGGATACCCTTTTTAGTAAGTTTGACCCAGTACTCGTCGTTTAAACCCCCTGGATTGTCATGGTTTAGCCCCTGCCAGCAACTAAGCACCACACAGCCACTCCCTCACTCTCCGACACTGGGATGTGGGAGAGAATCGGAATGGTAAAAGTCAGAAAACTCATTAGAGACAGTTTAATAATGCAAGAGAAATAATATTGATACTACTAATAATGTAAAATTGTAAGGAGAAAAAGACAAAAAGTAGATAAAGATAAGACTAAAGACAAATGGTGTCAATGAATACCACTGCTCACCACCACCAAGGGACTGATATCCAGGCAGTCCCTGAGCGGAGCCACCCGCTGCCAACCTCCTTCCTTTCATAGCACTCTCCTTTATTCAGACCCTGACAAATATGATGCTGTGAGACTAAAACTGTTCGAAATAAAAATCAGGTTTATTCCCTGCAAAAAAATAAATAAATTACAGACTGGAAACCTTTTCCAAGATCTGTATTGAAAATAAATAAACTATAATATTGATGAAGTAGATGAAAATAATGGCCTCCTCTTATAGATTGTATGCCACATGTTCTATTTTCCCACTTTCTTACCATTTTTATTCTGAATGTTTGTTTTTTAGAGATCAAGATGACTGCTTTTTAATTTTGTTTTCTAACTATCCCATCTCTTCCCTATTGCAGATATGTATTTTTTGTATAGTTCTGTTTGTCTTGAGTTTAATTTTTAAATTTATGTTACCCTTTCTCTTTCCTATTTCTATTCACTTATCCTTTTATCTATGCTACCTTCATGCTATTTTTAACTCTTTTATTTCACTTTATGTAACTTATACCCTCCTCCCTTCCCCCCCCCCACCCCACATTTCCTCCTATGCTTTTTTTTGTTTATTAATTAAAAGTATGCAATTTAATTTGACCCTGAAGATCTGGAAACATCAAAAAGGCCCTGTGTGTTATACTGTCCATGCCAGGTTTTATTTTACAGGAACATGAGGTAGGGTATAATCTGGTAGGGTGGATTAATATCTGCTACTGTTGGATGGTTTCCATTAACACACATTTCTTCCTACTGTCTGTTTCTCTAGCTCRGTGAGAGCAACAAACCCTATTCCACTTATTTCTCCCTCTTTTTTTCTCAGTATGACATCTGTGTCTCATAGCAAGGAGCAGAAAACCCACATACTAGTTTCTTTGTGCAACTGCAAAACTAATTTTCCTCACAGTTCTTGAATGTTTGAGTTTCCTCCTCCGTCCTCTTTCAGCCTGTTTGAGATTTTGTTTTCTATATTTGATATTCAAGTCATCCTGTGTTCCCTGTTCAACTCTGTAACTAGCATTGTGCCACCTCTCTTTACCACTGTATCCATCCTCCTCCTTCTCTGTGGGGATATATGGTAAGATTAGGAGAAGGATGAGTTAGGACCCAATGTCCCTTTCTCATTCACTCTTGAAAGGAAAAGGGTATTTACCCCAGATATGTCTGCTCCTGCTGAAACTGAGCTGATAGAAGAAAGGAAGGACTGTCAGTTCCCAAATGAAACCAATCTTTCCTTCTTACCCTCTCCTCACCCTTCTTTCACATCCAAAAATGATAAATAGCTGAAGCCCTGTCACTCGGAGAAGTGTGCACAGTTTCAATGCTCATATTGAGCATCAATTCCAAGACCACACACAAATAAGACAGAAATGCAAATTTGTACATACTTTGAAAACATAAAGTCCTATGCAAGTGCTAAGTATGATTATGATGACTATTAGTGATCCTAAGCACTGTGTGATTTTTTAGGGCAGAACTGAGACTAGTTTGACATATCAAAGGGAAGTTAGCCTAGATTTGAGGCTCTGCTTTAACTAAGTCAATTTCACACCTGCTCCCTTTGTCAGTCCATATGTTTGTCATCAATGAAAAATCCTCTCCACATGAGCATTTGCAGTGGGAATGATTATGACACATTTCATTATCTTCAGTAAATTGGATGGTTCAGTCCTTGAACTGCTGAATACCCCACACCGGTCTTGTCCGCATTGCAGACTTCACTCAGTTATAGTGTAATTGAGTTGAACTCCTCACACAGAGCCTATGCTTCTATCTCTGCTGCACAGAGGAATCTGTTCAGCTGTAGTTCAGAGCATGAAGGGATTATTTTTTTCCCAAATCTAAGAAAAAAGCTACCTATTTCGATACCACTTTAAGTCAGTGGAATAGAACTATTTGATTAAGTAATCAATAAGAGCCCTTATTTATTTGTGATTTCTTAAGTATTGGTTGGAATTTCTAAAGCTACATATTGGGGTTTTTTATATCCAAAATATTCTTGTCTCCAAATGAGTCCATTTCCATTGTACCTCGAAACAGTTATTGCCTCATTTGTTCCTATCCAAGAATGATAATTACACCTGACAACATTTTTGCTCTATTATGAAGCATTTTTCAGGTTAAAGTGCATTGAAGGCTTCCGTGTAATGGAGCTAAAGGATGTTGAATCAAACTAAACAGCTTTTTCCTTCATTTCATTATTCCTTTTCTTTAGCAAACGCTAGAATTCAGTATTTCGGAGTGGTTTAGGAAATTAGAATTCTACCTGGGGTTACAGTTCGCACAGCCTTAGCAAAAATAATAGAATATACGTCCTGGCATAGTGAACATTTAATACATATTCTTATAAATCATTGGAAATTATGTATGGAATAATATGCAAAATACCATTTTAACAAAAGCTGTTTTGTGGTGCTAATTTTCCTCAGAGGAGGCTTTATTTCGTAAGTGGAGAAAATCACCTAGATGTAAGATTTAAAGTCAAGGTTTACATCTGTGTATTTCAGGACCTCATATAAACACATTTCTCTTTGATCTTTCAGAGGTGAGTTGGCAGTCTCTGRAGTGTGACCACAATACATAAGGTATGTGTCACCCTGTGACACTTGCTGGATTGATTCCTTCAAGTGAGGTAGTTTGAGGAATTCCTACTTTACAGTTCTCAGTGGGGTTTAGAGATGAGAGAGATTTCAAGCTGCCAGGTGCCAAAGGCAGGAGCAGAACTTTCAGTTTCAAGTGAACTTTTACACTGGAATAAATACACTCACAAATTTTGTAGGTGCCTCCAGGTGGTTAAGTCTTCAGATAATTGCACAGGTATCAAGTTTTTATAGAAAAATAGAGTACAGACAAAGAGTATTCATTCGTTTTTCAGCAGAAGCTGCCTGCTAGCAATTATGAAATGGCTCAGAAATAAATTGTGAGGGTGGACTTATTCAGGTTTTGATCTTTGTTTTTGTTTTGTCTTTTGGTCTTAATAGTATGGAAGAGTTGCCAAATCAGAAGGGTCACAAGGAAACAGCTCATCATTTCCCACCTACAGTAAATACCTTTTTTATATTTGAATTAACTCTTCCAAGCTAAATACTATGTCACACAAACACAAAAGGATCTTATATTTGTGGATTGTACAAGTGCCTTACAGATTTTCTTTTGATCAGAGGAATTTTAGCCACAGCAATTGAAGCATTATGTTTTAGGTTAGGTCTTGGTCAGGATGAAGAGAGAGAAGAGACTGTAGATTTTAATGAGGAAGGCTTCCACATTCAAATGGCAACATTTATTACAAGATCTGCAGTATCATGATGAATGTCAATTAATTTTCAAGGAGATGAGTATGAGTCTTTTTCTCAAGCCTCAGTAAGTAAAACAGGCAGAGATGTTACATGTGAAGCCACATTGTCTTGCAGAAAAACAGGGTCTCTCCACCAAATCGGGATCTATAAGGCAAAAGAAACAGCAGTCCTTTCAAAACTGTATCACAGAAAAACCAGTTTATGAGATAAATTTAATAAAACCATTGAAAAGAGAGTTGTTCGGGCTAGTTTGATATAAGAATGCAGATAGTTAAAATTCCCTTAAAACTTATTAGCCCTTCCTCTGCTAGTGAGATTTACCAGAAAGTCATATCATACAGATTAAAGGCATAGAGAAGTAATGCACGATTTTTGATGATCTATATGACTTGCCTTATGAAGAAATAAATTTTTTCACAACATTATGTCTCAAATGACATTTCCACTGAACAAAGTTCCCAGCATCTTGCTGAATTTGTTTTAGAGAATGTTAGGTAAAATGATAGTAACATTTTAGTTAGTAGACATAGTATTTTCTATATAGTTTTGAATTTGCATCTTGAAAAAGATTAAAAATTTGCCAGCCCTAGGAAAGACATAAAATATAATTAACACTGTCAAAAAAACCCCAATGAAAATACAGCTAGGGAAGGCTAAAAGACAATTATCTCATCAGAGCTGAAATTATGGTATGAAATGGGAGGAAAGGGAATGTGAGTTCTATGTGTAAAGTACTCCCATGCGAAAGCCATCAATCCACCTTAGTCTCCATTATATAAATGCGGGAGAAGTGGTGCAGAGGGGGTGAAGAAAGGAGGATTAACTTTTTTTTAATGTATGTCCAGAGTTGCCTTGGAATAAAATATACTTAAGAACTCTTCAGGTGCACATACTTAACTCTTAACAGCTGAAATTTATTCACATCCTGTAAGAATGCATTGCTGTTTTGAAAGCTAAAATGTTTGTAGTTGGGTAAGAATTTTCATTCCAGAAATCTGTTACAGATTTATTTCCTAAAATTATGTCTGATTGTATTTAAAACTTACTAGTTGACATTGCAAAGTCATTGTTTATCAATTTTTAATTAATTTCCTTATCTTTGTAGTAAAAATAACTTGGCAATAAGGGGGTTGCCATAAGTGCTTATAGAGAATTTCCAGTGTAAAATCAGCACTGAGGGTGTTTTCTCTTTCAATTCTTTTTCTATTAATGACAGATATAAGAGTTCAGTAATCAGAGAAAAGAACAAGCTTTATATTCTTTTTGAGATTATGCTATTTTTTGAAACCTTAGTAAGAGATGGTAATTTTGGGCATTAGAAAAAAAAGAAAACTTTTTCAGAAGTAGAGCTAG
This sequence comes from Amblyornis subalaris, assembly GCA_018881555.1. NCBI lineage: Eukaryota > Metazoa > Chordata > Aves > Passeriformes > Ptilonorhynchidae > Amblyornis > Amblyornis subalaris. Next base: position 19,981,132 of record JACAXG010000001.1, read on the forward strand.
TAAGGAAACATTTCTGAGAGGAATTTTGGCTTAAATATAAAACCAAAGTACAGAACAAAAGCAGTATAAAAAATATCTTTTAGCTGCAAATAACCTGTCACTATCCATTAACACTATTTTTAAAGAGTTAAGTGGCAGCCAGACTCAATCCATCCTATTAATGAAAATAAGTTACATTTGCAATTAACCTTTTGACAGAAATTTCATTTAAAAAGTAGCTCTGCTGTAACTGGGACAACAAATGGAGAATATCTGTGCACAAGAATTAATAGAGGCTTTTTTTTCCGTACAAAATCTATCTTTCCATCTTTCTATCTTCTATCTATCTATCTATCTATCTATCAATCATTTAATACCTATCATGCTGCAGGGATTTCTTGTAGATAATTATGTGGCAGGTTTAAAGTGAGAATTATACAACAAGTAGTTGGCTTCCTGTCACCATTTAAAAATAAACAAAGAAACAAAAACTCCCAACAAAGCTAAATGAAAGAAGAGAAAAAAAAAAAGAGAACTGAAATATTTACTGGATCTGTTTTATTGTGAAACTTTTTTGATTGTGTGTGGGGGGGTTATATATTCAGCACAACCTAYGTACTGTCAAATTACCAATAAGAAAAAGCATCACCTAAGCAAACACTGTTGTCAGTGACATTATATCAGTTTATAGCATGGTATCATGATACTGCTTTTCCTAGTATCTCTTTGAATACTGAAAGAATATTTTGTATTCCATTTCTGGAGTTTTTCTTTGTGTTTTTTTTTTTTTTGTTAACTCAAGCTGTCATATTATAAACTTGCCCTTTTCTAGAAACAGTATGATCTGCATTGGCACATCAAATTTAAAAATCCAGAGGCATTAATGCTGTTGATGTGTTATTAGTATGTGATGGAATGAGAAGTTCAGTTTACATTCATTAATTTCATTCAGCATCCATTTATTCATTTATTTCAGTGGTTATTCGTTGTTTTCTAATCCATTGTTTCATATGGCAACACTGAACAAGACAATCATGTCCCTCAACATGTCCCTTGTAACGCAACAACCCTCCTAAGAGGGCATTTCTTCAATGTGCTAAATAGATTTCCAGGTATCTTGAGAGAGGTTCACTTCACTAGAGGGGAAGCAATGAATTAAAATTTGCTTTGACTTTTGAGACTTCAGAAACCTTTTTACAGCTAGTCTTCATGTACTTTTGCCCACATTAAAGTCCAATGAAATAATTTATTTTAAAAAAATACTAGGTTGTTTTTTAAATTATTTTCTATCTTTGAGGTTCTAAATAATACATCAAATATATTTCTTAAAATCTGTTTTGTTCAACTTGTCATTTTATCCACAGAAATGCTTAGACATTGACTGTGGATTTTTTTTTCAAATAAATATCCTTAGGTTATTTTTTTAATACAAATAACTTATTCAGAGGTTCTCTGAAGACTTCCCCTGTGAGTTAACTGTTTTCTTTAGAAGCTTCAACCTTTTCTTAGAATTTTTTCCCTGTATATATATACATATATGTTCTTCTGGTGATGTTCCATTATTTAATGTCCCGAGACCAAAGAAGTACACAGGCCACATGCTGCTTGTTTAGATCAAAATATCAATTTCATCTTCTGAGAACTGTTCAACATATCCATCCCAATGCAAGTTCCAGCTGATGTCATGCATGGACTAAGGTTATGATGGATATACTCCTCTACATATCTACATGACTTCCAACTCTGTTATTGCATTATTTCTGCTTTATTATATAATTTTTAGTAACTATCTGGATTACTGTTCTGCTTTGAAGAAAACTAATGTATATAAAGATTTATAATATATAAAAAAAAATTATTAATGTCCACTGTCAAAATTATATTTAATTTTGTTCCTGAACCTATTTAAATTTCCCAGAAGCAGCTTTGCAGGTATTTTGTTCCGTAATAATACAGATGCTAATTTTTCAGGGATTTTAATGACAAGAGGTGGAATATGACTGAATACARGATGCTTTAAGTATGTTTCTTTGTATCAAAACACAGTCTTTGGCAGGGGTAACTAAGATGCTCCTAAATAAGCAGTCCAAGCTTGCTTGTTGTGCCTTTAGTAACCAAAATTATTATTGAAATTTATTTGTTTAGAAGCAGAGCTGCAATTTTTTCTAAACATACAACATCATTTTACCAGACTTTCTATAAAATTAAGCATTGTCAGTTAAATTATATACATATTATTTGACTACTTTGACATTTTCTTTTTGTCTGCTGTTAATGACAGCAGGAACCCTGTTAAAATGAGCATTCAAAAGAAATATTTAAGTAAAAAAACTCTCAGATTCTGTCAGTCTTCAGTAATCTTCAATATCACATTGTTATTTCATAGATACCAGTGAGTTGATTGAGTCAACCTTTGTTCATGGTCAGCTCCAATATATTTGCAAACTACTGTGCAACACTATTTAAACATACTCTTAGTGTCAGAACAGCTTGTTAAAATATAAATATTTAATTTCATTATCAACATGCTTTATTTTTTACAATTTAATAACTTGCAGAGGCTGCTGCTCAGATTTCACGTAATGCTTGGCATTATGCTACAAAATACCAAGCAACAGTTCTGAATCTAAAGATCTTTTCAAAGTAAAGGAAGAACAGCAGGAAGGGAAAACAATTTTTCTTTTTTTATTATTTATTAGGTGGTACAGCAGGTTAGGAAGAATAAACTAATGTGTTTATTATCTACAAAAACAACTTTAATAAAATCAAATCTCACTGCAAGTCTCTTCAGAATCGGTTGTAACATTCTAGTTATAGTATTTCCCTAAGAGTTTAATTCTGAAAGGTAGAAGAAAGGAGCATATGAAAGATGTTTAAAAAAAAAATATATATGTGTGTGCGTTCTGAAATGAATACATATGTTTGCAAGTCCATCCAGGGCCACTCTGTCATCTTTGTACTCTTGTAGAAACATTTCCATTTACCTCAGGGTAAGAAAGGTATTAGCAAACTGGAGAAGCTTCAGCAGAGGGCACACAGGACATGCAGAGATGAGCATTTTCCCTGGAAGAAGTGTTTGAAGGACCAGAAATGGCTCATCCTAGAGAAGAAACAACTTTAGGGGACCTAACTGCACCCCCCAGTCCATTAGATTGTTGGGAAGACAGAGACAGGCTCTTCACACCCATTCTTGACAGAGTAACGAGACAATGGACATAAATTGCAATAAGAAAGTTGTTTCCCCGTGAAGACAGTCAGGGAGTGAAGTTGGTTGTCCAGAGAGGCGGTGTTCTTCTTGTCCTTTGAGGTTTGCAAATCCTGACTGAACAAAGCTCTGAGCAACCTGGCCTGACCTCATAGACATCTGTGCTCTGAGCGAGCAGCTGGACTGACTGTCTCTTGACCATGAAATAAACTCTGCTCCTATGGCTATAGGCATAGGCTTGTTGCAGATTAGTCTGTGAGCTTATATTGCTTTTTTCCACACATAAAGGTCAGGACACCCCACTCCTGGAACATTTTACCATATTATAAGATTCTGAATGTTTAAGAAAATATTTGATTTTCAAGCAGTTGTGGTGGGTGGACTTTGGCTGGATGCTAGGTGCTCACCAAGATGCTCTATCACAGCCCTGTTCAGCAGGACAGGGAGAAAATAAGATGGAAAAAAACCCGCTTGTGGATCAAGGCAATTTAATAAAGAAAAAACAAAAGTCATGCACATGGGAGCAAAAGAAAACCAAAGATTTTTTTCTCTACTTCTTAAGAGCAGATTATGTCCATCCACTTCCCAGGAAGCAAGGTTTCGGCACACACAGTGATTGCTCCGGAAGATAAACATCATAAATAATGAATGCCTTCCCTTCCTCTTCCTTTCTCTTTGTTTTCATATCTGAGCAGACACTGTATGGTCTGGAATAACCCTTTGGTCATTTGGGGTCAGCTGTCCTGGCCATTTCACCTCACAAAATCTTGCGACCCCCAGCCTACTGGTGAGTGTGGGGAATGTTGAGAGACAGTGCTGATGCTATGCCAGCACTGCTCAGCAGTAGCCAAAAAACTGGTGTGTTATCAGCACCTTTCCAGCTATCAGTGCAAAGAACAGCACTGTGAGGGCTGCTCTGGGGAAAAATAACTCCATCTCAGCATACCCAACACAACAGCATTCTCCTGAAGCCATTAGAAAAGTGTATTTCAGTTGTCTTTCTGGGCACTAAGCATGAAGGATAGCTTTTATTTAGTTCTAGGACTCCGAGATCCATGCAGGTCTTATTTCAGCCTTAAAAAAATAATGGAAGAGAGCTTAATCTACAAGCTAATTTACTGTTTATGGAATTCTGTTAGCAGTTGTTATTCTGCCTTCACTGAGCCTAATAGGGAATAATCAATGCATTTAAAATTAAACAAGAAAAAAGGTGTTAGGGGTGCATGGAAGAGAGGAGAAAAGAAAGTAAATTAGGCTTGTCTTGTCACAGTCCTCTACACTTTCACTCAGTGAAAAACAAAGTTGCAGTTTTTCAGTCAAACAGAAAACCATTCTGAAAGAAGAACTACAAAATTAAGCATTGTCTATTTAATTCATATGTATAATAAATTGTGGCATTTCTTTTAGCACTTTCCAATTGTCTCCTGCCATTACACAGGAACCCCATTCAAATGGATTAGCAAAGGCAACACTGAGGTCAAGGAAACAAATCCTGCAGACTCCTCTTGAACAGCCTATTGATTTCCACACTGCAACTAAATTTCTCATTTATATTTTTAATTCATTGTGGTTAAAAAAAAAAAAAAAGGACCTGAAGAAAAAGGGAAAGAGTTCAGTAAATCAATGCAGAAGCTTTTATTCCTTACAGCTCTCTCTGGATTACAGATTTATTCCTTTGGGACTAGATTATCTCAAATACCTTGCATTCTTATGACAATAAATCTGACTCCCAAAATAAAAATCATAATCATACAACATTCCCTAGTTTTAAAACTATTCAGTTCTTTAGAAAATACATTTTTCTTTTTTCTTTTGGTTCATATGAACTAAATTAATGATATGTTTTTTCTTTTCTAAGTAATTCTTGGTTTTGTAGGATTTTTTTTTCTCTTTTAAAAGATGAAAAAATAGAGAATATTTAAAGCTATAGCGTATTTGTGACAAAGTACTAATCCTAACAAGGAATTAGAAAAAAAAGCCCCAAACCAAACCTGTTTGCATTTCCTAGGAAATAGTCTTTGGTATTTTTTTGTATCACATGCCAGGTGATAAAAGAAATGACTCAGTGTTAAAATTGAGATGCCTCCCACCTCTTTTCATAGAGATTCTGCAGCTGCCCAGGACATGGTATCCTTTTTAAGAAAAATTAATCATCTGGTGTCTCCTTGAAAATTCTCATGGCATTAATCTGTTTCTGTTTCCACACTGCATGTGGATTGTCTCTTTCCTGTGTAGTGTTGTTATTATTTTTTTATTTTGTACTTTTTTATTTTGACTCAGACTAGCCGAGAAGAGAAATGACAATACACATTCTGAAGTGAGACTGAAAAAAACAGACTTTGACTACAGCTACATATATCTCTATCAATCAGTATCTATATCTTTCTGTATCTCTAATCTATTTTAGTTCTCTAATCCATACTGTGGCTGAAAGGCAACATGCATTCCGAGAGAAAGAAGAAATCTGAAAATGGCCATGCAGATCTCTTAGTTTATTTTCTCAGTAACAAYATTCTGCTTCTCACTATTTATTTCAGCAGGATGTTTCTTGACCATGATTTCGTATCCACCCTCCACAACAAAGGTCTTTCTGGACACAAAACCACAAGTATTCCATCACAGTGGACTCAGTACTTGATACAGGATGTGTGGTATAGGCAGATCTGTTTATGTTATGTCATCTGGCCTCAGTATCGGTGAACATTATCTTTTAAAATATTCGGTTTATTTTTATACCTTTTCAAATTAAACAGCTCTAATCAAACAGTGTATTTTGACATCTATCAAAAGGAAACTACTGGAGCTACTATTATACAATCTGCTTTTTGTACATCATGCATGATAATGTGCCTTGTGCCAGTGGTATCACACCCAATCTTTCCTTGCACCTTTACATCTGTTTGGTTTTCTACATGATCCTTCAATGGACTGTTATCAGTAATGGTGTCACCCAGAGTTACATCCTTGAGTGAAGACTGGCTTTGCTGACTTCCAGAAAGAACCTGCTGTATTTGTTTTATTGCAAATGAGACAAAGGATCTACTGTCACATACATTATCCAGAAAAGGATAATACAGAAGATATATAACCACAAAATTTCACAAAAGCACAATTTGAGATTTTTAGGATCCAAGTTGACGATGTGCACTAAGATCTTGCAGAACACAAATATGTTCAAACTCACTCTCTTTTACAGCAACATTCTCTGTCACATTTTGCTTTTGGCAGAATGGAGAAAAAATTCTAAAATGGTAATATCTATTCTCACATTTTTCATATGATATCCCATTTTATCCTATCTGTACCATCTTTAAATAGTCACACGACACTGTCCTGACTGTCTAATAATACTCATGTGTCCATTTTACTGCAAAATTAAAGATTTCCTGAAGTTATAATGGATCTGAGTAGAGCTGGATGCATGATTATCATTGTTTAGTTCGGTTCATAAATCACTAACAAATATAACCAAAATCATCATGCAATAGTAATATATGTTGATGTTAAACGTTTACAAATATTGATACAAAACTGTTGGATAGATGATGTTTTAATAGCAGGTTGCTAAATAGTGGCTCTAATGAACAACTAACTTTCCATTTTTCAGCCACAGGATTGTTTTTTTCCTTCTTAAATTATTACTGAAAAGTCAAAATATTTTTAAATTAAATTTTTCATTTTAAGATGTTATATTTTACTTACAATTTTTCTGACAAAACTTGCGTGGCAGTCCAGCTTGACCATATTGATTACCAAAGACTGGGTTCAAGTTTTGTTTGAATGTTGCTAGAAGCTTTTCAAGAATGTTAGATTTTCCAACAGCTTGGGTTGGAAGTAGGTAGGAAATCTCATTTACAAAAAGGACAAACATTTTTAGGGAATGATCTTCTAGGACCTGTTAGACCTTTCATACTTTTTCAGAGCTAAATGATGCAATAGAAAAAATGTGAGTTAATGATCTCTGATTAGAGAAAGCATGGCTTGTCTCTCTGAATGTACTTGCCCGAAGGCAGCAACATTCTGTTCCTGTTTCCTGTCTGCCTTTCCTAAATCTCGACCAAATGTGACCATTCGTAGTGCTCACAACAGCAGAGTCTTCTGGGCAGGTTTTACAGATATTACCAAACCGGAAGATCAAATTGTCCTGTTGTTTTGACCTGCTACAGCTTGCACTGTCTATTGATGGTTTTCATCACTGCTCTGAGTGTCCAGGCTTGTTGGGTTTGATAAGCCAGAAATTCAGACTGTCACATTCCCTTAGAAGGGCACAATCCCTTATGTCTCGTGATGATTTTTACTGCTCATACTTGGAGCCTCTATGTGCTGAAATACTTTGTTAGATTGTGAAGGTCATCCTGTCAGAAAGTGCTTCCAATTTCAGAATTTCTGTGCTTCATTGCAAGGCTTTTCTCTTGTGCCTAGACAAACTTGCAATCACAGGGCTTTGGAAAATGCTTTTTTCAGTGTCTCCTAAAAGCATCTGTGATCACAAGAGAAAGGCTGTTGCAAGAAATTAATACCACTGTTCTAGTCTCATTCCTTGTTAATGACTTGTGAGAAGAGATTCATTTTGTGCTTGCTTCTACCCTCATCAGAGTTTGCCAGTTGGGAAAGAGAACTGGGAAACAAGTACACTTTAGCCTTTAAGTTACATGAAAAAGGTTACAGCCAAGTGGTTTCATACTGTATGTCAAATAGTTGAAGACAAATGTGTGCCAACGTTCTTAGAAATCATGTACTTAGTGTTTAAATCACTATAGGTCCTATTTTCAGATGCTGACCTTTTCTACCAAGAAAATATAACTCAGTACATCTGAGACATGCAAAAAATCCAAATGGAAAATCGAAAGGCAAAAATAAAATATTAAAAGAAAGAGTGGGAGTGTGAGAGATATATGGACTTAAAAATATACACGTAACTACAAAAATATTTGTTTACATTTTCTATCTGACATTTATAACTGCATAATCTGCCTTACAAATATGACAGTTAGCAAAACAGGACTCCATTTTTTAATTAGAGATGCCAAGGACTAGTGACATACTAAAAATGTGAAATAAAAAAAGGAAATGCTAATTATATGCCAGTACGCCCATTATAACTGTTCTTTTGGTTTGCAAGTTAGAAAATATTAAGAAAGATCATATTTTGAAAATAAAACATTTTTCTCAACTGAGCAAGACTTTTAAGGTTGTGCTCCCTCATAGACATAGTTCTTACATCTATTCAGTGTCCTTATTTGTAACTGGTTCTACTGTGAGTTGTAAAAGCAGTGAGAGATACTGCAAATAGCAAAAGGGAGCTTAACTAAAGTGCTTGGTGTTTAACTGAAGCCTCCTACATTACATATTCAGATTTTCTATTTCCAGTGAAAGAGAAAGATTGCGTAAATTTAGGATGTATATTTTATGCCAGAACAAAGTAACATGTTAGCGGTGGCAACGGACTTTTTATGGAGTTTCAAGAAGAACAGGAATGGGGGCAATACTGGAGGCTGGAAAGGTAAAACACTAGAGAGAGCACTGGGATGGGAGGAAGAGCAGCAGAGAGTCTTAGGGTTGATGCCATGAGGACAAAGATATGTGTCAGGATAGCTGAAGGAATGAAAGAAAAAAGATATAGTGGAATGGTAAAGAAAAACTGATCATTAACTGATTTCAGGAGCCAGCTCACAGTGTAGTTTCTGACTTAATAAGGCAGGCTTAAACAAGCTTTTTAAAGATCTGAAGGAACGTTAGAAATAGACATATATTGTTTAACTAATTCTTCCCGCTTCCTGAGTGTATGCATTTATAGTGACATGACTTAGCTGTGAGCCTGAAAAGCCTTGCACAGAGTACATACACTCTCCTGCTTCGACACATAGTTGGTATTCCATATGAGGTCTGACTAGGCACCACACTGATGTAAAAGATGCTGTGAAATCGCTGGACTCCTTAATTCTGCAGCAAAGTTAAAAGGTTGATGTGTTTGCTCAGGACCAGTGTTTTGGATTGTTTTCCAGCTCAGAGATATTTCATTAAGTACTGTTAACTAGGATCAGGGAAAGAAAAACAGTTAAAAAAATCCTTACACTTCTGCTCCAAAAGGCAGTGTTAAACAGTTTTCAAACACAAACTCAGTAGTACAGAATCACAGAAGGATGGAGGTTTGCAAAGACCTTTAGAGTTTACCTGAGCCCAACCTCCCTGCTCAGAGACATTTCGAGTCGATTACCTTGAACCGTGATTGGATGCCCTTTTTATGTCTCCAAGGTGGGACACTCCACAAATTATTTGAGCAACCTCTGCCAGTGCTCAGTCACTCTCACAGTAAAAAAATGTTTCCTGATGTTTAGGGGGAACCTCCTGTGTTTCAGTTTGTGTCCTTTGACTCTGGTCCTGTCACTGAAGTCAATTTGGTTTTGACTACTTTGCAACTGTCTACATTATGTGCTTAGATAAAAAAGACAATTATGAAAGAGGGAGAATGAAAGTAGTCATCAAAACATGGAACTCTTTTCTTTAAGAGTATATGGTGAGACAATAGAATGAGTATTCCATTATAGTGCGAGTTCTTGCAGAATGGGAAAACACTATGAACAAATGCCGGTTCCAAAGACAAAAAAAAAAAGAGTATTTACACTATAAGAAATGTTTCTGTGCAAAAGATGGCAATTTAATTAAGTATAAACTGAAAATGCTGATAATATACATTTCTTTGTGGAATCTTTCTATGACTTCAGATTTGCCTTTATTGAATATTTATTTAGACACATAGAGAAAATCAGKTTTTTTAAAAAATTATGTTTAAATATGCAAACAATAATTATTCAACTGTGCAACTGATGTCATTATGAACATGTTATTATAAAATGAAACCCATATTCTAAATCAAATTGTCTACACTCACACAAAAAGATGCTTAGCCTTCCAAAGAAAACATAAAGTGAAAAGCTATCCTGGAAAACTATTACTCTATTTTAACTCAGGCCCTCTAGTCTGAAATTCACAATGAAGACAATCAGTCAGAACTGTTTTCATGAGAACTAAATGAGCACTGAATATGGGCCTCAATTTTGAGTCTAAGATACCTTTGAAAAAGTTACATCTTTGCTCGCATCCGGCGGTTGTCAGCATAAAACACAGACACTATAATGAAAACCGCTGACCAAACCTATTTGTCTTTCATTTCTTGCACAAAAATTTGCATAAGTAAGTGATGGAAGTCCCTGAAACCAGCTGTGCTACCAGACTTCATCAAGGTTGTTTCCTACTGTAATACAAATGACAAATTAACGTAGCCTCTCAGAGAAGCACACTGAAATACACAGCTTTCTCTAACCTCCCAAGGTGAAACCCTGAAATGAACAAAAGAAAAAAAAAGACAGAGAGAGCAAGAGCTCTTTGCCTTCTGTTGGTATCTTTACTCGCCTCCAGTGAAGATGGGAGCTCACTTGCCACTTAAAAGTGAACTTGTTATCTCATGAATACCCTCCTTTGCTGCTTCTGATGTACTGCAGTTTCACAACACCTGGTTGTGCCTAAGCGGTATGGCTGAGCTCTATATTACTTTTCTGAGAGAGTTTCAAAGTGATTGCACCTCTTTCCTGGGATTTAGCATTATCAATTTTTTGTACGCTTTCTGAGAGGTGTAATTTCCGGTCTGAATATGTCTAGAGATTGTGTCCTAATTGAAGAACTTCCCAGATGGAGGAAGCAAAAATTCACATCTTAATAACCATATAAATTTCAACTGCACAGCTGTATAGCAGTAAACAGATACTTGGATGCTATCTGTGCAGGCTTTGTGTGCACAAGAAATTGGTTGCTGTTGGCTGGTTGGTTCGTTGGTAGGATTGTCCTTTTCTAGACAGGCCCACCATCTCTTCATTGACTTCCACACAGATTTGTGTGTTATATATAGCAGCAGTTCTCCTCAATGGGACCACGCAAACACAAAGAGATTCATCAGTATATGGATTTTACAGAGTCTGGCCCATACTTGATGCTTGATTTAGGTTGTCCTATTTTCCATGTAATATCAGCATTTAAAAAACCAGATTTCTGTTGTTGAAACGTATGCCAGAAATTGTGACCACAGAAGCAGGAATACATAGCAGAAGTTGGCAGCTTTAATCCTGCTTATTTCTGGAATTTTGAAAGCTTAATACTATCATGCATAGTATGAATAACTCATTTTAGTGCAAAGTTATTATTTATGTCTTGTGCYTAGAAAGTGGCATATAGCCAATGACCTCAACAATAATAATGTGAAAGGAGGCGTTAAAATAAAGAAAAAAAAAAGAAAGAAATGGGTGTGGTAATCATGTATGATATGTCTTATTTATATTCTGCATTTAATTCTTCTGCTTCCCTACACTCCATCCTTGCCTTTCCAGCGCATACTGAAGAAACTGGCATGTGTTGTACACAGCAGATGGACATGCTGTGGCATACACAGATTCTCAGTGCAGTTCTGGCACACACATTTTCTGCTGAATTTGCTAGCTTGTAAGAACTCCAGCAGCAGTTGTTTCACAGAAAATGTTGTTCACTGGCACTGTATTAAAAATAATTAGGCCAGGATAAATCAATGAAATCAAATGAATAAGCCAGCCTTAAATCAAGCTGGATGAATATTTTTTATATATATGTTCACACGTTATTTCTTTAGTCTTAACTGGAAGATACATTATTAAAAGGAAGGAATTCAGTTTTCATCCAGAATCCTCTACTAACGCCCTTATGCAACAACTTATTCTCTCTGAAAACTGCTGTTGTGGTCCTGGTAGGTTTTGCCCATTTTGGGAGGGCAGCCTCAAGCAAATGGTATCAGCAAACTCCACAGGTAGATGCAAAAAAGTTTTCTTATTGCTGCATCTTCTCCATCCTGAGGAGTTTCTGTTTTGTGGTTTTATTTTGCTTTTTTTTCGCTTTAGTGTAGGTTAGGTATTCCTAGGTGATTCAAAGTGGTAGACCTTATATTCCTTTCTTGGATGTAGTGGAATGCCAGTTTTAAATCTCAGACTATAGTTTTTGTTGACATTGTCAATATTATCAGAAAGATAACCATATACAGGCCTACTCAAAAGCAGGCAGATACTCAAACGGATCTTTGGTTTATCCTATCATTTCTGGAGAACTAATTGGCCAGTGTGACACAGAATAAAAAAAGTTCTTTTCTTAAAAAGCACTAAAATATTTTGTTACTCCTGATCTTACTTGAAGGGTTGAAAGAATGAAATGTGGAGAGAACAGGAAGGAACAATCACAGAATCTTTTAGGTTGGAAAAGACCTTCCAGATCATCAAGTCCAACTTTTACACGATCATCACCTTGTCAACTAGACCGCCACAGCATCACGTGCTATTTGTTTTTTGAACACCTCCAGGGATGGTGACTCCACCATGTTCTCGGGCATGCCATTCCAGTGCTTAATAATCCTTTCTATGAAGATATTATTCCTGATGTTCAGCTTGAGCATCCCCTGGCGAAGCTGGAGGCTCTGTCCTCTTGTCCTCTTGCTGATTGCCTGGGAGAAGAGGCCAACCCCCACCTTGCTACAACCCCCTTTCAGGTAGTGTAGAGAGCAACTACATGTTCTCTTCCCATCATGTCTTTCCCCCTTACACATTGGAACAGCTGTCTAGTTTTCTCTTGATAAATTGTAACATTTGGCTGGTGATAGACAAAGGTGATATCTCAAGTAAAATTTCATCATTAAATAAAATATACCCTTGTGTGTTTAGACTTGCAAATCATTCACATTTTAGTTCTTCACTTGCAACATGTCAAGTTTTGACCCTCAGTTTGAGACTCCTATATTGATAATTGTCCTGATGATTGACAGTCATGCAGGGTCTTCCTGACAGTAACTGATAATAAGAGGTCATGTTCATAGCTCTTCTTCTAAACCTCGACAATTTTGCAATTTATTAAAAAACATACTAAATGAGATTGCTCTAGTCCTTGATGAATAATATCTCCTCATTAACTACATATATTTGAGTTTTAATTTCATACCAAACACCAATAGTTCAATAGTGAACAAAGAAAATGACAATGCAATTACTTTGAATTTAGGGCTAAAGATAAGCATTCAAGAATTTCAGCATTAAAATTATTGCTGTTGGTAGCTGTTATTTCTCTAGTTTCTCAGAGGTCTTTCTTTGACTTCTCTAGTTAACATTATGAAAGTTTATTACCTGGAGAACTACTTATTATCTTACAGGGAAAAGAATATTTAGTGACAACTGATATTCTCTCTTGGTCTTCCATGACAGGATTATACTTGTAGTTCTTTTTGGAACTTGACCTACTGACCTCACCCTTATTTATGCACAGCATGTGCTGTTACCTATGTAGAGATCTGCTGGAAAGTCTTGTTCTTTACCACATAAAATAGCAAATGAAAAATCCCACTGTATATGTTTATATTCGTGGCGTCTACTTGTATTTTAATTCTGCAAGTACAGGTATCTCAGGATTTGACCTGATGGGTTTTTTTGCTATGTTGAGGATCCTTTGCATCACATATACTTACCCTGATGGAATACACATATTCAATGTTTCTTTTTTTTACAGAATTGAATAACTAAGAACCAGGTTATTGATTTACATTAGAACTCTAGTTATAAAATCTAGTTTCTGAGCTGTGCAAAGTGCTTGATGTATTTTAGTTCCTTACTTCACATATGAACACACATTTGTGTTTTAGATAACCCTTCACTTAAATGATTTGCCAATATTTTGCCCTCTTGTTCACCCCTACCTTGTGTGAAATTATAAGATGACATAATATTAGCTAAATTTTAGTAATATTAATGTCTGTTAATTTGCAACTGGTTACTGAGCTGCCTGTACGTCAAATTACACAAAAGACATTGCATTGATTTGCCCTAGCAAAATGAGTTACTTCTCACCTAAATTAGCACAATCATTGAAAACGCATTAGCACAAAGACTAAAAGGTGAAAATGGCTAGTTCAGTAGGACTTACTAAAGCAATAATTTCGTTTGTAGGCCTAAACTTGGCCTGACTGAATGACTGCAGATTTTCAAGAGGCAAGAGGAAGACACACCATGCAGACCAGGACACTGGGGAAAAARAAATTAATTATGGCTCGCTAAAATCAAACTAAACTCTGTAGTTAATAGCACATCTTTTCATTATACAGATCACTTTGCTCTATTCTGTCATCATATAGCAAAGCTTTGTCTTGTTTTCAGTCTCTTTTCTGAYAGAATGAAGGACGGCACCACAAATGAGGTAACTCACTCACACTGTCAGTTTGCTCCTCACAAATCTTTCTCAGGGTCTGGGTTGCACAGCAACATTTAAGGCACTGTTGCAATGGTACTAATAATCACAATTGCCATAGCCTATAGCATTAACTATGTTACCTGGTATACAAATAAACTACTAATGCAGTTCACTTCCCTAAGAATGTATTTAGAGTTTAAAGTAGGCTTTGTGAAGAAGATTTATGCCTTATGACAAAGTACACCATCTTTTCCTAGGAGTTCTGTAAGTATAACTAAGCACAGAAGCATTAAAGACAAAGAAAAATACAGCTAGATGGCCCCAAGTGTAATAACAGCTACATCTCTCAAGAAATAAATTACCTACATGACATAGCAGACTATGGGAAATGAATGGGAGAAAATATATATTAGTAAATCAACAGAAGTTCAAAAGGCATTACGCTGCATGTCTAGCTGAAAGGAAATTCAGAGTAGTAGCTGACACTCTATCCTTTACTCACACTCATTTCCAGCTGATGCTCAAAGTGATCCTTAGTTGTTTTTATGTTTTTTAACAGGAAAGCTGTTCATCTTGTAACAGGAGAATGATTTAGTGACAAGGTAAATAGTATTGAGGGTAGGTCGGTGTAGCACTTTTATTCCTACATCTGCAAGAGACTTCCCATGTGACCTTGGACAAATGCCTTAATTCTTCCATATCATAGTGTGTCCATGAAAATTCTGATTTTTGATCTATGGATGACTATGATAAATTGATATTGTCAAGACTGCCAATGTCATTCACAGTTATGTCCATTTTCAATAAGGATACGTTTACAGCTTTTCCAAGTTTTTCCTTTTGTGTGTGTGTTTATTTGCTAATTTCTAATCAGAAGTTTGTAATTTGTTCATTTGTGCTTAGAAAAATTTACAAAAATATATTTTGATCAACCTGGGGAATATCTATTAAACTACAATTTTAGTTTGGAAGGTTCTGGCAGTTTCATCTCATGGTGACGTGAGCAATCCTTGATTGATTAGTCTTCTGGGAAGTAATATATACTTGTTGTCTATTTATACATTCTACAACCATTTTCTTGTCTATATCTTTGAAAAGAATGCCTCATATTTTGTCTTTCTTGATTTGGTAGAATTCTATTTTCCAACATTTTTAAGCTGTGAGATTTTGTCCTCCTTTTCCATTTGAAAATACAAGACTTGCTGCAACTTCTCTACTAAAAGCACAGGCAATGAGTCTACACCTCATTTTATGTAACTCAAAGTAATACCACTGATTTTAATATAACTATGGAAATATCAGGTTTCTGGAGATCTAAAAGAAAAATCCAGTGATGTAATTCAAAATGGCTATGTAAAAGAGTCCAGAAAAACAAAATTACATTTCCAATAGGAGGTAGTTTATAAATGCAAGTAATCGTGTACACACTGACCATTTTAGAGGGAAAATAAAACAAAGAAAAAAGTCTTTGCTCTCAAGAATCAGACTTTTAAGTCATCTCTGCAGAAATTATTTTAAAGTATCAGGAATGATCCCAGTAGACCATGGAATCTTTTCTCTAGCTTGCTAACACCTACTGGTTAATAAAGAAATTCTGGGCACTCCACTGCACCTCTTGATAGGTCTATCACATCTGTGGGATACAAAAAAAGAATGTGATGGTAACATCTAGTCAGAAACGAGCTTAAAGTTACCAATGTTCTGAACTTTGATTTACAGTTTAGACTCTTAGCATATTTATTCTATGATCTTTCTGAGAAACGCTGCAGACACTACAACTTTGGCGAAATGGTATCGTCCGAATTTTTCTCTCGCTAAGTGGCCTCAGCATGTCAATGTATCCTGAAGGGAGTACACTGGCTCCCTGTCAAACATCAAATTGAATTTCAAATTGCTTTGATGGCTTATAAGGCAATGCAGTTTGGGAAGTATGTATTTATCAGAATTGCTTTCTCTGCATGAGCCCAGTCTCTTTTTGAGATCATAAAAAGCAAGTAAATTGGCAATTCTGGAATGTACAGGAGGGTAAAAACTCAGGAACACATATTTAGCTGTTTTACAACTCAAATATGTAATTGATTCTCTGACCAGGGCCTATAATGTGACTTGATACTGTCATATTTATGTAGCATTTCAGACATCTCTAAATGATGTGCAGTATTCCTTTGTCTCTACATCCATTAATGATCTAGGTCAAGACACAGGAACTGGTCTTGCAACACACTTTTAAGGGATGGGATCTGGTATCAAGGGTGTCCATAGCTGAAAAGGAAAAAGCAAGTTGCTGTATGATGTGTTGGAATGTCTGTGCTTAAAGCTGACCTATGAATGTACAGAGGACTTTTTATAATGTTACTAGGAAAGCTATGACCAGTGCACAAGACATACAGAGTTCTTTATATATGCTCAAAGCTTTGTATTTACAGGTACTGAGCCCAGAGCAAGAGACGACCCTGTTTTAAAATAATCTCCTTTAGTACCTCTCAACTCAAAGGCTTAATGTCTAAGTCAATAAATTTAAATCTTAAGCACATTTGAGTTAGGGACTGAACAAATAAAAGCCTTTCCTGCTTCAAAAATACTCAACCAATGTCTTTATTATTTAATATAGACCAATGTCTTTATTATTTAATTTTAATATTGTGGTAGCAGCTGAAACCTCATTTGCCTTGTCTCTGTTGTGCTAGAATGTGTTGGTCATATAATACACAACTGAATTTCTGAGTTTCTGAAAGAATTTCAAAAATCTAAAGGCATTTTCCAAGGTTATTTAATCCCTTTTAATGGGAAAAGAAGGTAATCAGGGGATCTGCCAAGCCTTCTATCAAATCATCCTTTTGCTTGTTGTTTTAAATATGAGGATGACTCCAAATTCTTTCAAATGTAGTAGTAAAATTTTGTAACCAGTATTATATTTCATTCATCTCTGTCTATTACTGGTCACTGACATTTAATATGTAATTGAATAGGTTAAGAAAATAAAATGAGACACCAACTATCCCCACTTTCTAACAGATATTTGTGAAATTAAAAGAGCGAGCTTTGACATGAAGAGCTGATGATGCCTATTTGCCTAAAGTAGTATGGAGTGAGTTAGACAGATGTGAAAAAGACAACCAGAAGAAAAATTATGTTCAGTTTGGATATGTGTTGGATTTTTTTCCCATATTATTGTCCATCTCTAGTCTTCTTTTATTTGGTGACGTTATTTGGGTGACCCCGAGAATGTACAAAATGAGAAGTACTTATTCTGTCGATATTGTAACTTGTCTTTGTGTGTGTGTATGTGTAATAAAACATATTTCTTTCAAAATTCAAGGATTTTTAAAAATTTTTATCCATAACTACCCTAAAAGTTGATGTAAGTTTTTGAAAATATCTCTCACCAATATTAAACCATCAGAACAACATTTTATAAGGCATCCTAGAAATCTCTTTGTATAGAAAATACATCTATTATTTTACAATATGAAAAGAAAAATTCATGAAAACAAAGAACATTGCCAAAAAAAATGACCTATTTTATAGAACAATGAAAGTTAAATAGGAAGGACTGCAAAAAATACTTTTTCATCATGGGGGAAAAAATCAAGGAATTATAAAATTAAATCTAGTTTGATCTATTCTTTTTACCAGGCTACATTCTATCAGGTACTTTGATTCCGACTCTCCCARACTATGCAAAATACTTTTGTTTCATGAAAATAAATTTATATATTTTATAATAGTAAGTAAGTTGTTGTTCTCAGATGAAGGATCTTAATAATTAGAACAATATATATTTTTCAGCCTTTCAAAATAAAGATCTTGCTCACGATGTAAAATTATTTTTAAATTGCATTGTTTATTTTTAATAACAAATACAAGTGCTCATATTGACATTTCCAACACGACTATCAATTTCCATTAAAGCTATCCCAAGTGCTTTGAACTTTATAATGAGACAGGATGACTGCATTTTCAATATTAGACTCTATGCTTTCTTAACAAGCTTGTTTGAGTTAAGTTAAAAAAATGAAGTATTTTCCTTCTGTTAAAGAACACAAATCAAAACATCAGAAAAGCATTTCAAATAGATAAAAATAGAAATAGCTATTTTTGACAAATTTCTTAAGCAAAAATATTTCAAGAGTTTAAATCTTTGTTTTCTTCWCTTAGCTGAATTTACTTACATGTAAAATATTTTAAAGTGGTGATTCGTGTTCTTTGAGTATGACAGATATTTTGTCAGATGTCGTACATGTAGCATACTACCAGATTTACTTSATAAATACAGAATTCCCCATTTCTATACATGTATTTCACCCTGAATGTGGCAGATATTACCCAAGCACTTATAATAGTACCTCTTTAATTGGTCAAGACAATTTCAAGAAGCACCATCTGACACATATCTGATGTTTTCACATAAGCAGGTTAAACATCAGTCAGACACCTTGTTATGTAATGATGTGCACATTGACTGGTAGGCACACAGGTCAAGTTACATGGCAAACCAGGGGTAAAAAATACTCATGTTCAGTTTTAGTGCTACAAAGCAATTAGTAATCATTATGAACAGGCTGAGCCCAATACTTCAAGTTCATTGTTTCATTTTGACAAATTATGTAACTATAATCTTGGAAAGGGATTCTGTAGCCTTTTGAAGAAGGTTTTAATGGTGAGTATTCATAAATTCAATTTTTCAAAATTATTATTATTTATTCTTCTTTTAAAAAATATTCAATTAAATTTTCTGTAACTTAGGAATAGCTGTTGTAAAAGGCAGATCATAATGACTAAATACAGACATCCTTTGTAACACACTAGAAAACAACAACAAAGTGTTCTGGAGATGTTTTTGCTGTACCTATGCAATTAGTTCCACTTAGAATAATTATGCAGTAGCATTTCTATTTTATAAAAGCATAAAGAGCTCTCAGCTGAGATTAGTACCTTCTGTTGATAGAGGATGTGCAAATATATAGACAGAGGACATTATTCATGCTTGAAGATATGAAGCCAGTCTCAGAGACAGAAATATAAATGCAGGAAGTAACAAAAGGACTTAAGCTTGTCGAAAATACATCTTTAAGTGAGACCTGTAGCAATGTTCCACACTCCATCATGCAGTTTCGTGCCACATTGAGCAGAGACTTTTGAGCAATAACAACAAACCCTCCCGCATTCTGGAAAAACCAAAAGAGACCTGTTGCCTGCTGGACGATATGATTTGGAATTCAAGAATGTGGTTAAGATCGATCTTGTGTGCTAGAGAAGCAGGAAATGAATGGTTCAGCCAGGAATAGGAGGCAGATTTATAGATGCATTGTTTTTACCTTCTAAACTATGGTGTGACATCCATGGAAGAGAGTGAAAAATAATATTTTCATTAGCATAGATTATAGCCCATGAGCTCAGAAGTTTGTTTCTGTAACCTACTGAGGTATCTGGTAAGATCCTTTTTCCCCTTAATTATCTCTGCTTTCTGTGAAAATTGAAGGTACTCAATAATTTGCAAGTGAAACAAGAAAACTAAATCTATAGCCTACATGTGGCATAAATCAACATTGTTGCAGTAGAACCATCTTGATTTCTATCTACCAAAATACAGTCTCGTAAAAGTTCCTTAGAATTTAGTAAGTACTTCTTAAAATTAATGAAAACTTATCCAGTTTAAATATCTATAATTTATTCTGATAAAAGTAGATTTTGGAGAAGAGAGTTTAGTATGGCTACTTAAAAACTGTCTTTATACCAACAAAATAAAGCTCTGAAAGTTGAACTCCTCATGTTTAATAGATTATTATATTTTAAATACATTATAAACTCTCGCAATAAATTGAATTAATTCAACCTCAATAACTTAGAAAAGCCCTAAAAAGATTGATTTATGAATGAAAGCAGGTATATCACTTCAACATCTATTCTTTCAACAGCACTGAAGTTCATGTGAAAAAATATATTGAATTCCTGTAATTTTGTTTCTGATTTGTTATTTCTTTTCCTTTCTTATTCTACAATAAGACTTTCAACAATAGGACTTACAGTTATCCTAATAACTAGATTTAATTTTCTTCTTAAAATGTATTTCTGAAGTTGGTCTGTCATAAATATCAAACACAGTGGAATCKTTTTWGATGAGGGAATTTCCTTCAAATGCCAAACTTTAATGAACAATTAAGATATTCTATTTTATCATATCTGGTGGCATATCTGTTTTCAGTAGTCCTGTAATCCATATATATATTTGACTAGAAGTTAATGAATGTCTTCAAAGTGGGTCTCAGTCAGTGTAACATAAACTTCAGAATGCCTGAAGATAACAAGATGAAAACCTTCTAATTTCCCAAACATGCGTAATTAATTCTAGAGATTTATATCAGCTTTTTTTTAGTGTTTGTATTGGTTTGTTGTCTTTTTGATTGTTGGGGGTTTTTTTACACAAAAAACTCTCTAACGCATACCTCAGAAAAAGGTAATGAATAATGTGCTTTGGAAATGACACMAGTGGATTCCCTGGACAAACAGTAGGTAACTGGTTAACACGGGAAATTAAAAGCAATCAGCCCTTAGCTGAAGAGTTGCTCTTTATGGCAAAGATTGTCTCTTGGTCCCTTGGCTTTATTTCAGACTCATGGCACTGAGGATCTGTGTACATGGGAAAAGAGATTCCTGCTCTACAAATGTCTTATCCCCAGACTGTGGTGAAGAGGAAATACAACCAGTGAAGTCTGGAGAGTTCTGAATGATGAGAATATTTCTGTAGCACAGGCAAAGGTGGAAGAACCACCAGTGCTCCCAGTGAATGGCATCTCCTCAACCATGCTGTCCATTCAACAGAACACTCAGAGGGCTGATCTGACACAACTGATTTACTGAATAGGCCACTGAAAGGAAAAGAGGATGGAGGAGTACAGCTAGGTCTTTTTTTTTTTTACCTTTTCTAACTGTTCTTGAGTATTTAAAGTCTAATTTTTTCCCTTACTGATTTTTAAAAGTTTTCTCAAAATCTTCCTTGCCTACTGAGTTAATTTTTTTAAAACTACAACTGGAAGTGTTTTTGAAAGAAACATAAAAAGCTAAGAAATACATATTTTTGAAATATGCTTTGGTTAATAAAACAAATTTTGCTTGTTTATTATGTTGGAGTTTATTTATTTTTTGACCAGATGAATCCAGCTCTGGATAACATACAATTCCAGTTTTTCCATTTTCTCACATCTCTCTGACAAGTGTCAAAACACTTCTCTCCATCATTTCTTGATGACACAAACCAGCAGTTATAGGTTTCAAGTTATAATAATAACATAAAATATGCCAACATAAAGATTGTCAGAAAGGTATTATGCCGCTAGCTCTGCAATTACAAGCAAGTTTGTTTTCATAAGAAGGCTTCCCTAGCCTCAGAAGGGTTAAAACACTGGCATGGGTTCATAAACTAAACGTAGGTAATTTTTTCCAGGAAGGTGGTAGTGAATAAAACTTTTAAAATGCCCAGGTTATTAATAAATATGCCATCTTTTTATTATTATTATCTCTCTGAGACACAGTCTTTTCCAGTCTGAGACACACAGTGATAAAAGACATAGCAAGAAGAAGTCTCCAGCTTCCCTTTTGCATTCCGATACTTTTTCAGGGTTTTTTTATCATGACAGTGGTGTTCAAAGGCTCAAGAACAAATCCTCGGAGTGTGAGATGGGGTCTAGGACAGGCTATGAGGAGTCAGGATGRGTCAGTCATGACAGCAATTCAAGACATTGCAAAAACTTAATTTTAATGCACACTATGTTCCATGAACAGTTTCAACTTCTGAAGCAGTCCAGAACTAGGCAGTGGGGATGTTACTTAATGCTCCAGAATCCCTCTTGCTGAAGGGTTGTGCACTTTGTCCTGCTAATCTGAACTACAGTAGACTTACTGAACGATCCCAACATGTGAAAATTAAATATATACTTCTGAGGGATTGTTCGCATTGTAATTACGGAATCTGTAGGAAAAGACATGGAAAGTAGCAATATAATTTTAATAATCATACATATAGCCATTTTAGATTGAAGAAAAGCACTATACTGACACTCAGAAAATGTTTCAAAAATACTGCTGTATATTTATCTAGAGAGAGATAATTATCTGTGCTTCTTTACTGTTTTACAATGGCTATTTCTTTAAATATTACAATCAATTTCTATTTTACAAAGTAGAAGAAAATTAATTGCCCTATAATTTAAGCAAAAATGTCTCTAGGCACTGTTTCTGTGCTCCTTCTCTTGAGAAAAATCTTTAAAGTCCCAAGGAATATTCATTTGCTACAACTGTCCATAATTAAAATATAAAAATAATTAAAAATGCTGCATTACCAGAAAAACAAGGAAGCATTGAATTTCAGACATTGAATGAGGATGAGAAAATACAGTATATGCTTTTACCTTATCCTCAGTAAGTCTCCTGTGCTTTGTATAAATGTTAAAATAGATTAGTAGTACATTAAATTATTCTTTGAAAACATTCCATAACAAATATTCAAATTCTTTCTGCTCCTATAAAAACAAACCTACAAAAATATCACAATACATATCATTTCTGGTGCCAACAATTATACTAAAAATAAATCAAGAAAAAAACCCAGAAAGATAACATAGGTGCAGTTTCTCTGTCAAAATATTGTCCTTACACCTTTTAAAACCATTAGGGATGCTTATATAAAAAAAGGAAAAACATAAACAATTTTTGTGATAAAGGATTTATTCATCAGAAAATACTCTATGTGTAAGTACATGAATCATCCCTAACAACAKAAGATTATTATTTTTTCCAGCCTTAGCTGGACATCATCTGCTCATTAATTCAGATTAACAAATGGGAGTTCATGGCGTTATGTTTGAGGGCGACATATCTAGGACATATTAGAAAACCATAGTATTACCGACAATGTAGACATACGTTAAGTGCTAAGAAGGTTGAACTTCCCCATTTCAGGGATAGCATAGGTCATAAATCTGCCTAGACAAACAACAAAAAATAAGATTTTTCTCTGCATACATGTAATCATTGTTATTTTCTTAATGACAAAAGACAAAAAATGCAACTCTAATTTCATTTAACCTGGTAACAAAATTTCTTTTGACTTTATTTGCGCTGCTTTCTGTGATAAATACAATAAATAAAATTTAATGTATAATAGAATTTATTACAAAGGTTATACTGCAGCTGCATCAAATACATTAAAATGTAGCCAAAATACACTTCCTGCTTCCTGGTCTTAGTTTAGGTTTTAGATGTGTTCCAAAATCTTAAAATGCAGTTGTAGTTTTCCTCACTGTAGCAGCAGATGTCTTCCACGTGTCTTGCAGCCTACTGAATCAGTAGTCCTGAGTAAACAGCCTTGGTTTATGATGCAATTTTGGGAGAAGATCAATTGCCTTGAAACAAAAGAAATAAAGGTCAGTCTTTTTACCCAAAGAGTAATCTGCCATGGACAAGTACCTCTAAACAGAGGCAAACCCTAAACAAAGTTAAAAACCAAGTTAAGTCAGGTTAGCAAGCAGATACCTAAGCAAACCTGACACCTGTAATTCCATGAGTGTCGCAGGATGCTTCCACAAATGCTGAGGGAGCTGGCTGGTGTAATTTCATGGCCACTTTCAATAAGATTTGAATGATCATAGTGAATGGGAGAGGTTTCTAATAAATTAAGGCTCAAGGATATTAAATTGAGTTTTGAGATGTCTAAAAAGTGCTCTATGAAATTGGCTTGTCCAGTGTGCTTAATTTATACACTTTGTACACTTTAGACACATTTATTTATGCACAACATAGGAGATCTTGTTTACGTTTATTAGTGTCAGTGGGGGGGTTTTATGTAAGCTTATAGTTTAGATAGGCTGGAATAGGATATCTAATTTTAACTTGTTGCTGAAGATCCTCAGGTCCTGAAAGGTCAGTGCAGATTTCATAAGGCATGCAAATTTATACCAACTAAGACAATAGCCCATTGGCACTAAACCCCCGCTTTCCTTGTGTTTCCATATCCTGCAGAGTGAAGAAGGTTAACTTGTCATTGCCTGGATCATTAACTTTTTGGAGAGAGATTTTTGAATGCTCTCATACATAAATTTACATGGCAAGATGAACTTCTCAACTCCATAAAGTAGACATTTCAGAATCTCCCAAGGATAGCATTTGGAAATCAGCATTTTGATAAGCAGATTTTTTTTCTGAATGTAATTTCTAAATGGCACTGAAATACTATTACTGAGGTATAGGAATGATGGATGCCTGAGGTAAATAGAGAAGAAAAAGTTCTCTTTGTTTTCTTCATGAAAAGGATAACATTCCCCAAAGACAAATTTGTTTAACATATGTGAACCGACAAACAGTCTACAAATAAGTGCTACTCTTTTTTTTAAAAAATCTTTTTTGAAAGATAAGTGTAATGAAAAAAAGAATGAAGTCCTACCATGCCCATTTTGTTTGTATTCAAATAATGTCATAGAAACTCAATGCAACTGAATACTGGCATAATTTTTCCACATTTCACCTATTCTATCCTGCTGTCTGCTGTCCTGTAAGCTGCAACAGCATTTTGCATCTGCAGCTACATGCACCAGCTTTTTGACAGCAATTAAAATTGGCATGTAGAAGCATTCTGAGATGAAATCTTATAATTGACAGACTGAGACACTAGCCAAAGGGGTATTCATTTGGGTAATCCCTGGGCTGAAACACTGCTGGTCTGTCAGCCTCTGAAATTATTGGCAATCTCATAGACTGTATCTAGCAGCTGAGAGGAAGCTGTGCCAACTGGTGGCAGGCTTCAATAGGTTTAGAAACGCCATCAGTGTAATTGTCATCTTTAACACCGAAAAGTGCTTATATGCCATTGTGATAAGTGTGATAGAAACTGTGTAAATAGAAAAGAGCCAGCAGAGTCTTGGAAAAGGCATTCTGCATTTACTATCCCCCGCTGCTTTGAACTGCCTGCAAACAGAAACTTTCAAACAGCAGACAAATATCGCATCCCATCAAGTACAAAGCATTATGAGAATGACCTCGGTGAATTTCTCTGATTCTTTGTGCTGCACTGCAACATGGGGAGGAGGCCAAGAGCTGGCAGTTCTCTGGATCAGGCAGCTGCAGGATAGGACTGTCTCTCTGTTCCTGACACTAGGAGAGCCAAAAAGCGTAAGGGGTGGAGAAACACTTACTGGAGTGTTTTGTGCTATTGGTAGTTTGCTTTATTCAGGGGAGGACAAAAAAATCCACTATATTCTCAAAGCTTTAAATACTTCAGTATAAAGTCCTTCAAACTAGCACAGAAATATTAAAGCTATTTAAGTCATGCTGCATAGTGTGAGGCTGATAAAATTTTTAAATGTGTTTTGATTTTTTTTTTTAATGACCAACCAAGGAACCAAGCAGACAGCTCTGTGGCTTTTTCACTGTACCAAGATGGTTGCAAGTTGCTGAATGGAAAACAATTTCTTAACCACCACCTGAAGGCCTGTAAGTGCTTAGGCATATTGTTCGGAGAAATATGGGTAATTCTGAGCTAATTTCATTTTTCAGTGCCATAGCAGTAAATAGAATAAATACAAGAGAGAAATAGGTTTTCTRTAGCAAAGTATCTGGAAGAAATTGTCCTTGTGTGTTAATTATTCACTTAAAAGCAGCCAAATTGGAAACAGAGGAAACAAGACTAATTCTGAGTTGTTGAAAAAGTGATTGCATTCCTGCTTTTTCTAAATGATATAACACGTGCACACACTTGTACACACATAGAGGAACACTAGTATCTGTCAAACAGAATTATGTATAATGTTTGGCAGCCTCTCCCGCCCTAGTGCTTTACATGTAGAATGACAAACTCCGTTGCATGAAATGTGATTCTAAGGAAAATATTATTACCTGTTGCTTGGTTTATAGTGTGGGGATTTTTTCAAGCTAATATATAAAATTTCATTTGCAGTGTACAACATAATGGTTAGCACAAATATGCTAAATGCAATCAAATTAAGATTTTTTTTTTTAATATGCTAAAAATAAAATTTCAGGGAAATTTTATAAATGTTCTCCTTAGTGCACAGTTTAACCAAGGATCAGTAAAGATAATTAGACACTATGTCACTGTTGGCCTGTATGTACACAGTCTCATTCAAGGGTTGCATGTCTTTCACAAACCTAATTTTGAGAAGTGTTTGAGTTTTCTGCATGATATTTCCCAAGGTACCTGTGGCTCTCCTTCCAGGCAACCTTGACATTTGTATCTGAGGCTCAAGAAGGGGTTTGTTCTTACAAGTGGGTCCGCTCCTGCCTGCTGAATCTGGCTCTATCCAAATTGCAGCAGGAGCTAGTACTTCCTTTTTCAGAGACCTGTTCAAAGAGCCATGGATTAATGGAAGAGGCCTTCAGTCCCAGTGGAGAGAGAGAGCGATGCTGAATTTGCTACTCTGGCACTTCAAACAGCCTCTAGAAAAGTGTGATAAAAATCAAGGCAAAGTGACCCAACCAGTTTGAAAGAGTCCTCAGACTGAAATTAGGTGTTTCCTTCAGGTGATACCAGAGATTCTTTGGAGTAGAACGAGAACGAGGCAAGGGTGATGCCCCAGCCTTGAGGTGAGACTCCTCTGTCTGAGGAGCTGCAGGGCTGTGTTTATGCAGACCCTGCTCTGCCAAGCCAGTGTGGTTCAGTTGGTGGCACAGCTTGACAATCTGGCTGTGAGACTGGGCTGGCAAACACCATCTTCACAGGCAGTCAGGGAAGTCTAAACACCATTTGCATCTAAGGAGGATCCCCCATGTGTTAAACCTGCATGGAGTCCTCACACATCCATGTCTTTAAGGAGCTGAATATGCTGAAATCCTCCTTAGATCAGAAGGGGGGAGTTCCTTTCCTCATGTGCAAATCAAGAGAGTAAACTGGAAGAGTGTGTGTTATTATTTAGGAAAAATAACAAAGAAAAGCACATTTTTTACTCACTTCCTGTACAGGAGAATGTCTTCATTAAAATATCTAATAAATTACCTAAAAATTTACATTATTAAAATAAAACRCTTTAAAAATAAATTCTTTAAAATTCTTTAAAAAGTATTTCTTTCCAGAGTTTTTTCTGCTCTGCTAAGAGAAGGATGAATATTGAACATTTGAAGCACAAGCATGATGACTTCAGCACAGGGCATACACTGAAACTGTTAATAAGATGGCAGCAGAGTCTTTTTAGATCTCTTTGATTAGTAAAGTGAAGTTTTTCTTTCTTACACATAATGTTCTGCCATGTATTTACACGATAAATGGAGACAAATCAACATCTTATCTCTAATGGAGATTAAAACACCTTATTTATAAAATAACAACTCAGAAGCATCTGCTTACACATCCTCATTTAGACAATATGATGCACACTTTGGTTGCTTGTGGAAATATAGCACATGAAAAATAGCATGAGTGGCGTTCCCATATTTTATGAATTTACATGTAAGTATATAACGTGTTACTGCATAACACTGAAATGATTCTAATGCAACCTCAAATAAATACGTATTTTTCGGTGTTTCTCTAAGATTATATTTACTTTACATTTCATGCAAATATGGGTAATGAGGTTCACCAGTTTAGTAACATATTTTTCTAATTTCAGAAGTAATTGCCATCAACCACTTAGTGTAGATTGGTCATTTGGTGAATATGCAAATGGTGCTTTTCATTTGTATTCACTTTTAGGAGGTACCCGAAATATTTAGGTCTTTTTTGTAGTGAACAAATAAAATAGCTAGAGTTTAAATTATCCACAGGAAAAGGCTTTTGTAAAAATAAACCCACAAATTGCACTGCATTATTCCTGGCCAGTCTTGGATGCTTTTGGTTTACTGCTCTTGGTCAAGTTAAACACCACTGTTTTGTCATGTAATATATTCAGTGGAAAGCTAGAAAGCAAGTATAATTTTTGAAAATTTTATTCAGCACTAGCCGTACAAGCATAATCACCTATATGCTCATAGGAAGACTGTGCTGTCGGTAGTATAACCTGCACACAGAAAACCTGATTTTTTTTGTGGCAAGTAAAGATTCACTAACAAAAAATATACAAGCTCCATTCATTTAAAGGTATTCTGACCTCACTATGCTGCTTTTTTTCTTTAAAGGCCGTTTTTCTTGACTTAGATATTTCTCAGCAGTGCAGACAAGCTCTGATCTTCTAACGAAAATTCTGCAGAATTATTTGGACAATATTTTGTGCTAACAGTCTGAAAAGCCCAAATAGTGCCATAGAAAGAATATAATTTTTGAGTGCATTTTATGGCAATTGTCTACCACATGTTTTTCCATTCTTTATTAACTTTCACTAGACTTTTTTTTTTAATCTCTAGTGGGATTCCCTTAAGGAAAAAAAATACTCAAATATAATTTAGTTAGCACAATGAAGCATGTGTTCTGAACAATGGAATCAGAGAATCATCATAGAATGGTTTGGATTAGGAGGAACCTTAAAGATCATCTAGTTCCAACCACCCAGCCATGGCCAGGGACACCTTCCACTAGACCAGGTTGCTCAAAGCCTTGTCTAACCTGGCCTCGAACACTTCTAAGGATGGGACATCCACAACTTCCCTGGGCAGCCTGTTCTGGTGTCTCATCACCCTCACAGCAGAGAATTTCTTCCTAATATCTAATCTAAACCAAACCTCTTTCAGTTTGAAGCTATTCCCTCTTGTGCTATCACTGCATGACCTTGCAAAAAGTCCCTCTCCAGCTCTCTTTTAGGCCTGTTTAAGTACTGGAAGGCTGCTGTAGGGTCTCCTCAGAACTTTTTCTTCTCCAGGCTGAACAACCCCAGCTGTCTCAGCCTGTCTTCATAGGAGGAGTACTCCAGCCCTCTGATCATCTTCACAGGTCTTCTCCAGACCCACTTCAACAGGTGGAGTTCCACATCCTTCTTATGCTGAAGGCCCCAGAGCTGGATTCAGCACTGCGGGTGGGGTCTTACCAGCACAGGGTAGAGTGGCAGAATCACCTCCCTCGTCCTGCTGCCCACACTGCTTTTGATGCAGCCAGGTTGCAGTTAAAGCTTTCTGGGCTGCAAGGACACATTGCCAGCTGATGTTGCGCTTCTTGTCAACCCAAATTCTTCTCCTCAGGGCTCTTCTTGATCCGTTCTTTCTACAGCCTGTATTTGTACTTAGGAGTTCTCCAAACCAGGTGCAGGACCATAAACTTGGCTTTGCTGAGCCTCATGAGGTTTGCATGTGCCCACACTCAAGCTTGTCAAGGTCCCTTTGTATGCCATCCTTTCCCACATAGCTCAGTGTTGTCAGTAAATATACTGAGGGTGCATTCAATCCCACTGACCACGTCACCGACAAAGATGATAAACCTCACCAGTCATCAAGCTTTCTACTGCAACTCTTTGAGTGTGACCTTTTAGCTAATTCCTTATCCATTCAGTATCCATCCATCAAATCCATGTCTCTCCAATTCAGAAGCAAAGATGATGTGTAGGATAGTGTCCCATTCTTTGCACGAGTCCAGGTAGATGACGTTGGTTGCCCTTTTCTCATCCACCAACAGCATAACCTCATTGAAGAAGATGTCCAGATTTGACAGTCATGATTTTCCCTTGGTGAAGCCATGTTGGCTGTCACCAACAACATTCTCATTTTTCATGTGCCTCAGCATAGTTTCCAGACTGGTCTGCCTCATGATCTTGCCAGGCATCAAGGTGAGACTGACTGGTTTGTAGTTTCCCAGATCTTCCTTATTTCCCTTTTTGAAAATGAAGATTATGTTTTTCCTTTTCCTGACACTGGGAACTTCACTGTATTGTCATGACTTCTCAAATATGATGGATAGTGGCTTAGTCACTTCATCTACTGTTTCCCTCAGGACCCGTGGATGCATTTCGTCAGGTGCCATGGGTACATCTCATCAGCTGCCGAGGACCCATGTACCTTCAGGTTCTTTAAATGATCTCAAACCTGGACTTAATCCACAGTGGACAGTGGTTATTCATTTTCCTAATCTCTGCTTTGCCTTCTGTAACTTGGGTGGTGTGGTTGGAGCAATTACTGGTGGAGGCTGTAGCAAATAATATTGACTACCTCAGTCTTAATCACATACCAGAGTAGTCAGGTCTCCCATTTCCTCTCAGAGACAGTCCACATTATCCTGGGCCTTCTTTCACCACCAACATACCTACAGAAGATTTGCTTATTGTTCTTGATGTCTCTGTCCAAATTTAATTCTATCCAGGTTTTAGCTTTCCTAATCTGATCCCCAGCTGTTCAGAAAATCTGTCTGTATTCCTTGCAGGCTACCTGTCTTTGCTCCCACTCTCTGTAGGCTTCCTTTTTGTGTGCTTGACTTTTTCCAGGAGCTACTTGTTCATCCAGGCAGGTCTGCCAGCTTTTTTGCCCCACTTCTCTTTTTTGGGATGCATTGCTCTTGAGCTTGGATAAGGTGATCCTTGAATATTAACTGGCTTTCTGGGGCCTCTCTTCCCTTAATAAACTTACTTTCTTCACAAGAAAAATGAAAGGTATATCATAAATGGATGAAATACCCGGGATTACAAAGGTCAGTCATCTCCTCTGAATTCCTAATACCCAAAACCAGTTTGCTATCCATTTTCTCATATGCTGCAGCACATATAGTATAAAGACAGTCTTAAAAAAGTATATAAAACTAACTCTGTCTAAGAAATGTAGAGGAGGACTGTTCAGCTGGTTTTGTACATTTTTTTTCAGTTAGATGCTTTTGAGCAGTGACTATGAAGGATTTATCTTTGTAAGATATGCCTTTAAGTAAGTAAATGGCTAAATTAAATATATGTTGAAGACCCAGACTTTTCTCAGGTGTACTGTCAGAGTGATCCTAATCAACTTTTGCCCTTGCAAACCAAAAGAAAATCCTAAACAAGAAAACTACTTACATAATCAGAAAATATGCTAAACTGCATCAC
Organism: Amblyornis subalaris; assembly: GCA_018881555.1. Lineage (NCBI taxonomy): Eukaryota > Metazoa > Chordata > Aves > Passeriformes > Ptilonorhynchidae > Amblyornis > Amblyornis subalaris. Next base: position 20,012,494 of record JACAXG010000001.1, read on the forward strand.
CAAGAAAGAAAAACTAAGCCTCTCCTGAAACTCAGTTTACTTTGTAAACCTTGCTGAGTTTCCTCCTGGGTAGAAAGAGATGGGTAAAATAACCTAGAAGAATCAGATTGCTCAACATGGCTTAGTATTTAATGGAGACAAAAAATAAAATAAATAAACATGAAAAGAAAATTGGAAGATCTGTTTTATGTGAGCAATAAACAGCAATGATTTTTTTAAATAGCAGCTCAGAAAAGAAAGAGTGATAAATAACAAGAGCATCTTACATTAATAAGAACAGTGATAAGCCAAGATGATTATAGTATTTTGTAAATTGTTTTCTGGMACTTTCTTCCCTTTATATGTTAGAATGAAAACCTATAATCTTTTGCCAATAGATGAGAAAACAACAATTCTAAGCTATTTGGCATGAAACTGGTTTATATAAAAACCAAAACCATTTTGAATGGGAATGAGATGCATGACTGCATTTTATAATGTTTAGGTCATTCAGTGAACATATGTATGTATCATATAGAATTGGATTAAAAAAAATTCTGTGCAGGCAGAGAATACAGTTAAAATCTACTTGTTGTTACTATTATTATTTTCCAAAGGAATTCTCTGTAGAATGTTGACCTGTGCTGGATCTGGTTGTTTTTGAAATATTTTTCCAATACAGTGCAGTCAGACATTCCTGATATCAATGCACCTTGTTAATGAGTACCTTTTTTCTGAACTTCGTGGTAATTAGGGGATATGGCAGTCACTGCAGGAAAACTGGAAACGAGTAATTGAAAGTAATCGACTTTGTTAAAATGGATATTCGGGATGAAGTAAAGTGAATGAATATGAGTTCTGTTAAATCATAAGAGATTGCTGAATCTCTTATGCTAGGCTTCATYTGCACTGTGAAGTTTTGAAGTTATTAACTCTGATTTCATCCATATCTCATGACTCCATATCAGCAGAGGGGATGATTATCTATCATACCTACATTTCTTTGCTGTTATTTCCATTCTCACAGAAATAAAACATAGTTTGGACAAATTCTTTGCTATCTGGTATTTCAGGGAGACAATATTGTGGACTATAATTCATCTTGAAGTCTTCTTGCCTCCTTTCATGTTGCTTTGCTTTGTGTGTTTGCTTTGTTATCCTGTGACCATTACATATTGGCTACCTTAATCACATAGGTTAGAATATGTCTTAAAATCAATTGCCCCAGATTTCATAATGAGAGACAATAGTGAATTTTGGAGTTGAATAAATGCATTGCCCTGTATTTCAATCATCAGGATGAAAGAGACTTCTGTAAAAAAGTTAAAAGACAGACCAGTTTAATTCCTAGGGTACTTTAAAATAACAAAACCAAACAGTTAAAATATTTAATCTAGAGCTTTTCTAATTTTGGGAGTGATCCATTTGACAGGAATAAATCCTTTATTTGTTCAGTCGACATACTTATGATGAACACCTAATGGTCCTGAAAAATTCACAGAGTTTGCTGAGGATTTGGTAAGAACGCTATTTTTGGGAAGGGTGGTGGGGAGGGAAGGTGACGGGCCAGACTACTGAGCTGACTCCTACACTTCCCATGTACAGTCCCAGCGTCTCAGATCTGCAGGAGAGTGTCTCCAATCTGCAGGAGAGTTCAGAGGGTTCTCATTCATGTTGTACCTTGCGAAGAAGATACCTGAAGCCACTGTATGAAAAGACACTTTATAACTTTAGAGAAAGTCTGATTAACTCATACATTTTCATAGGATGGATGCTTAATTGCAGCCAGCCTCGGGGATCTCTCATGTGTTAGGGTTTCCTTTTGTAGCTATGACCTGATGTATTTCCCACGTGATATATGAAGTAATAGGCATATTGCAAGACTGAATCTTTAGTGGGAGGGTTGAGTTTGTTCCAGGTTCAGCTGCAAAGCCATTAAATTCAAATCACYAAACATTGCCTAAAATTTTTAGCTGTTAATGTCTTTTAGTTACAATAAATTGCCTCAGCACATCTGAACTGAATGGAAGATATATAGTCAAGAGCCTTTGATTCATTAAAACATTGCATGTTATTGTCTTGAAATTTTGCTATCTCAATGTAGATTTTATTCAATGTGTGCAATGCACCTAAGAACTTACTTTGTGTATGTCAGTATAGCATAAAAATGCAAGAACTTCATCACAAGCACAACCTTTTTCAAAGGCCACGTCTCAAGCTAGGAAGATAAAGAATCCAAAACCAAATCTGCTTACAAACCTGTTTCCTTTTGTAAGGGAAAAGATTTTTCCTCTGATGATATTTCTTGGTGAAGTAATATACTCCTCATTAATTTTAAATAAAAGATAAAAGCTTTATGTCTCTTCATACTCTGGTACAAAAGGAAACATTAATAAAACACAATCTAGAAAGGAAACATAACATTAGAAGCCATACTTCAGCTACAGAGCCTTCCTTGAACTTTAACAAAATATTGAACATTAGATTAGTCTTCCTTCTAATCTTTTACTTTCCTTTTTTTTCACCCCAAAAAAATTTGTTTCTAAAATTCCAAATTCAAAGAGTTTGGGGATTTGGTCTCTTGAGTCCAATAAAGAAGTACAGTTCCATTAAGAACACTAAACTTCTAGCCTTTCACTCAAAAACAATTTTCGCTTAGATTTAAGTGTTCCTACCAATAAATCACATCCATGTGATTTTCTCAGTTTTTATTCATTCATCCTCTAGAAAAAGAGTATAAACATATGCTGAAATTTGAAATAAATTCAGTGTTTTCTTGCTTGTCTGGTTGGTTTTTGAGTCCTTGTCTGCTTGCTTTTGTTTCCAGTGAAACTGTGACCAGGGCAGTTTGTTGGAATAGAATCATAGCTGAACTGGTGTAAAGGAAACAAGAGTAGGTCCTATTGAAAAAAGAGATGTTTAAATAATTGGCTTATGCCTAACTTAATTTTGAAAACATAACATCATGAAAATTAAATATAATGGAAAACCAGAAAAGATTGTGTAACTATGACCTATTACCTCACCTATGATCTTCTTCTATAGATTTTTGAAATATTCCCATGCAGATAAATATGCTTTTGAAGGCTGGATCTGTGTTACCTTCAAAACTGTGTTTGAGGTTGAGTTTACCCACACTATCTGGACAGAAATAAGCCTTAAGAGACAGACTTAGGGAAAACTTCCATGTACATCATGTAGAACATGGAACGGTAATTTTGTCTACCAATATAGTTTTCATAATCTAAAAACCACATCATTTTAAGAACAATATAAAGAATGAGAGGTAAGATGGCGTCTCTACAAAGATGATCTCTAAAATATCAGTCAAAATCTTGGTACTGTTCATGTGTAATCTGATTCACAGATTAACCCCTATCAAAGAGACRAGATCACTTTGCTTGGTTCAAAATACATTGTTTTTTCACTGAAGACTGAAACTAGAACCAAGGAAAAAAATAGGTATTAATTTCATATCATTTATTTTTCTATCAATTTGGAAAGTCTGAGCTCTCATATGTGGCAGTTATGTTGAATTTTAAATTTTCCAAGATTTTTGCAACACAGCTTACTTTCATAGAAAAAGAAGTATATTCTTCTTCTGATCTCTAATTGTGCACTACTACATAATAAAGTGAGAAAGCAAGCCTGTATTCCAAATTCACTAGCCCTTTCCTTGTGCCTGCTTTGCACCATTTCATTTGCCCTCAAAGTAAAATCTAGGCCTGAATAAAAGGTAAAGACCACTCCTAACAGGAAATGCCACCCAAAAGACTCAGAAGATATAACCAACGGTTTGTCTCTCTTCCCTGAAGTCCTTGCACGTAGATACCCAATGTTTTGGGATTTTTTCAGCAGTGTTACCATGTGAAGTCTTTGAAGCAGGTATGATCATTTGGATCACAATTTCTTTACTCCTAAATGTAAAAGGGACTGAGCCATGACTGGCTCTCTAGGAGCTATGATAATGCATTTAAAAGTACTTTTATAAAATTAAAATGTATCTCTGCACATGTATCATAAAACTGGTTCTGCAGAGAACACACTTTACTGCACATAAATTGTGAGCAGAATGTTGGAAATAACGCAAAATGCAGATTAAAACCCACAGTTCTGTAAATGCAACACAACTTTTTTTCTTGAAAAATAAATAGTGCGTGCTCAAGTTTAATATGATAGGTGCCAATTAGTTGATTCTGAAAATAAAAAGATAAAGCTTTCCTAGTTTTATTTTTTAAAACTGTAAATATCACATCATCAAAATAAATACAATTAGAAAAATAGGGAGTAGAAATGTAGAAATAAACTACTTGGAACAGGAATATCAAAAAGAAGCAGCTAAAGATGGTAGTTATGGAAATCTTTCTTAATCTCTCATCTGGTCTAGCAAATGTGCTTGAGATAAATGCAAACAAACAGAATCACAACATGAGGACTGGAAGCAAAGTTGGAGAAAAAAGGGAAAAAATCAATTAAACTGTATTAGAACAACTTGGGAATAAGAAAAACAAAAGGGCACAAGAATTTTAACACAAAAATGCCTAACATTCTGAAGAGATAACTGCAAATTCAGGTTTAGTTTCATCATGAGCTCACCTCACCTTTTAAAAGTCTGACCCACTGGAGAAAATCAGTAGCAGCTCAGAAAATATAAGCAGGTGAAAGAGAATTATATCAAATAATGTCTTTGACTTGACTATATTTTTTGCAACAGTGATTTTTACTGTTTTATTGGAGAGCTGTGTTTCATCCCATTTCAAAACTGAATTCCTTATGAGGAATAAAAGAAGCAAAAACAGCAGGCAGAAATCCTTCAGTTAAAGAGGTAAACATACTATTGAAGGAGGACTAATGAGAGAAAACAAGTAGGCTTTTCATATTTTGTATAATTTGTTCTCGTATAGCTACAAGTGGTGGTATAAAGAATGAATTTTGAGTGACACAGCCTCTTTCATCGATATTTGAAGCCATCTCAAACATTCATGAAGATCTGAGTGATAAGGACACTAAGCACTGACAATGAATTGCTGCATTCCGTGTTCATTTTTTATCCGTGATTTCTATATTAGATTTCACGAGCGTCTGACTCAGAACGTTTCTCTTATTGTTTTTCCCCTCTAACCACCAAACACATATATTCCACCAGGCACATGCAATTCAAGCTGTGTTTTTTCTAACTTTTAAAAAAATTCCAAAGACCATGCAGTAGACATGTAACTGACAGTTTTGTCAACTATTATTCAAGTAGAGCTCAGTAACAGTTTTCTAATAATTGCATTACTTTTTAGGTCGACTCACAACTTTGCTTTAGAAAATAACATATATGCCTAAAACCTGCTTAAACTTACCAAAAAATTGAGGGAAGGAGAGGAAATAAAAAATGGCAGTTTATTCCTCAAACAGTTAATGTGTTAGCTATTACWGGGTAATTTTAGTGATGCCAATCAAGATATCTTTAGAGTAATAGCTACTACTGCTTACAAGTGTCAGATGTTTTATTGTAAACCAGGAGAGAAAAAAACCAACAAACAACACGCCAACAAGTAACACCCACCACCCACTCACTGCCTGAAAAAAAACCCCTTTCTGCCCTCATTATTTGTGATTGTGGAGAGACAAAAAAGTGAAGCACTTCAAAACAGACAATTTTAATAGAAGCCACTATTTGATATGAAAAGGGAACACTGACAAGCCCTCCATCAAATTAATTATCTGAAATTTGTAAATAAATTTCTGGAAATTTCCCAATTTCTCTGTAGTTTAGTGAGGTTATTTGGTTCTCATGTTTATAATTTGATGCTAAGAATTTATTGCCAACCTGAATTTGGAAGCTAGCCTATGAAATCAATGCCTTTATAAATGACTGGAAAGACATTTCAATGAATGACAAGTTCAGGCTAATAATTTTCTGTCTTTGAAATCCCAGATAATTTTCCATAATTCGGTTATACTCCGAATACGACACTTCACCAATGTAGAAGCTACAGAAAAGTGTATTGTAAATGTACCATATTTTTTTTAGGTATTTTGTATTATTTTAACCAATTCTTGTGTCAAATTGTACAATAAATTAATTGATGCAAGATTGATAAAGATATTCCACTTGCCTAGATGTATCAGCAAAAAGAAAAAAAGATACCTGGATTTTACAGAACACTTTGAATTCAGGAGCCAATTTAAAGTAAATATATTCTGTTCCATACAAAGCAGTAAAATACTACCCAGCCTATTTCACAGGTAGAAAAATCAATCAAGATTGTCTCAAATTCACTAGTACTCTAGAGGTTTGAATGTTAGCTTGATTCTGCTGTGGGATTGGCATTCAAATACAGTAGAACATAACACATAAACAAAAAGTAAAATCCTAGAACAACTAATTCTGGAAACCACTTCCAGGCACATGAGGGACAAGAAGGTGATTAAAAGTGGTCAGCAAGGATTCACAAAGGGGAAGCCACGCTTGACCCGTCTCATACCCTTCTACAATAAAATGACTGATGGGGTAGATGAGGGGAGAGCATACCTTGTCCTGTGGAAGGCTTTTGGCTCTGTCTCCTGCAAGATCCTCAGAGACAAGCTGATGAAGTATGGGCTGGATAAGCACGGAGGTGGATTGAAAACTTTCTGAGCACCTGAGCCCAGAGCAAGGTAATCAGTGGCATGAAGTCTAGTTGGAGGCCAGTAACTGGCAGTGTATCCCAGGGGTCCATACAGGATCCAATCGTCTTCAAGATCTTCATTAACGATCTGGATGAAATGCTGAAAACATTTGCATTCTGTTTCACAAAACAGATATTTGGCTTTTGGAAGGAATGGGGAACCTAGAACCCTCTGCCAACACTAAATATGCAGTGCAGGTCAATGGTAGATTATGTGARTCTCATAAGGAGTCATCTACACAATAATAATAATCTTTCTGGAAGAAAAGTCATTCAAAGAAATAGTAGAGTGAAAAGTTGTGAGTGAGATGTAAAAACAAATGCTACAAAATCTTAAAGCCAGAGAAGCTATTGCTGAACTGAAAAAATCAAGTTTCACTACTTTGACAGCTGCTTCCTAGAGATGGATGTTAATATGTAACAGAACAAAAATATATTTGTAATGGGTTAACCTGAGGGCAGACTCCAGGTTCCCAATAAGAGTTCTTTAGAGGAATAAGGACGGCAGAAAACAGGCTGCAAGCTTGAGAAATTATTAAATAGTTTATTCACTACTACTACTAAGAATAGAAAGAATAATAATAATATTATTAAGGCAGTACGTAAAGATACATTTCCCTTCTCCCAAATCCCAACAATCTCCCCTTCTACCGAACGCACGAACATAAAACAAAACATGGGATTTTTAAGGGTCCTTCTTACTACAGGAAAAAGCCTCTCTCTCTCTGCTGCAGCCGATTCCTCTCCCAAGAAACAGTCATGGGGTGTATTATTTAAGGATAAAATGAGTTACTTCCAATCTAGATAAAGGTAAAAGGTCCTTCTCTTCAATCTCCACAATTATCTCGGCATCTTCGCACTKCCGGTGGTCCACTGCTCCCGCGGTGTGGGAAATAAAACTCTCCATCCCCCCAAATATGCTTCATGGCTATAGGAGAATAGTTCAATTGCATTTAAAGCTCATTAGGGCTTTACAGAAGAAAGGTTTCAGCTATCTTTTCCCCTCTAACTTCGGGGTGCTGCCGCATGGTCCCGCCATGTTGTCTTCTCCATGCACCCAGGTCCTCTCTCTCTCCCTCTCTCTTCTGCTTGGAAGAAAGGCCAGTATCTCACAGTATATACCTGAAGGATCTTGACCTCAGAAAGTCCTCATTATCTCTCTCTCTGTCTCAGCGTGCAGTCTCCGATGTGGTGTTTTCCTGCAGCATAGTTAGGTCTCAGTTCGAAATGAACCCCAGAGTCCCTCCACGGGAGCTACAGCCCTCTCCCTCTAGTTCGGAGCTGAGCTAAGATGGASAACACCCGGTGTCACTTCCTTCTTCTTCCCCAATATGCAAATTGTTGCTAGGCAAATACAATATTTTAAAAGCAATTTCAATTGAAATGATAAGACAACAATTGATGAGGAAGTTAATACTAAAATGAATGCTTGAAAGCTTAGAATGTGTGGAAGAGAAGTACACAAAAACAACCATTATTGTAGACTAAGCCTGGCTTGTTTTTCTCTGTGCTCCTGCTGGAGTCCCATCATACCTGACAAACTCAAATCAATGTCATGACATTGCCTCAAATGTTCATTAGGAAGACATGTATATAATATATATACATATATATGGAGCTGATACAATAGTTGTAAAATATCTCACTCCAGAATCCTCTACTAAGAAGAGTAATAAAAAAGGAAAAAAAGAAAAGAGTCATATCAATGAAGCTGAATGAGCAAGTGCCATCAGCTGTCATAGCTGGTATCACATACTGAACAACTAGAATTTGTCATTCCTACTTGATGCCAACTATCTGCCTTAGGATACCAGCCAAGCAACCTGATGGTCAATAAACCCGTCATGTAAATTTTGTAAAACATCTTAAGGGGAAAGATACCAGCTGCATGGGGTCTTCTATCAGAATTGCCTTATGTGACRTTTTGGAATATTTGGGAATTTTTTCATACCCCTTGTACGGACACTACAGACAAAGGTCATCATGCTTTAGGGCAGTTCAGTCTGGAACCATGTACCTTCTGGCTGCCAGTTTAACTTTTTGAGCACTAGGTTTGAGTATTTTAGATGAATCATCAAGCCTAACTTACCATCAGCCAAGCCAACCACTGTGTAGGCAGTGAGGTTATTGTGAAAACCATGCAGTCTTCAGACAGCCTGAGGTCTACAGGCTAAATTATCTCTGGCCTTTCTCAGTGGGCAAAACACTGCATGCGAAATGAGCAAAATCTCACTGTATTAGAGAAACAGCTCTAAACACGGTCCTGTAGCACTAGAAAACACAACCAAGTTTTTTCTTATAGAACACACACATAGAAAGTCATGCTCATCATGCAGAAGGTGGGTTCCTTCTGCCTTGCCCTCCCCACAAACAAGTATCCCTCATATATGAAGCCTATCATTTTATAGGATGAGTCTGTTTACAAGCTGTTGCTGCATGCCCCGTAGTGCTGTGGGCATGAGCATCTGCATTCCCTAAAGACCGTGCTGCTCAGAGTGAGGCGTTTTGTGTACACTCTGGCCTCATTACCAATGAGGAGGATGAGACGGGTGCTCCTTGCCTTTCCTGAGATCTGCCTTTTTTAAGAGGATGCTGGTTGTTTCATCTACAATTCCCTTTCCTGGCCTCTGACTCTCTTACGGAAACCACTGCAGTCCCCAAACAGCAAGAGACCCATCGTGGTGTAGAAACAAAGAAAGCTCAGTCCAAAACCCCTTTTATAACTTCCTTATTTTATTCCTTCATAAGAATTCTGGCTTTATTCTTTTTCTCAGAGATCTTTTCATAGAATGTTCTCTTTGTCTGATTCTACAATTTGTGCAGTATTTCAAAGCTCTTCATTTATAGCAATAACATTTCTCCATTGGCTGGTATTGCTTATTTTTCATTCCTTATATTTATAAMAATAATAATGTCAAAACAAAACAAGCAAACTGCATCAACTGCAGTAAATTATCTGGATTTCTATGCTCTGTGCAGAGTAAAAATAGCTGAATTTTATTTTATAAAGTGAATGTTTTCAGGCTCTATTATGCCTGACATAAGTACTGCTCAAAGGCAGAATTTAACCTTTCATGTCTTGTTTAAAGTGCTCGACTACTGTCCCATAATTTCCAGCAATTTTTTGGCCCTGAGTTTCTATAAGTCTTATATGAGCAATTAATTATAAAACAGAGCACCACTTGAAGAAAGAAGTGATTCATAATGGAAGGTCCACTTCTGCAACTTGCAGTGTTATTGGATACTGTTGAAATAGTTAACGCACAAAATACTGATGCCTTTTTCCCCGAGAAGCTGCTGCTTTGAACTTGACCCCTAATAGTATAATAATCCTCACAGAGTAAGTCAGGATGAARCCAATATTAGAGCACCTCTCTACAGAGAAATGTAGGCAGGCAGGTGTAGATATGTCAAGGCAGCCACATGTAAGCCTGTTATGATTCCAGAGCTGCAGAGTGGAGCTATGCTTAGAACAAGTTAGCATAATTTCTTTCTAATAAGGGTTTATTTATGTGCTTGAATGATTATATCGCTTCTATATCTACAGCTGGCTGGGATCTGGACAGCTCAGGGGATGGTGGGAATATTCACAAGATGCACATGATGGTCTGCATCTATCTGTTTATTCATAGATACAGACATGTGAACCAAGGTGACAGGAGCAGAACACCTCCACTGCAGAGTCGTATATGCGCCACACTTCTTTTGGCACCTTGCCGGTAGCGTCTCCTGCAGGACAGGATACTCCACGACTCTGTGCTGCATTGGGTACCACTTCTCATAGCATTTTTGGTGAACTCATCAAGCATTCCTGGTCCTTTGCACAGGAGCCCTTATTGTCTACGTATGCAGCAAAGTAAATAATTTTCAGCTGTTGAAGGACAAGGATCAATATCCAGATGAATAATTTGTTTTTATAGTTAGGTTTACTATGAGTATACTTTCAGAAATTKGAGGTAAAAGAAGTTCATGAGGCAGAGAGATCTTGTATTTACAATGGGCTAGATGAAGGGGGAAAAAAAAAAGAGGACGTGAGCTTGGATATCCTGTAATCAAAYTGAATTTATGGCTATTTCTGTCAAAATATCACTTCTACGTGGAATGACCTTGAATTATATGTATCTTAAGAGCTCTACAATACATTCATGCCTATCTCAAGAAGAATATCAAATACTTTAGCATATCATATACAGAATAGAAATAAAAATACTTTTCATTTTTCTGCTCTCCTCCAACAGCTGAACCTGTATAGGTAAGCCACAAGCAAGCCTGATTTGTTTAACAGTGGATGCTGCATTAACAGTTATGTGTCATTTGATAGAAAATTCACTTGTAAAGGAAAATAACTGAAATATTAACATTTGAAAGCCTTGTGTGAGTCTATTCTGAAATGAATCCTTTAAGAAAGAATTAGAATTATTTGCAGAACTGGTTTATGAGAARCTGAAAAAGAGGATGTAGGATAAAAACATTTTATGTGAGAATACTGTATTTCTAACTGAAGTGTTCAACTGATAAATGACATAAACTTATTAAAACCTAGAATTAAAAATCCCATCCTGTTGCCACTGAAAAGTTAATCACAGTGTGAAGCTAATCCTGGATATCAGGATTTTCCCACCAATAAGCTCCATGGTATGTAAAGTAGACCCTACAGTAGCACATCTATGCTTTACATGCTAAGACTTGAACCCATATGAACCATCTTAAGTTAAAAAAATAAATAAATAAAAAGAAAGAAAGAAAATGAAAAGAACCACAATCATCAGCATTTAAGTTAAAATAGGAGCATGAAAGGATGTATATAATCATCTACTTAGCAGAAGCTGCTTGCGCAGTAATTCTCAATAAGCACTGGATCTTCAGGTCTTCTGTAAGGAAATAAAAATTCAGTGCTTAAATGAATGAAAATTTTCTGCAACCATCAGAAAAATAAATAAATAAAGCCAGCAGACCTAGCTATATTTCATTAGGATTGTTTCAATAACTTTGCAAAACAACTTCAGTTGATGGAAGCTTTCAACACCACAAATGTTGTACCACAACAAAAACGTGTTAGAGTAGTGGTTCAAAAATGAAGATCTTACTCCAGTGTTTTGCAGTAAGGTGCAGAAACCCAATAGACAACTGATAAGGTTCTTAGTGAAGTTTTTAGGCTAGTCCAGAAATGCATAATAACGCTAATACAAAACTGTTGGTCAAACATTTTCAAAATTCTTTCAATAGTATAACATTGTATAAAACTGCTCAGTGTTAAAGCATATGAGTATAGTCTTAATGAGCCAGTGTGCTTCTACAGACTCCCAGAATTTCCAGCAGTATAACTGTTTAGTGATCTTTTTCCCATCCATTAGTCTAAGCAAACCAGCATGAAACATAACCACCAGTAAATAGCTCCATACTTTAAAAAAATCACTATAAATATCCCCACAATTACACTATTTTAGGGACTTTTTAAATATGGTTTCTCACTGTACAGATGATTGATTGTTCCAGCTGAGAATCCTCTCTCAATAAAAAGAAAAATACYTTCTAAGAAAATCAGTAGACATTTGTTTATGTTCCACTTGTTTTGCATAAGACAGGGTTAAGTATGCACTGGGGCTTCAGAAAATCAGTTTCAGGTGGTACGAATTTAGAACATGTGTTGTAAATTGGATAATTAGCTTTTTTTAATTAGCTTTTTTTGATGAGGAAGCATGCATAGTCAAAAAAGGCATCCGAGACCAGGAGAAGGAAGTTTTTGAAAGCTATAGTATCAGATTGAGCTGGACTGTTGCCTGGAATGTGCTCAAAGATTAGCCTAAAATCTTGAAGTTTAAATAGCATTGAAGAAAATAGTTGTTCTGTCAGAAAATGATGTTTTCGTCTCTTTACACTGTTGCCACAAATGTACTTTTGAAAGCTCAAAGGATGGATCAAAGTATGGTGTCATTTTAAAACAATCACAGAGGAAAGAAAATTGATGWTCCTATCTAAGATTCATCTCTAAAGCTTACCTTTTAATGGCTTTTCCAGGTCTGAGTTTTTTTCTGGTTTCTTTGTTTTTGTTATTGAAGATGAGTTATGACTTGATTTTCTTATTTTGGTTTTGAGATGCATGACACTTGTTTACTTTCTTGTCCTCCCACGTTCTTCTCTAAAGCACTGGTTGCAAGGCTTCCCTCCAACAACTGCTATGAGAGATAGTAGTAAATGGTTAGGAATACGAAAAGTCCCTTGGGTATGCCTAGATTGAATCTGACTTTTTTTAGGGTATGCCAACTTCTGAAAAAGGGTAGGGAATATTAAATTCCTGGGAAGTCAGAAGCAATAAAACATATGAGAATTGCCTAACTGTGATCAAAGAAAGAAATAAGCAAGAATTGTTGGTATTGGGATGATGTTATTTATTTAAGAAAACAGAGTTTGTATGCTTTCCATACCTACATATGCATAATATTGCTTGCAGCTCTTAAACAACAAAAAAAAACCAAACAGATTTTGGGGTGGTTGAGGTCCATTATGAGAACTAGTGGAACTTCTGTCTGGTTTTTTTCCATTTTTTTTGTGCAAACTGACAAAAAGATTTCCTTATCTTTTCCTGAAACATTACCTGTAGACAAGGAGCATCCATTCTTAGATGTTGTTATACTGCCAGACTTYAAAGATCAAATTATTATTTAAAATATGAAAAGGTAATAGTAATAAAATCAAATGAATATGAGATCAGATAATTTGTATTTAACAATCCTGGTTATATCTTTGAAAATTTTTCACATTTTCAATTCCCTAAGTAAGGGTTACAAAAATGCTTCCCGCCACACTATCATGAACTTAAGAGCTACAGTGAAATATCTGTAATATACCACTGTACAAGAACCAGATAATAGATAGCATCCCTGATGTCCCAGGTCCCCACAATAGCAGGAATGTTGTTAGGTGTCTCTAAGGGTATTTTGTGTCCTACAAAGTTAAAATAGAGGTCGAAATTCTTCTTTTATTACAGTTTAAGTTGTAGAACTCCCAGTAGGTTCCATTTCTGATTGTCTTTCAAACTGCATTCCACAGTGATACTTCTCCCTGTTTGCTGAGGTTTTGGTTCCCTCCTGCTCTTTCCCTTTTTTTCTTTCTTTTTTATTTTTTTTTTTCTTTTAAAGGTTCACATTAAAGAAACATCAAGAAAATGCTTGGACCAAAAAGTGCACACTTGTCAGAATTGTACAAGCCAGTAAATCAATAAGGAGGAGAAACTTGGAAAGTTAAAATTGTTCTGTATGATCTTTGGAGAAAACCAATATACAAATACAGTGTGTATCTTACAAGGAATGTCAGAAACAGTTAATTTATGTCCTGGATAATGCAAAGGGAAATTAGAAAGGTGGTATGAACTGGATTTAATTTTCTGTGCCCAGAAATATTATTTATTTCCATTTACCCCCAAGATATCAACTATGCTAATAGACTGCCAGCATCTGCTTTATTCCTAAGCGATGAAGTCTCCAGAGAGCTTTGCTACAACAGCTCTTTGGTGCATTTGGTTGCCCCCACAGTGACTCGCATTACAAAGTTCTTTTCTTGGACAGCAGAAAAAGCAAACAGGAAAGCATCAGCCAAACAGATTCTTCTTTCAATTTTTGTGCTTCCAAAACTTCGCAGGTTTATAGAGGAAGCAATCACACACTGGATATTTTTTAGAAGACCTGTTTTCTATTCAACAGGTCCTCATTGTCTCTACCACTCTCCAATAACAACGGAAAATAAATATTTCAATCCTGTTGCAATAAATCTTGAAGACTGCTCGTGGTTTGTTTGTTGGTTGGGGTTTTTTAGTGAATCTGAACYGTCTATCACATAAGAGCAGTTCGACAGCAGAAGACGGAGAAAGTTTTCTGCTGGTCAAAGGATCCATGAATCAAAATAAGTGGTGACAATCAGGAATTTCATATTATAAATATACCCTGAAGAAATAGCAAGGATGAAAACACATTTCTGACAAATCCTTACAAATTATATTAATTCTAATGTTTACCTCTTCCATGTTAATGCAGATCAACAGAAAGGTAAGGGCTATTCTCACCTCCTTTCAGGTAAATTCCTCTTCCAGAAATACTTGAAATTTTAGGAGACAGTTAGTTCTTAGTTTCTGATTGTGTTTTCCCTTTGAAAAACTTCCAGTGATTGTTGACGTGTAGGTAGCAACTATGGAGATGTTACTGTTTGTAAGTGGCTTAGTGTCAAGATAACAGAAGCCTCAGGACCCATCAGCTATTCTCTGGACTTACCTTGGCCTGAGTGAAGATATGTTATGGTTTACTTAACCATAAAAAATTACCTAATGGTCAAGTAGCTATTATCTGGTTTGTTTTACCTTTGCTTAGCTTTATATAGTCGTGTAGTGTARCTATATATCTATATATCTATATTTATATTTGTATTTTTGTATTCAATTAGTTGAAAGAATTATTTGCTGTAGAATGAACCTAAGATCTTAGAATAAAATCCAGCATATAATAAAAGCACAAAATGAGAAGAGGCCTTGAAATTATTGGCCCAAAATGCTGCCATTGGAACAGGATTCTACAGGGTGCAAAAGCTTACTTGTTGCTTAACTTCTGATCATCAAAGGGATGCAATATCACGACCTGGTTAAAATGAGCGTTAGAACAAAATAATATTCAGCCTATGTAGAATAAACCATATAAAGTATAATCAGGCTTGTAGAGTAGCGAAGAAAGATGGAGTAAAGGACATTAGCAAACATATAAAAATGTCCCCAAGCAAATATTTTGGTCATATGCAAAATGGTTTTCAAAGTGACATACAAAATCATAACTGACCAAGTCAGGTGGATATAACATTTTTATATGAAATGTGGTGGTTTAAAACCAACTAGGAATTAAACTCTAAATAAGCTGCCCCACTTCCCTGTGTCCTCCTCTAGTGAGAGAGGGACAAAGGCAGAGACTATGGGCTGACATAACAATTTACTGAAAACAACCACCAATGGGATGAGAAATGAACAGTAACAACAATATTAACAACAGAAGTGTACAAAAGAGAGGGTGATTTACACAAAAAAGATGCTCACCACCTTGAGTCGGTTCTACATGGCCACGGAGACAGAGAAGATGACAGACAATATTTCAGGATCTAGAAGTTTTTTCCAGCTCAGGAGTTAACCAACTATATGAATAATTTGACCTCTCTTGGCCTTTATTGCATGTATCTTTCTCTGTATTTCCTGAAATTTGTGATATCAAAATAGCTTTCTTCACAAGGAGCTGACTTGGAAACCTTTAGCTGTTAGTAGGATACTATAAAGCAGTAATAATCATTCAAGACTGACGGGAGCTATTGCCAAATAAAAATATTGAGTTTTTAAATATAAATCCAAATGTACATGAAGGTAAAAGGACAAAACACAGTCCTTATACCCYGATCAGGCTGGGGAGAATAGATGAAATTTTGGGAGTGATTAACCAGTGAGTTAGTGTCCTCAGTGACATGAAGGAGATGTGTTAGTAGGAATTCTTTGCTATGGAAGGTCTACCATGTTTAAGACTTTCCCATGAGGGAGATGCCTCTTTCATTTTGAAGTCCTGGAGAGTCGAGCCTGCCCTGAATTTCTGTGATGCCTCTGACAGTGGCAACACAGGGTGGGAAGGAAGCTGAAAAACTACACCAATTTTTAGGTGGCTAAGGTGTACTGCAGTGGACTCAAGTGCTTGTAGAAGCTGACTAGGATGTTTTTATGTACTTTTATGATAATAAGATGCTTTCACAACAAGAACCTGGAAAATGTATTACTAYAGTTAATGTAATCTTTAAGAATGCTCATTAAATATTTGCAAAGTAATTGTAATAATAGTCCGAATTCATAAGTAATATAAGTAAATTTTCATTTACAACCAGCGTAATGAGGTTCATCAGATACAAATGAAATGTCGGCATATTGAATTAGACTGTTCAAAGTATAGACGGAGAGGTTTAAGGATCATTTACACCTCTTTTACGTCTGTTGGACACCTTGTCTTGCTTTGCCAAAGTGTTTGTACATATGTAATAAAAAATAAATTAATAGCTAGATTTTTGTCCTAYGATAATGCTTTAATAATAATATTGGATCTACCTTTGGCTTATTGTTTAAATGAATGCGTGAATTTCAGAAACAATATTAGTGTGGCTGGTCAGAGTGTGACAAAAGAGAATGAACTGTCAAGTAATTAAACAGTTAGGTAGTCTAATCTCAATTTCATTTCATGGTCAACATTTTATTTTATCTATTGTATTGTACAGCTTTGGTTCATATTTGATTTTTTTTTCCTTTTCTGGGCTGAAGGTTGCTGTCATTTCGTAGTTATTTCAGCAGCTAGAATATCCTTGTCCTGTTTAATTATCTACTGGATAAGTGCCAGGTATAATAGCAAATTTTATATTTTTTTAAGTACTATTTCCAGAGTGGATGATCTTTACTTTTGTCAATACATTTTAACCATTTTCTATTCTTCTTTCTTCAGGGTCATCCACTTTTTTCTTATATCTCAGGTGTCCTCACTGTTAATAGTGGGASATACTTTTGTCATTTTTAAGTCCAAATTACAGATTCGTTATCTAAAAAATTCTATTTTCACCTTCTCAGCTACTAAAACATTTGTCCAAGACGCCCTTCGTAAAGAATCTTTTCAGAGGAATTTCTTATGACAGAGACTAATTTACTTACAACAATGTCAGAAGGAATGCTTCATATTTATATACATATACACMTACATACACATTATGTTTTACATATATATAGATGTATGTRTATATATATATATACACCTTTTTTTTATATGGGTATGTTTGTATCCTTTTAAACTTTAATCCAATAACTTTTGTTGTATCCTTTGGGTCAGATATAAGTATGTAGATTTTATTGCCCCTCTACAAACCAAACCTCTTTGCACGTCCATATGTGAGGTATTATTTAAATTGTAAACTTCAATATTACGAAAATATTACCTAAATAATCATTAAAATGAATGGGGAACTAAGAGCCTTTCATAYCCTGTTCCAGTTTCTACTRTTGGAGTTTTGTGAAGTAGTGATGGTTTTTAATTGTGTTTATTAATACTTGCCCTAAGTGCCATATATCTAACTTCCTTTGCTGGCAGACATCCTTTGAGTCCTATGCATCTTTCTGACTAATGTTATTATCTATTTGCTGTGAATAAAGAGTTTCATACTGATCTAAGCAATCTCTCTGAATGCATGTTTCATCCTTATGTGCACTGGAGCTAAATGTTACTGTTCCTTGAACTCTGTGTATGAGACATAAGGCTGATACAGACCCATATATGAAGAATTTCTCTTTTTCCAAACAAATATGAAAGCAACCAGATTACTGCTGTAATATGTGTCAACTTTTTTTTTAATATATAAATATTAACTCTCTCTATTTTTCTTCATAGAATATAGTTTTACCTATTTTTTGGTAGAAAAATTTCACAGACTACTAATAGCTACCGAATTTTTTTCACATAACTTCTATTTGTTTTAGTGTGGATCAARGGTGAAATTCGTTCTTTTCTAGAATGTAAAATCGCATAAACTCCTTCAACTTCTTCTCTTTAGAGAGTATATGTTAGATCTGACTTTCAAGTATAAAATGCACACTGTCTTTTCAAACARATTTTCCTCTCATCTGACAGGGTAACCCCTTATAATTGAGTCTTAACCAGATTTCAAAAGCAGATTTTGAAAGCGAAGTCAGTAGTGTAATGACAATACCTGTGAGAAAATGCAGTAGGAAAATTATGTGAATTAAAGACTAAGACTATCCTCAGTAATATGCAGGATTTCTTCTCAGTGTCAGATAATAGAAAACCTGCATCAGGATATATAAGGTGAAAACCAAGTTGAAAGTTTTTATTTTGGTTAATTGATAAACAAAATATTCTTTTCCAGTCACGGCAATGAGTCTGAAGCTGAAATATGCTGTCAAGTGATTTGTACTTTTTTTTTTTAACTTCAAATATCTGAGTATTAAGAATTGCTAATATATGCATAGTCTTCATTTTCTTGGCTTTTAAATAATACCACAAAACCCATAGCACTCTGAATCCATATGAGTGAGACTGAAAGAGACATCCAATCTTTTGTCTGGTATTTCACTAATTCTTAATGTTTCTCATTACCAGGTTACAGAAAAAGACATGCAGCAATATCTCTTCAAAGCATTCATATAGAAAAGCAGTGTGTGTAATCATACTTTCTTTGACCAGCCAATAAGTCTTCTTTATATTGCCCGGGGCAGGCCATGAACAGCTGAATATTTATTTATCATCTGTCACCACATGTTCATTCTTCACTTCAGCCTATAACACAGTGAATTCTAGCTACTAATCAATTTTTAAAAGATAAAGATAATAGAGGATTCTATTGAGAAAACCATGCCACAGTTCAATACATTTCATAATCAGAAACTGACATATCCTTTATTAATTTCATGTTATTCATTATTGTGATGCTTCTTATATGATAAATTTTTGCTTACTCAGAGTGTTTACTTCCTTCAAAGAAGAAGACAATTCTACAAAMCTTTTTTCGACATATTGTTCAGCTAAGTTAAAAGAAATGTGAAGTAAATAGGTAAGTTCAGTGGTTCTTTTCTCACATGTGGAAATAAATTGACAAATTTGACTTAGATTGAATACCAGGAACCAAATAAGAYGTGGCCCAGTAGCAGCTAAGAATAACTTCTTGTTTCAGAGCAAAACRTGCCCTTTCTGTTATGCAAACATGATCTAAGGCTTTTTCAGCTAAAGATCATTTAAGATCTATTGTAGACCACCATTCTTTTTCACATGGAAATTACTGACAATGGCATACACTGGTTACAAAAGCTACATGACAGTGGTATGCACTAGTTACAATAATTTTTTATCRTTGAAATACCTCACAGTAAAGACAGAAAATTATAAACACAAATGTGGTTGAGAGGTCAAGGCTATTTACCAACATAAATGGACAAAATCTCTGGATTGAGAAAGGATCAGACACTGTTATCCTTTTTGCACTAAATACAACCTGAAAGGACAAAGAATTCTCTTAAAACCCCTGGGACCATCTGTGGAATAAGGATTTGTTTATTGTATAACCCGCATAAATCTATAGACCTAATCCCAAACGTAGTTTTCACTATTATCAACAGCCAGTGGTGTATCGTTGTTCTCTCTTTCTCTATTTGTCTTCATGTAGCAAACTACTAATAGTCACAATATTATCTCAAATAAAAGCTATTTTGCCACATTTGTTTGAAAGCCATTGAAGTAAACGGTTAGAGTCATTAATAAAATGTTTTTACTTGTGCATCTCTTAAGACTGTTCTGTAGCTGCTCATTCATACTGGCACCCTAGCATGACAGTGGCAAGAACCATTATTTTTCTTAGAAAGCAGATGCTGCTTCATCTGCACCTGGTCGGATAGCAACTCTACCCGCTTACCCTCCTACTCACAATTTTCCAGCTATGAATATAATGAATAATGTTTCTGTCCTTACCATACCTCACACTGGAAATCTCTCTTGATTTTCAAACTCCTTCACATTTTATTTTCAGCTGGCAGGAATTTAAACTCTGCACTGGCACTTTTCCACTAAGCCTTACCTTGGTTTTCTTCAATGCTGAGCAGCCGTAGTAAACATTGCAGAATTTGTTTGTTGCATGCCTTTTTTTTTCATTTGTTGGTGTGTGTTTGTTTGTTTGTTTCTTTCTTTCTCGCATAACCTTTCCTGACTCTCTGTAATTCAGCTGCACTTACCTAAAATCTTACTTAAAAAAAAAAAAAAAAAAGGAAAACAGAAAGAAATATGTTGCATAATTTGGCTTATCCTGTTGCGAGTTTTTAGCTGACTGAATTGATGAGCAGTTGATTACATGACATAATTTCTGTAAAATGAGTACCTGATGAAAGAGAGGTGAATAAAATACAGGTAGATTGCTTTTCCCAGACAGATAATTCGAAAGTATTTGATGACCTCAGTTCCGAAATTGCTGCTGGGTAGTGGTATAAGTAAAAGAAAAGAAATATTCTGAGACATCTTTATATTTGTTATGGAATGGTTGGAAAAAATACAGTGTGAAATTACTTTTGAGATCTTACTTGAGTCTCACAGAATGATTCAGGATCATTTTCAAAGTGGATTAACATTTAAAGCATTTTATTATCTTATTATCTAATGTCATACATAAAGTTTTACAACCATCAGTTTAGCACTTTAAAGATTCTTAATATTGTTATAATAAAACTGACTACTGCAGCTAATTTTATATTCTGTAATAAAAAAATAAATCTGTGCTGGTAAATCAGTCATCCTTTAAACTCAATAAAAGGAAAAATGCCTGTATTTGGACAGCATTTTGTTCTAAGTACAGTAATATATAATGTGGTCGATTGCAGTATTTAAGTTAAATATTGATTCTTTTTCCTATCTTATTTGCTAAATTAAGTATTGGTTTACACATTTTCCAATAGAATCATTAAAAACTAAAATGGCAGCAAATACTTGCTGATGTAATGGGTCTTTATCTTTACACTGATAGGAAAAGACATTTGTTTTAGTTTTATCATCCTAAAAACAATAAATAGATGATTTTGTGAGCACTTCTGGCAACTGTATTAGAATATCTAGGGCTTACTTTTTCTCACAAGTATATTTATATAATGAAGCATTATACAAATATGCATGGTTAACTTTGGTTAATAAATGTATTCAACTGCAACAGCAGAAGTCTGTCTTAACTTTGGAAACTGTTTAAAGCTTATGGATGACAGAATGTTTTCAACATCCATTTATGGCTTCTACTCCTCCTTTTGTACATGCAAGACCCAGATTTTCAGAAGAGGACCTAGATATCCAAAGCAGCACAGTTTGCATTCAAGCACCTTGAAAAACACAAGGTTTTCAAATGACAGCCTCCATCCCTTCATGCCATGACACCCCTGGTGTGACTTTTCAAGAGATTTCTACACCCAAGGCTTTCCATAATAAAACTCTTGGCCTCTTATTTTACATGTTTAAATGCTGGATAATCTTCTTTTTAAAAATCCACTGTTGCTTTTGGTTGCTCGGACTTGGGAAAATGAAAGAACAAACCAAAGAGTGCCTAATCCCCCACACTTCTATGGGAAGTGTACATGCCTGCAAGCTGTTTAAAGTGAGGTCCCCAGTCGGCAAGGTAGTCATAACTCTGATCCACGTCTGACGTGTTTGACCCCAGCGAGCTGAGGGATCCTGCCAGCGAGCCAGTCCCCTCAAACGCATAGGTCTGAAGTGAGTCATAGGGAGGAACACTAGGGTCTGTATTGGCTTCTTCAAGCTTCTCTGAAATGAATTGCCTGAAGATTGCGCTGTCTGGGCCAACCTGCAGAGACTGTCTGTAGAGGCTCTGGATTTCAGAGGCGACCTTCTTCCGAGGTTTGTGCTTTCGCATGACAGTGCGTGTCCTCAGTGCCGAAATATCGAAGGCTTCCGTGTCCTCCTCGCCACCTCCTTCGTCATCATAACTGACAATGTTCTCTCYGAATTCTTCCATCTTCTCTGAAAAGGGAGGCTTCTTCTTCTGCTGTCTTATGGTTACAATTGCCAAAAAGAACACTGACAAAATAAAAAGAAAAGAAAAGAAAAGGGAAAAATTAAACAGAACCAGAGATTTGGAATGTTCTTGGAAAGATTTAAAAAATCGCTCCTTATCTTACTATCAATGCTATTGCAAAGTGAAGCTATCTTAACAAATTTATAGAGCTGCAGCTTTTATGGATTTTATGGTTTTGAGATGAGCAATGGGTGTGTTGGGAAAATGACTACAAAGGGACTTATAAAAAAGGTGAATGAAATGGAGCAGTTCTTTTGGTAGATACAAGTTTGAAACTGATGGAAACACAGGTTACGCTATTTGAAAGTGCTTTTTTATCACATAATATATCCATTTTGCATTCAGAATTTAAATTCTTAGTATCTCACAGTCTCTCTGATAAAAGCCCCAGGAAGATCAAACGAAAAATGAGACAATGAGCAAGATATCCTCCTCACCTAGTTGAATCATTCAGTTCCACAGACTATGCAGAATGTTGTTCAATTATTTCTSTTATGTTGGTTTGCAAATTTGAAGACTCTCACTAAATTCTGCATCATTTTACTGTCAAGGCCTATGAATCAGATGATCTTATTTCTTTCATATGTGAAAGCTTTTTAAAATTTTCTTTAAAACATTATTTTTTAATACTACATAATTTCATTTTAACAGAATGATCCCTCTGAGTTCATCTACAACTTTCACTGAAATTAATTATTTCAATTTTTAGCTATATCTTGCTGAAGTTCTATTTAATAAGTATTTTGTGGACTGWAGTTTTTTACTCAGGACATAGAATGATACAACTACCAACAATTATAGGATTGTACTTAACTTCAGAATTTAAGGAACCTGAAGTAGTTCTTTTTTCTACCTGCTTAAAATAAACTGTTCCATTTGGTTGGGAGATATCAACACAAAACTTGAAAGCACTGGAAACAAGAATTTCTACAATATATTCACAAAACCCAGATGATTCTAACTTTCCAAACCCTTTGCATGGTGAATTCTTTTAATGGTACACATCATACATGAAAACTAGTTTTCAGAGATAAATGGCAAACCTATTATGTAGGTACAGAACATTTTATTATTTCAGTTTAAATAATCACAAAAATACATTCAAAGATCTAATGAATTTAAAATATGTGTGTTTGTAAAGAGTGTAGTAGATTAGTTTATTTTTTTTTCTTTTGGACCAATATATTTATCTACGTCCTTGTTTTGACTTTTGTGATGTGAAAAGGCCCAGTAGATGCCATAGGTTTATTCCTCCTGGAGAGAGAACCTCTCTGCAAGCACCCAAGAAACCCTTGATCAGTACTTCCCCTGATGGCCTGGACAATGCAGTCATACAGTCTGCCTGATCCTTAGTCCCTTAAGTGGATAACAGAAAGTGACCAGGTTCAGATACCCTGCAACAATCAAACAAAACTTGAAATGCACACTGACCTGCCTGTAAGCTTAAACTGATTAAAAGGCATGAGGCAGGTCTAAGCTCAGATTTAAATAAGATGACTCTGGACGTGCAGGCAAGCCTAGAAACAACAAATTCAATTGTGTGTTCCCATGTCCTCAGCTGGAAATCAGGACATGGATGTAGGGGAAGTAGTGCATCCCTGGGCTTTGCTATGGAGTCAAGAAATGGCTGGTGTCTAGCCAAGAGTACTCCCATTCAGACATAAAAATTACATCTTGCAGCAGCCATGGCCCCATGCAGTGCAGGAACAGCCAGCCTTGGGTTGTTGGTTTGGTTTGAGTGCCATTTGCCAGCTGTGCACGACCCTTTACCAAGGTACTAGAAAAGCTCTTGTGCATTTGAAACACTCTCAAACCCGGTTTTCATATCCACAAATTCCCAAATGTAGTGGAGGTTAAGTTGGTGTCTCCTGACAGGAAAAAGGAGATGTCCAACATTTGGAGAAAAAGCTGTCTAGAGATGTAACCCTAATTGATAGAGAAACTCCCTGTGTCTGGAGCTTTCTGAGACTGTCAGATTCTCTTTTTCTTTTATTATTTATAATCAATCTCAGCTCTACATTTGCCATTCCTAAGGCAGAATGAGTAGGGTGCTACTTCTTTTAATATATTCCTACACTAGCAAATTTTCTTGTGTAATGCTGTCTTCAGCTTTACCTGGGATCAATACAGACTTTGGGCTCTGAAATCTTTATCATTGCAGTAATAAAGGAGGAGTAAAGAGCACCATGACTCAACTACACCCAACTTTTAGGAAATCGTGTTGGAATTCAAATTTTACTGAAAACTGGGGAGCGGAAGGGAGAAATTATAGTTAAGAAAAAACGAAAGAAATGAAAGATTTTTCTTATTTCAGTTATTCCCAATGGCCCAGTAGTTCCAGTCTTCCAGTCAAGGATGCCTCTTTGTTATGCTACTAACCCCTCTGTAAAAGGAAACAAAGTAATTTCTCTTAGTTGTACTTACCTAGGAATATTAATATGCAAGCCAAAACAGCAACTAAAGCCTCTGTGCTGAGACCCAAGGAATACATGAAAGCTCCATATCGACAGTAGAAGATGTTAACTTCAGTGTCACAGTCGCAGACAGTGACAGTGAGAGTATTTGTGCTCGTCAGTGGTGGGGTTCCATTATCCTGAATTAAGATTGGCAAGTAGAAAAAAAACTGCTCTTGCCTCCTGAAGCCACTTTTTTCTGTGAAAATTCCAGCTGTGTTATCTAGAAGACAAATTATTATGATGATATGCATTTATATATTTTCTATCCACAGCAAAAATATTCCAGTGGAATCTGACCTATTTAAAACCAAGGGAACTGTGCAAAGCTACACATTAAGAAAGTTAAAAAAATAAAAGCAGGCAGTGACATTTGGTGCATATTTGGTGCATATTCAATAATGAATAAATTGCACTTATTTTTGATATATGTGTTCCATGGGCAATAATAAAATTTGACTTAGGAGCTCTGCTTTTAATGTTCAGAGCTAAAGAAATTGACATCTTTTTCAGTACCTGACACCTGCTCAGACTAATTAATTGGTTCTTAAAATGGTTCCATGCAACCAGCTGCTACCAAGCCAGCAGTTCACAGATAAAATACAGACAGTTTTCAATCAAAAGGGTTAAAAAGTGTGTCTAGCAGCACATAGTGAAAACAGGTGGCAAAGGAAAGGACAGAAAGCAAGAAAAAAGTCCACTGAAATAGTCTTTTATGTCTTTCCCAGACTCAAAAACTGGAGCTAGCTGGACTCCTACTATCTAAAATAGCAAAGAGATTTAGATGCTTTCACTTTGCTTTGTATTTAACTATYAGTGTTCAGAAATCTGTTCTGTAAAAAACACCTAAGTTCAGTTCCTGCTGCATATCAATTAGCTTGTTGCAGAACAAAGTAGCCTTGTCTACACCTATGTGTAATGAAAAGAAGAAAAAATTCTATAAATATTTCCATGTCAGAACTTTTTGTCGTGTCTGAGCAAATTACTGCATGTGCGCACACATACATGTAGGAAAAAAAAAAGTGTTTCTACCATTATCTGTGTAATACAGCTATCCAAACAGTCTGCTGAAGTTAATTCCCTCACATTTAAGCTGTTCTAGGTTTCTGCCATAGTTCAGAAAGTAACGGAGACAGAATGCTGCAGATCTGTAGTCACTTTTGCTCTTCCTTAGGACTATCACAATTCAACCAACCATTTCTACAGAAGGCAGCAGAAAGGGACAGATTGAGAGTTGGTTGCATCATATTTTAAAAGSGTTTTTTTTTTCCTCCCATTAGTAGCTATCAAAAGGAAGTGAATGAGTTGCCTTTTGTGAGGGTCTGCTCTGGTTATGGGCAGAAAGAGGAAAGGTGGGAAAGGCGCATGGCTCGTACACAGTTTGACCTTAATGTAATGACCTATCTCTTCCAGGCAGGGAGTGAGAGGTTAATGAAGATGGGAATTGAAATTTTTATTGATACATTGACTAAMTTTGAAGATAATTGAGAAGTAGTTTGCCGTTTAACATGGTTGGAACTTTCCAAAACTTATTTCCATTGATTTGTTCCCTTAGCCAGAACATTCAAACAATTAGCATGGTCAATAAGAACGATGTGTACTTTAGCTGAGTCTGAAGAAGCCTTTCTTTGTAGTCTCAGCAGGTGGACTCTAAATGGCCATCTTCCCTGAAATTCCATCAGATATTGCACCTATATTTTCATCTTAGACTGGTTTTGCTTGATATTATACATTATGAAATAAGATTGCATTCCTATTTATCTCTTTTTATAATTTTGGTTTTGCTGAATTAATGAAATAACAGATATATTATCATCAATCTTCTCTTTCTGGTGACCTTATTTCTCAGACAAACAGTTTTAACAAGAAAGTTGGAATTGCCCACCATATTCTACATTAAGAAAATAAATTTTAAAGGGTACCAGTGTATTTTGCATCTCTCCTTACTTTCCTTGAAATGAAACTGACTTTTGCTGTTTATTTTATTCATTTGAAAAGGAAAAGAAACTCATTGATACTATTGAATTATTATTTTGAAATGGATCTCAGAACACATCCATATCTTATAATGACAATTCCTACTTAAATGGAGAGTTTTAAAAAATTAAGGACCTGCTAGAAGCATGCATCTTCCATTAGGAAGATCTTTAAGAGCTACATGAATGAGACTACCTTGATTATCTTTGACAGTAAAATGGGAGTAGTTTGATGCCTCCTGAGCCAATGAGAAATAAAAATGGTGACCTTCTCCTGAGTCATCTTGATCCACTGCAGTGATGCTTTGAATTAGCTGGAAAGACAGAACAGAGTTGTTTGAGAGTAAAATGATTTCCTTATCCCTTAAAACAATAAAGCGATATACCAGGTACATTAAACCACTGATGCTGAAGATGTGATCTGTCAATCTGTATTGAATGCATAATATGCAAATATTCACCACATATACCCAAATAGGTTTATTGAGACTCGTATTCTGCAAGTACTCTGCTTTAAGTTTTCATCTATTTGAGATTAAAATCTTCAGAAAAGGTAAAAGGTTTTCTAGATCAAAGGACCGGGAGCAAATGAAGTCTCCACAAATGGAAAAAAAATCATATATATATATATAGTTTTTGTCCTTTTTTTATTATTCAAGGTGAAGAGTATGTCATTCTACATTTGAAAAAATCCTTCTATGTAAAACCCATTTCCTTCCAATCCACAAACACATTGACATCATTCAACTGACATATTGCAGCTCCAGTAAGTGATATACGTTGACAAGTTTATGTGCTGAATTGTTGATTCTGGGTATTATAACGGATTGATTACGGAAATTTTTGGCTGCTTTTTCTCAAGAAAGCAAAATAGCCTTCATTTAGAAATATGTCAAACCAGATAGTCATTGCAAGATAAAATAAAAAATAACAGGATTCAAAAGAATATCTTTCATCTCTGTAAATAAACAACCACACAGTTAAGATAATTAGCAATATTTCTGCATAAAAAGAGCTTATATTTTTTACTTTTATCGGTAAATATTTAATGATTTGCATTATTAGTAAGCATCCTTGCTTATCAGGAGGAAAGAAAACTGATGTAAGGCCACCAATTTTCAAAAAATAGAGAGTCCAATTTGAACCTGGGTTCTATTTTATCAGTCACCTCATGCCTTGTAGATATTTGTGCACAAGAGACTTGAAACCTCAACTTTGCTCAAACCAGAGAGCATCTGAATGATACAAGTAGGGCTTTAAAAGTAAAGCAGTAAGTCAATGGAAGCGACTACTGCGGCTTTCCATCCGTGCCTTTGAACACTCTTTCCTGGTTAAATCCTTTTTCRGTCAAAGATCGCAAACTTCAGCACACATTCTTTTTCTTTTCAATCAAGCTAATTTTGACGAAATCATGACAGCAAAGTGCAAAACTTGGCTTACGCACCAAAGCTTTGTATTTTTGCATTCCCTTTTTATATGTGAAATTTATTTTAAATATATATTTTCACTCTATGGAAAACTGAGAACCCTTGAGATTTATTTTTTTTTAATTGCCATTAATCAGAGGAGTAACTTTTCAGTGATGTCACAGTGTATAAAGGAYGGAGATTCTCAAGGGATTTTTTTTCTTTCCTCAGAGCTAACTAAATAACTAAGGTGATGACAATACAGGTATAGATATGTAGGTCAAGAAATCAATGAAGAACAATAACTGACCACTAACATTACCTTTATTACCACAGGCTTCATTTTTATAAGGAAATACAGTTCCCAGAATATGCTCAATACGAACAGCAATAGCGTACAAAACTACATATCCAGTCTAAACCGCTAAGAAGGACACATTTTATAACATTCTGCCACCTACCTCAAAAAACCTAAAAAAGACCATACTGGCTTTTCTTGACACTTTGCTGGTTACATGTTTATGGCCTCAGGTGACAAAAATCTTGGTGTGGATGTATGTCTCTCCTTAAAATTCAGGGTCTATTAAGGTATACTAAATATGCGGAGTAATATAGTAATCTAGAAAAACATCTTAGCCACATTTAATTTGTTTTGTTTTGTTTTTAGTTTAGTTACTTGCTAGAGAAGAATTACCTATCTACATACCTAGAAACAAAAAAAAATAGATGTGATTTTTATACTTCCTGTTTTCATTCTATTCAACCAGGTGTCAGCAATGCCTTTTGAAAGTATATTTTTAGGAGTCTATCATGTTTGAAAATCATAAAATTTCTGAATTAGATGCTGTTTTGCTATTTTATAGTTTACTTCCATGTTTTACATACGGAATGTATTTGGCCCTACACATTTTATCAATATCTGATTCAATCAATAAAATTCTAAGGATTATGTGGCTAGCTGAAAAAAAAAYCAAACCACCTTCCCTTACTTTGATCTGTTCTGTCCTGTTCTACAGAAACCTAAGATTCCTATGGTTATTCTAGACATATTCACATGCCTTCAAGGATTCACCTTAGCAGCAGGGGAAAATTTGGAACATAAGGACAGGGCAAATCCTTATTGTTTACTTCTTGTTGTATCACTTCCACTAAGATTCAGCAAAGCACAGATTAGTCTACAAATATTCAGAGAGCAATGTAGCTCTGATTTTACCTACTCTAAAGGAAAAATCACTCAGAGTGAAGGAAATTCCTTCTTTTTGTTTCTGGTTTCCTAGGTTTTTGTACATCTAACCTGGGAGATTCTAGTCTTTTACCGGGGAAACCGGCATCACATACTCAAAAACTGCATGTATTGCTTGTGTGTCAAGGCTTACAAACCTCCTACATTTTAATGTGTAAACTAAGGAAATATAGTGAATGATATGTTGCTTCTGCAAGGTTATGTCAGTTGTTGTATTGACTAGCCTGAAATTTAACCRCTTTAAAAAAATCTTATTTCCAGTCTCATTAATCTAGAAGTTTTAACAATCCAGCAGTTCATTTAAGAATGGCCATTTCCTTAAAGCAGCGATTAATTTACTTGATTCTTGTTGAAAAACTGATTGAAGTTTATGACGGCTTTTGAGGACTTAAAGAATGCAGKGAAATGTCTCAAAGAACCATCAAAGAGGGAAGTTCCCATAAGATAAGCCACCACAACAGGCATAGATGGCAAATAGGGAGGCATTAATTCCAGGCCTAAATGGAGGTGAATGTTTAGAATCAGCACACCAGACAAAATTCCACTGTGGGAGCTTGTGATAGGTGCAGATGGCAACGACAGAAGGATGCCAGGCCTGGTAAGGCAGATTTGGGTAACACATCCAKACAAAAATTCCCACCATGGCAAAGTGAGAAAGGACGCAAGTCCTTATACACATGACAGCCACCGTTGTGGGAATGGCATCTACGCTCTTGTAAATAACAAATTGTGGATTACGGAGTAGTTGACCGCCAGGTAATCATGATGAAAATTCATTGAATATTTATTTCCTCTACTCTAAGTGGTCTCACTGAAATGGAATTATGGAGATGTCCTGAATGAAGGATCAAAGCTTCTCTGTTACAGCCCTTTCTGCTTTTAGGGCTTTTCTCTCAACCAAATTCAACTTTAGGCATAGATTATCCCTCTGAAAAACAATCAGTACTTTTAAATTTGATTTTAGAGTACTCTGGGTGTAGAATTTTGACTCCTTTTGTGTGTTAGTCTTACCAATCCCATTAGAGAGGTGGAAGGAAGTAGAAACATATTTCCCACCTCTTCCTTTTTATTTCAGCTTCTTTGTTTTGTTTTTCACACAACATCCTTCAATAGCAGCTTTGCTGTGGTTTACGGGATGTAGGAGGTATAATCACMCACCTCTTTTGGAAGTACAGAACTGGTTTTGTTCAAATTGGCAAAAGTCTTAGAAGCAGTAAGATTTTTCTCATTGCCTAATAATATTTTCTGACATAAGAGTTTAGTGCAGGTAAAAGATTAAAGTATTCATTATTATAGTCAGCACTGCATGTTCCAGGTAAACCTTCTGTTTCAAGACCCAGGTTCTCCTGTTGACTGCTTCTGTTTTGAAAAACAAATTGGAACAGTATTGAACTGATTTCTCTGGGTCTACTGTAAAAGTTTCTGCTCAACTATAAATCTAATGGTGTACTTACCAGCAAAGAATTAACAATTACAAAGCTCCTGCCATGACACTGAGGTGTTTCTTTATGTTTTCTTGCATATATTAATAAACTTGTCTCACCTGTGCCATTCTGCTAAGAGATAAYGGTGTTGAATCACAGTCCATATAAAAAAGAGAAAGGAATTTTTCACAGGGCATTGTGCCCACTGTTTCAAAATGTCACAAGTTACTCTTGGTGCATCTGCAGGTGTAGCTTAGTGTAAGAGTCTGCTATGACATATGTTGCTTTCACAGCTTCTTCATGTTTTTACACTYTAAAGAATCATGGGTTTTTTAAACTTTTTATTTTCTTATCATTACTGCTCAGATGCTTTTTCTAAACGATAAAGAAAGCCTGCAATATGAAATAATAAACATTGTCTTACTAACCTATCACTTTCATTTCTCTGCTAGGAAAAATCACTTTGCATCACGATTTGTTAGAAAGGATCTGTTTTAGCAAACTACTCATTTTTAACATTAATCATATACTCCTAGAATTTGTTTAAAGATTTCCTCTCTTTTCTTCTGTCAACATTTCATTATGAAGAGAACTAATATCAAATGAGTACTTTTCACTTTCACTGTAACTGATTATTATTTTATTATGTGCTAAGTACTGAGTAAATAAACTTGGGTTTTTTCTTATCTCTGACTAAAAGTGCTCTGCATGCTCAGTCACTTCTTTGAATCTAATAAAAATTGCTAAGCGAGCTGCAACATCAAAGTCACTTCATCTGTGATCCCCAAATTACAGGAACTCAGAACTACCAGAATAAATATGCATTAGAGATGACAGCATTAATTCAAAATGTAGGTATGTTCAGTGTAGCTTATCTTCAGCTGAAATCAGTTTCCTGCATGGTAGGAAGAAAGACCAATATTCACAAAAGGGCTGAAATTACCATGCATAGATAGATACATTCTGGATCATCAGTTTGCTTATGTATAATGTAAGGCTTTTGATACAGTGTATATCAAACTTTAAAGCTGCTTCTTCCAGATGAGCTAATTTATTAATGTCTTGGGAGTTAAGCTTTTGGGGTCAGATCCACTTTTGCCGAGATGTCTCTAGTGTTACCTCTGRGACAGATTTGGTCCTCTTGATGCTCTGACTATTTGTATAGAATATTTCCTTTGAAGTTCAAAGGTTTATAGTTACTGTACACACCCATAAATGGTAAACATAAAAAATTAATAGAACATTGTGGTCATCATTTTCTGTGTTTACACATGGTTGTAAAGTCAAAAGGTCCAATCAAAAGGAAATCTTGGTTTTGAATACCTTATTAATATTGTTCTGTTTAATCTAATAATAGCCATGGCCATAGTGGGATAGGAGGCTATTTAAAATTGCAGCTTTCATGTTCAATTCATTTGGAAAATAATGTTTTTAATGTTGATGGTGCAGTGAAAGTGATTTTTCAATGTGTTAAAGAAAACTTTGGTTGTGGTTAGTATACAGCTGACTTTTGTATTATAGCACAGTACAGAACTATAACATTAAATGGATAGTAAAAAATCCATTCAAAATGTCTAATAAACATGATGAATTGATTCAGTATGGTGTCAAAAACACCTATCTTCTTTACATCCATTTTTATTGTCAAATTTGGATTATAGTCCCACAGACTGAAATCTAATCCTTTTGTTTGAATAACTTTTGGAGGCTAAGTTAAATATATCTCTAATTCTCACAAAAACAGCATACAGGGCCTTGAAGATCAGCACTCAGTCAATAAAAGCAGACCGAGAATTTTCRCTATCTTTCAGAAAATCCAAAACTTCAAAGCAAGCCTTCTTGTCTAGACTGAAGCAACCGTCTTGGAGTTTGGATAATTAGGACAACAATTAGTTTTACTCATGATGTGTTTCATATTCTTTATCACAAACCAGCATACTCTTAGGCTATGTAAAAATAATTTAATTGTGGCCTGACTCTACATTTCTTTTATTGTTAACCAGGCTGACACCAAGATAAAGTCTAGATTGAATGAGACATTTCATTTTTTGGCAGTATCTTTCCCTCTGCAGTGCCTTTGCTTCCTTTTCACCTAAACACTGCAAACTGGGAGATTGAAATATATTTTGGAATATCCCATGAAATTAGACACAACTCAGCTCAGATCACGGAAATAAGTGAATTGCAGGAGTGCAGAACATCTCTGAAAACATCTCTCAACATATTGATTCTAGCTAAAAGGATAGACATAGCTGCTTTAGAAACTGAAATGTGATAGTGTAGCTCTACAATCTGTGATCTCAACTCAACGTGTAAGCAGATTCCTGAGCTGTTTGAAATTGATTGCAGAAATATGGTTAAGATAAAAAGGTATGTAATGTCCTGATTAAGTTCTTTAATTGCTTAAACTGATTCTTCTGAAATGTAAATTTGGTTATTCAGTGGACAACCAAGCCATCTATAAAATCATGTTTGAATCTTTTGGTTTCTTGACGATGAAAATAAAGGATGTTTTTTCTGTAAGCAAAAATTTAAAAAAAAAATAAGAAAGATTAATAGCACCAAAGAAGATACATCAGCTAATAATTCTGTTTAAATCATAAACACTGAATAAAATATCATAAACTCTGACTGTGATAATTATGCACTCTAGTAGCAGTTTCCTGTTGTTTTTCCTAAGATCATTTGTTAATGAGAAAATTATTTAACATTACTGTCACAGTTTCCACAGGCTAAACTAAAGATGCCTGTGACTCTCAAAAACCTATAGTAATGAAAAAAAGAAAAAAAAAACCTGAAGTAACATTGTGCTTTTCTGTAAAATGAGAAAAATATCATGTTCATCCCTCATTCATATATTACAATGTCAAAGAAGAATTATTCAGTGTGTTATCCTTAAAGAGTTAATTATTATTGTTGTTAACACTTCTATCCTTTACAGCAGCATTTTATCCAGTGATTCTCAAAATGCTTAATATATATACTTAATTGATATTGAAAAGTAGCTATTGAAAGGTTAGCATACAGATATTATTTATCAGTAGGCAACTATGGAATAATAAAAACCTCAAGGAATGAATCACCTGGGTTTTTATCTTGTAGGCAAGTCAAAAACATGGATTACAATATCTGTTTTATAAGTGTCCATATTTAATTCATGGGGCCTTGAAGTCAAGGAACACAAAGTGCTGTTGATTTAATGCCTGCACTTTGATCTGTTAATGAGTTACCCGAAGACCAGTAGAAATGACTTGCTCCAAATACCTCTGAATCAGAGGTAGCCTTTGCAGACAGGAAAATTTCCAAATGCAGAACAAAGAAAGTAGTTGCTAGTAGAGAAACATATAAATGGATGCAAAAGGCTATAAAGAGATTATGTGAGCAACAGGAAAAGCTTTATTTAACTGCAGACTAATCAAGGTCAAAGTAAAACAAACTGACATAAAAAGAGAGGCTCTGTGATTCAGAAATCAAAATATAGCAAAATATTTGAACAGAACCATCACAGATATCCCAAAGGTCTTTTTTGTATGTCCAAATAATGCTTTAGAGTGGTGGAAAACCATATAGATTTTTCTCTTTATAGATTTTCTTTTGTTTGGTTGGTTTCTTTGTTGTCGTTTCTCATTTTGTATCTTTCTCTTAAAAAAAATCCCAAAACAAAACAAGAAAAAAAACAACTTTGAACATTGTGGGGCTGATTTTTGCAGGAGGAAAATGGAAAGAGAGAAGTGTACCTGGGAATTAGGGCAGCTGATTGATATTACCCCATTCACCTGCGTATCAAATAGGAAATGGAAAATAACCTCCTGGGAAGGATGCTTAATATAGCAATAGCTTAAGCTGCCAGCTAGGAAAGGTGTTGTAAGAGCTGTCTTAAACATTTTCAGACTTCCTCTGAACTCGATAGGGTTTGAATTCAGCTCACAATAAATTATTTCTAACTAAAAGGACACAATGAATCTAGTTTGAAACTGGTCTAATCATGGTTCGTCCAGACTACTTTATGCTGTTGCTGAAAGCACCAGACATAGGTTTTCCATCTGTGACCTTATCATGAAACAAATTTTTGCCCTGTATTTTTTTCAGAAATTTATGTSTGTACTTCTCTATCACCTATTTCTAAAAACAAACAAGATATACTGATTTTGTTTTAAAGGTTGAAAAATACACGTCACTGTTCTGAAATTTAAATTTCAAACATATCAACAGAACTAATTTTGGAAACAGAAAAAATGCAGCCTGTACTCCCAGAAATAATCAATACTAAACATCTCAAACCAAGTCATCATTGTAGGCTAACTCCTTCATGCTCACCTGTCCAGAAACCGCGTTTTCACAAACAAATGTTTCATAACTTTTGGGCAATTCTGGTGCATTGTCATTAACATCAAGAACTTGGACATACACATTTGCTTCTGAAATTTTTTCAGGGTTTCCTAATGGTTAAAAAAAGACAGAAATCAAAAGTTATAAATAACCTACTACATATTTTAAAGCAATGTAAACATTAGAAAATTTTACYTATATTCTGCAGAGAAGAAAATAATCACAAAGACATATGGACATATTTTTATACTATTATAATGGTATAGTACCATTGTAATAGTATATCTTGAAATAAGATATTTCATGTAAAATTTTGGATTTGTTTATTCTTTTATTTACCCAATCAGAAACTGATTTAAATGTAAAAAATAAAACCTACTCTGGAAAAATTAAATAAGGGTTTTTTTCATGCAGAAAAATATACTGTACTAGCCATATGTAAAGGTTATGTGGAAGGAGAATGTAAGCTTTTCTAAGGGTATCTGGTCAAAGACCTTTTCCAGTGCAACAGGAGTTAATAAGACAAAGAGGAAGCCATAAAGAAGCACATACAGGACCATGAACCTGAGGGACAAACGATAGAGATACTGAAGTGGGATGGAGCCCTGTGATGCCAGCTACTGGAGTGACTCGGAAGCACAGGGGGCAATTCTCTGTGTCCTCCCCAGACTTGGCGTGCATGGGGTGTTGTGTATGTTTTTGCTAGCAAACTTTAAGCTGGACTCAACAGTGATTAGATGTCCTTGGGTCCAGGAGAGGCGCTCAGGAGGTCCGTCCAGGTACACTCAGGGGTACTTGCAAATGTGGGGTGCATGAGGGACAAGTATGTGAGTTCTGTGGGTTTGCCAGCAAGCATCGAGTATGCACTAGGTGGTGTGTTGGGGACCCATGAAGCAGATAAGAGGACTTGGTATCCAGGAAAGGGTGTTGGGCAAACAGAAGTAGGTACTGAAGGCATCCATGAGTGTGTGTGTGCTTGTGAACCTTGTGCATGTGTGTGTATGTGTCTGCATCAGTGATCTTCTCCCACTGAAAAGGGGAGTTGGCTGTCTGTTCTTGTAGTTTATGGGAGTCCTGTGTGTAGGTGCTGCTGGAGGAAAAGCCTGGTCTGTGTCAATCTGTGTGACTGACCTCTTCAGTGTTCTCATTGTGAGACATGCTCTGGGACACATGCTCAGCTGTGCTACTGGCTCAGCCTGGACAGGAAAGTGTCAACTGCATCCCTGAGCCGGGGCAGAGGCCTTGGGTCCCCAGGCACCTGCCTGGGCTCCAGTGGCCAGGCAGAAGAGTCTTGAGCTGGAGTGACTGGAAGACCTGGCTGAGCTTTCTTACATTGCTTAACATCATGGTTACCATAATGATTGGTTACACTCATTCCTTTAAGAAATTCTGTTACTTCTTCTCCTCTTAAATATTGTCAAATTTTGAAGCTTTGTGAGGAAAACTCACAAAAATTTACATGTTTTAAAAATATTTCTGCCACTGCTAGACATGGAGAAATCTCAGTGGATACTGACAACCCACCCTAGCCAAGGCAGAAAGTTGAAACTTAATTTGGAAGAACAGAGCTCTTCTATCCACTGGTCTCCAAACACATACTTACAAAGAAGTGTGATTTTGCCCAGGCATAGCTAAGGCATTACTGCTGACAGGCTTCATAGAGCTTTTAGTTTTGGTACAAGTACTGTTGTTCCAAGAATTATTTACACAACAGGTTTAACTCTTAGGCATTTTGTACTCACAGAAGATGTACTGCTTCTGTTATGCAAGTATACTTTATTACTATGGCTTTAGATAGAAAAGATGTCAGTACAGCTTATTCCTGTATGTAAAGGAAAATAAACTCCAATAATATAARGCACTTTCCCCCTGCATTTACTGCATTTACACAAGGTTCTACTGCTATAGCTAGCTCAGACAAGGAAAAACCATGATATACTAATATCATGGTACAAAAGTTTTGTGCAGACTAGGCTGAAAAAACTAATTTTTTACGAAATGGAAATGTTTATAAGCATGTCACCTGAAAGCAAGGGAAAGAATATAGCAGGTATAGCATTTTCCTGGAGAAACCAGTGGATCATGGCTTGGACAGGTGCACTGTTTGCTGGGGTAAAACTGGCTGGAGAGTGCTGGTGGATAGAGTTAAATTCAGCTGGTGGCTGATAACAAGTGGTGTTCCCAGGGGTCAGTATTGAGGCCAGTCCTGTTTAATATTTTTATCAATGGTCTAGACGAGTGGAGCGAGTGCACCCTTTKTATCAGTTTGCAGATGAMACCAAGCTGGAAAGGAGTGTTGATCTGCTGGAGGGTAGGAAGGTTCTGCAGAGGGATCTGGACAGGGTGGATTGATGAGTCAAGGCCAGTTGCATGGGTTTTAACTAGGCCAAGTCCTGGGTTCTGCACTTAGGTCGCAACAACCCCAGGCAGCACTACAGGCTTGAGGAAAAGTGGCTGGAAAGATGCCTGGAGGAAAAGGACCTGGGGTTGCTGTTTGACAGTGACTGAACATGAGCTAGTGTGTGCCCAGGTGGACAAGAAGGTCAATGGCATCCTGGCCTGTATAAGAAATAGTGTGGCTAGCAGAACAAGGCCAGGGATCATCCTCCTGTACTTGGCACTGGTGAGGCCACACCTCAAGCCCCGTGTTTAGTTTTGGGTCCCTCAGTTCASGAAGGTCATTGGGGTGCTGGAGCATGTCCAGAGAAGGGCAACAGAGCTGGTGAAGGGTCTGGAGCACAAGTGTTATGAGAATTGGCTGCGGGAGCTGGAAGTGTTTAGCCTGGAGAAGAGAAGGCTCAGGTGAGACCTTATCACTCTCTGCAACTACCTGAAAGGAGGTTGCAGGGAAGTGGAGGTTGGTCTGTGTTCCCAAGTAAAAAGTGATGAGTGGAAACAGCCTCAAGTTGTGCCAGTGGAAGTTTAGATTGGGTATTAAGAAAATTTTCTTGGAAAAAGTTGTCTAGAACTAGAATAGGATGCCCAGGGAAGTGGTTGAGTCACCATCCTCAGAGGTATTGAGTCACCATCCTCAGAGGTATTGAGTCACCATCCTTGGAAGTATTTATACCTGGCAGAAAGCACATGGTTTAGTGGTGACTTAGCAGTGTTAGGCTTACAGTTGGATTCTTAACAGGTCCTTCCAACCCAGACTACTTCTTAATTCTTTGGTTCTATATTGGATACCTCTTGGAAGTCCTTCACCTATCAGCACATTGAATCCTCACTCACACAATACAGCTGTAAGAAATATCTGCCTTCTTCACAAAGTAATTTATTATTCTAGTAGGCAAGAAGTCCCTCTGCAATAAGAATGCTCTCATTAACATGGATGTGATATTGGGTAATGAAGACATTTTCCAGTGAATAAAATAATCTTAAAATATTCCGGGAATACTGAACATCTATCAACTTCAATGTCTGTCAATATATCAATCACTTATGTCTAAACCGGAAGTACGTCAATAATTACAGTTAAAATATCTCTTACGTTCTGTGCTAGTGTCAGTGCATTTGACCTGTTCAGAAGTCCTTAAGGCATTGATTTAAATTAGTCAAATAGACCTTTAAGAAAAAAGCAAAATGTACTCCTCTCTGCCTTTTTTCAAACTGCCTCAGTTTGGTTGGTTCTTGCATTACTTTTTTTAATGTATAATTCACTAGTTGCTTGGAGCAAACATTTGTTTTCTTGGATCTTACGGAATCTATGCTGATAGCTTTGAGTCTTTTTGCCAAAGGAAATGGCAGCAAAAGCAAGTACCACAGAGATAAAGGGGTAGATACTCAGCAGTTTCACATTTCTTTTCCTCCTGTGAAGTCATTACAGCTGTGCTAATTTACCAAACCTTGTGATCTGTCAGCGTCATTTCAAAAGTACTTCTTTGTAGATGACACTTCTCTTGTTGAATCATCCACAATAATACAATAGGAAACGAAATAGTGCTCAGCTTGTCTTCCAGATAAACATAAAAAGTAGCATACATCCCTTTTAGAAGTAATACCAAGAGTGTAGGAGTAACTTAAACTCTTTTACTGAAGCCAGAATTTGATGTGTAGGACAGAGATTTGACTGCATCGTCTTTCAAAGGAAAGCTTTGCAACCCTTCATAGAAAGCAGGTAATACCTTTGGTGGCTTCACTGTATAGAAAGTGTCACAGGAAGGACCCAACTAGCTTTGCCTATTCTTACCTTGCTTGTTCATAAGATTCATGAACACTATATTGGCTTTAAAGCCGACCCTTTGCTTGCACAAATATTTCCATAGCACATTGTTGGAACCACGTCTATTTTCTTTCACTAAAATCCTTTTTTCTTTTTTTGGGGGGAGAGATTTTTCTTTTTTAGGGAAATAGTGTTGTTTCTTATTTTTTAATACATTTGGTATGCTGCTTTCATGAGTTTTTTTTCCTCAGCATAGGATTAAAGGAAAAGGAAGAGCATTTCTCTCATTTCTGTATGTATGGAAGTTTCTAACAATATGGAAATTTTTAATTTTTCTGAAATCACAGCTGTCTTTTTTTGAGAGGGAGCAACCTATTACAAAGCCACTCTTGGAATCAGTGTCTGGTAAATATTTAATGATGGTTTTGGCGAAGCGGACGTACTGCTTTGGTTGCGTCTGGGGAAGAAGGTAGGCAAAAGGTTCTGTGTTTATCCCTTACACAGTAAAGTTGTCATCAGAATTTTAATTCAGCTATTGTACTCATATCCTACATTAAACTAAATATGCCTCAATCAGCAGAAAATCTCTTTGCCACAATCTCTATGAAAGACATCAGAACTTGAAAAACAAGGMCTAAGAGAACAGGATGTCAAGTGCAATGGGCTGGATCAGTGTGAAAATGAAGATGGTGCTTTAATTGCTAGGGACAAAAATTAGTAACATGAAAAGAAAAGCAGTGACCATCTCTAGACACAGAACAGAACTCAGTATTTTCAGGGGACTAAAGAACTGACACTGTCATCAGCCAGTAAACATAAACTTGTAATAAAAGCAATAACATTAGCACTACTACTAACACTAAATATTATTTTTATAATTTACTGTGATATTTTTATAACATGACTATTATTTAGGCTAAAATAAATTTCTTTATTTCCTAAGGGAAATAGACATAAACAGTTTTTTTTTTTTAAAAAGACTACTCCAAAAAATTAGAAGTTTCTCAACGAAAATAAATACTTGACCAAAGCAGGGTGATGATTAAATATTGAATTAATTATATTATCCATGATTGAGATCTTCAAAGAGCTTTCAATTCTGTAGTCAGGTCTGGAACACCCTATGAAAGCACACCTGCAAGACCCAGTGGTAAAATGACTGTTCTCTCTTGTGAGTTAATTTGCTTATGATTGGCAGTATCAATTAAAGAATCAATTAAATTCTATGATCATAGAATCATAGGATAATTTAGGTTGGAAAAGATTTCTAAGTTCATCAAGTCCAAACGTTAACCTAACTCTGCCATGCTCATCACTGAATCATGACTCCAGGTATTCACATCCACATGTTTTTTGAACACTTTCAGGAATGGTGATTCAATCACTTCCCTGAGAAGCCTATTCCAATGTTAGACAACCCTTTTCCAGGAGGAAAATTTTCCTGATCTCTAATTAAAACTTCCCCTGGTTCACCTGGAGACCTTTTCCTGTCATCCCCTGAAGTGTTACCTGGCAGAAGAGACTGACACCCACCTCCTYGCACCTTCCTTTCAGGGAGTCGTAGAGAGTGATAAGGTCCCCCCTCGGCTTCCTTTTCTCCAGGCTAAACAAGCCCAGCGCTCTTAGCTGATCCTTGTAAGACTTGTGCTCCAGACCCTTCGCCAACTTTTGTCGCCATTCTCTGGACATTCCCCAGCACCTCAAAAACATTCTTGAAGGGGGGGGGGCAAAACAGAACAGGACTGAAGATGTGGCCTTACCAGTGTCAAGCACAGGGGGACAATCACTTCCCTGGTCCTGCTGGCCACCCTATTGCTGATACAGGCCAGGAGGCAAGTGGCTGCCTTGTCCACCTGCGCACACACTGGCTCATGTTCAGCCACTGTTGACCAGCACTCCCAGGTCCTTTTCCACCGGGCATCTTTCCAGCCACTATGCCCCCAGCCTGTAGTGCTGTACAGGGTTGTTGTGACCAAGGTGCAAGACCTAGAACTTGGCCTTGTTGAACCTCATACAATTGGCCTTGGCCCATTAATCCAACCTGCCAACATCTCTCTGCAGAGCTTTTCCATCCTCCAGGAAATCAACACTCTTACAGCCCAACTTGGTGTCATATGTAAACTGACTGAGGGTACATTCAATCCAACCATCCAGATCACTGATAAAACATATTAAATGGGACTGACCCAGTACTGAGTTTAAGGGAACGCCACTACTGAGTGTCTGCCAACTGGACAATGATGACTTAAGGATTTCTTGCTCCCAGGTAGGATTAGAATGCTGTTGTTTAGCCTTCAGCCTTGTACTAGGTGAAAGCTGCTTACAATGAAGTAAAAACCGATGAAAGGAAACTTGATTTTTCTTGAGCTTTAAGCATAACATGGAATAAGACTCAACAGATCACAAGTTCTCCCTGCTTGCATTTAAGTTCTGGTGGATCAGACGTACTTCGGGATATTTTTAAAATGTGCTCTCTCAACGGCATGAGGATGGGATGATCCACACCACAAGTCTGCAGTAAGAGAGGCAAGCTCCTCTTACTAATCTCTGATCCCTGTAATCATTGCAATGGTCACAAAAGTCTTGTGTCCTGTATGAATGCCAGGACATCAACAGGCTCCCTARGGAGGTTGCTGTTGTAATGCAGTTTCAATATGTGTCTCAGGTGCAATGAGTATCTTGTTTGGATGAACTCTAATGGCATTTTGATCTGGCTTCAGTGGAGCCATAATGTCATCCACCAAACGTCTCATGCACACAGTATATGCTATGACTATATTTCAAGGAATAAAATGCTGCTGGTTCATGATGTAAATCATTTCATGTATGCCCAGACCAAGGTGACCTAACTTCAGTGCTTTTGAACATAGTGTTATAGACAGTGACCTTATCATCATTAAAGAAATAAAGAATAAGAATATGAACATAATGAGGTCTCCGTTTCTCTACAATAACTTTCATTACTGTGAAAGTCTCAATTTCTTTTGCTGTAGGAGACAGTTATTCATTTGTAAGATTTGGTGCACTCTGGTTTTATTGTTTAACTAAACAGAAAAGTCCAGGCCAAAGTCATCCTGCTGTGTTTCCATAGCACTATTCAAGACATGACAAAACTACGCCAGAGTTCAATTTTGCCAACACCTGTCAGCTGCCCAAAGACATGAGAATGAAATTCATGCTTAAAAACTCACAGAGAAGCTGAAAAGGAAGATAATATTATCAATTCCTGAATACAAATTAAAGACTTAAATGAAAAAGGTTACTGACTATCCTATAACAAACTTTCAGCAGCAATGTTCTACATATATACAGGAAAGGCTCCCTTTTGGGAACAGYGCAGCTTATGAATATGTGTTTTAAGTGGTCTTAGCAATAAATGGAATTTAACAGATTCAGGATTAAAAAAAGGTGTTAAGAGTATTTGGCAAATCTGTCTGATTTATTGATTGGACTCTAGTTTCATATGGTTTTGCTCCTTTATGAGGATGGATGTGACTAGTTTTTAAATAATATCCCAATAATCTTTTTTAACTGCCTTATAAATCAGTAGCTGTTAAATTTCTAGTGTTGTCCCAGATTTAGGACAACCAGATCACCAAAAGCACAAACAGGGGTAATTTGCATTTGACTTTCAAACAAAATTGACAGGTGAAATCTATATAAAGGGTGCTTCAAGGCTTTAATTGTCACTGAATAGAAGTTTAGATGATTTAGGCCTTAACATTCACAATTAATTTGAGCCACAGGTTTCTGACTGGTGTTAAATTAGACCCTGGCTAATTTCACACTAGTCAAAAATCTGGTGTGAAATTAACCAGGGTCTAATTTAACACAAGATCTTGCACTGCAGGAGCTATTCATATGCTTCAGTGTAACTTGAAAGCGTTACACTCTCGATCCTATTACAATTTCTTTTTTCATAAGGTCATCTTTTATGAAAAAGCACAGGACCTTGGAGCTCAAATACATTCCACTCCTATTTAACTAATCATTTTAATAATGCTCCTTATTGTAGCGAGCAACAGTAATATAATGAGAAAGAAGCTTGTATTCTCCACTTAAAAGAAGGCGTATTTGGAGGATAATTACAGTTCACAGTATAAAAAACCCAGCGTTCCTTAAATTTCTTACTCACTTGTTTCTGTGGCTGTAACAGTTATGTTGTGCCAAGAAGTTATCTCTCGGTCCAGAGGTTCAGTTGTAATGATTGTTCCATTGTGTTCATTGATGCTGAACAGTCTCTTTAAATGCGTGCTGTGGACAATAGAGTACCTGCACCGAAAAAAGGAAAGAGATTCCCTAATGCTGAAATGTTTCATCAGAGGCAAGGACATAGAAAGCTATTGTCAGCTGAGAAAACAGAGCTGTGCATATATGCATATAAATGTGTGCTGCAACAACTCAGAAACCATGAAAAATGTACACTTATAAACATTTAAAATTCACTGTTGCCAAGATCAAAGCTCTTCTTTTTATAAAACTAAATATGTCTCAGATCTATATTAATGTGAACTGAATCTGAAATGCATTATTCATTCTTACTTCTAAGTCAGTCTCACAGCAGGTGAATGACTTTGTTGAAAAGAAACAGCGAAAGTGCCACTTGTGAAATGAATAACACCAACATCTAAGTGGAGGTGTAATGGCAAATCTATTTTATCATTGCTTACATGCTCTGATGCCAGGGAAATGGGCATTATAAAGACAGACAACCATCTGTAATGAGGTGACACTTAGGTAGGTTACAAAATCCTAATGCAGGAGATGATTGCAAATGAGTCCTGTGTTCCTGAGTCTTCCCTGAAAAGGCTCCGGATTCTGTGGACACACATGTGCACATACATACACACACACATGCCACTCAAATTGTTAAAGTCTAACCTCTGGTTGTAGGCTAGAGATGGACTGAAAAAGACACCAAAGATATTGGTTCAAATGGAAAGGATATTTGCTAATGTTTTTAATAGGCTACGAAGCAAAAGACCATATGATGCAGTTCCTAGTA
This sequence comes from Amblyornis subalaris, assembly GCA_018881555.1. Taxonomy (NCBI): domain Eukaryota; kingdom Metazoa; phylum Chordata; class Aves; order Passeriformes; family Ptilonorhynchidae; genus Amblyornis; species Amblyornis subalaris. Next base: position 20,056,748 of record JACAXG010000001.1, read on the forward strand.
GAGTCTATTTCATGGAAATAAAACCTGTTTGAGTAGTTGAAAGGTTCTTTCCACTCCAATTTGGAATCCCCACATGCAACTATTCCCTTTTATTGTACCTTTAATTTTGCTTGACAACATCTTTCTGTTTCCTGTTGACACTTAGGACTCCAGGTCAGGTTATGTGTTAGCAGTTAAATGACTTTCTAATTCTTTATTTATAGCTATGTTTTGCCTGTTTTGAAAATAGCAAGAAGATAAATCAAAGAACCAGCACAACACTGTAAGTGAAAGTTCTTATAACTTGAACCAAAGTTTGATTACTTATAAGCTTCTACTTCAGGTATTTATAATTTTCTGACATAGTTGTTTTGCTTTGTTTGGGCTTTTTTTGTTAATCTGATTCTTGATAAATCTTTTCCAGAAAAATTGTATTAGGTATTTGTTACTTTTTTATTATTGATGTAGTGAGGTTTTGTTGCACATCTTTTTTTATTTGTTTGTTTGAAACCTGGGGTTCACAAAGCAACACAGATTGTTTTCTATATTATAAGTCACTGCTGACATTTTTGATAGCAATGTTTTCAAAATTACATTCATTTGCGTGGCACTTAGCCCAATAAACATATATTTATATTAGAAGTGTTATTCTATTCTAAAGAAACTCAGTGATGCAATATCTGTATCACTTTTTGGGGACTATGCAGACATATTCAATTTGAAACAAGTTCCTCCAAAATATTTCTATTCAAGAAGTCATAGATACGCATTCATGTTTAATTGTTCTACAGGAGATGTTGCAGTCATCTAAATAAATCACCAAAAGAGCTCTTTTTGAGGGGGGAACAAAAAAGTACATGTAAATTTTTATTTTTACTTATTTAATTTAACTTATTACTAGCTTACTAAATAACAGTAAACAAATGTAAAATCATAACAAATAATTGCCTAAAACTCTGAAGCCACAGCATAATATATATATATATATATATATGTCTTCTATTAGAAATCTACACGTCATAAGTTATTTTGTGTCTCAACCATTTGTCACTGTATCCTAGCTTGTCTAAACTGCATAGAACACGGTGATGTTAGGCAACTCAAGAAGCTATTTTCATTATAAATCCCACGTTAAAGATTAATTACCTGTTTTCTCCCTTAAGAGACAGCAAAATTATTTATCATGGAGATTATTAAAACCAGATTCTGGTCTTACTGAGTTGAGTGGCTAGGTGTCAGCTGGCTGGTGGCAAGTGATTGGTTTGGGTCTTTTTGCATAATTTGTTTTTCTTGGGGATTTGTTGTAGATTTGTTTTTTCCYCGCTGTTATTTTCTTTGGTATTATTATTATTAATAATAATATTAGTATTATTAATGTTATTATTAAACTGTTCTTATCTGAACCCGTGAGTTCTCACAACTTTACCCTTTCAATTCTCTCTTGCATCCCAGTGGGTGAGGGAGTGAGCAAGTGCCTGTGGGCGTTACCAGCCTTCATGGGTTAAACCATGACATCTGGAATAACCAAGGCTGTCACAGTGAAAGCATGATTAACTGTAATTATGAGCCAAGGTAAGGAAATACCTTTAGGAGATGCCAACTACATTTACATTTGTGGCCTGTTCACATTTTAAGAGGGGTACCTGACTGGACTGTCATCTTCATCTGGATCTCTAGCAGTTACGACCCCCACCAGTGAGCCACTCACAGCCCCTTCAAAAATCTCCATCACATAKTTCTCCGGGGTGAAAACTGGAGGTTCATCAGCATCTTTCACATTGATTTTGACAATGGTTGTGTCTTCAAATGGTCCTTCTTTCAGAAAACGCTCATCAATGTATTTGTTTACAGCTTTTGCTTGAATACTGTATCTCCTCTTGCTCTCATAATCCACTCTCTGTTAAGAAAGAAAGTGAGGTTTGGAATATTTCTTCGTATCTGAATTAAATATAGTTCAATAAATGGTGTGAGATTAAAGACAAAATAATGCTATACTTCTTTTGGGAATGTTTGAAAAAAATAGTTACTTCTAAATGTAGTTAATTTTAAGGTTTCTTTTTTATGTTAAAATCACTTTAAAATTAAACTGTGTTTGTTTGCTCTCATATTTAGGCTGGTTTTAATGTTACAGTCAAACAACACTGAAAAAAGAATTCCCATAGAATGTCATCCCTAACAACACGTATTTATATTACTATTTTAGATAGTCTTTAACTTCTGAAATTAAAAAAATAAATAAACAAAAGATAAATACTAATATAAAATATAACACTAAATAAGTAGCTTCCTGAACCACAAAACAAACAGAAAAAGTCCAAAACAAAACCAAAGAAACTCTCCCACTTATAGCGTTCAGCTCTTCAGGGTCCTAGATTTCACTAGACTATTGAACTCTATCTTCATTTCCAATGATGCCTCAGATGACCCAGAAATCTTCCTGTGTGATTCCAAAATAAATTACACAGTATCAAAGAATAYTAAATTTCTTAATTCATGAACTGGCATTTTTTAAATTGTATTTAGTGTCTTTTCAGAGCTACGTCATAACAAAAGCTCCACTCTCTAATACAGTAATAAATTCTGTTTTCAGTTAACAGGAGGTGTTGGAAGTGAGGTGATAGTGTTTGCAATCCATTGATAAAGATTTTGCTGTTGATGCACAGAAGAGATAGAACATTTTCTCACAATGGGATACACTGTGTTGCACAGCTAGGGGTAACATTAAGATACTCTGACTGTCACTATTATATTCAGCATTATAGTCAAAAATGTAAACATAAGAAGAAAAAAGCATTTTTCTTTTTATCCCCTGTAATATTCCAATCAAATCACAAAGCACAAAGGGGAAAAAAAAAGGAGAATCCAAAGAAATAGGACTTTTTTACACATCCAGGTTGCTTGAGGAGGTTCTTTCCAGTATTGAGAAATTGAGTACTTAGAAAAAGCTTCTGAGATCTCACCTTTTTCAGTAAGACAATTCCTTCTTGAGTCTCACTGTTAGTAACGATGTCAAAAACATCTGAGCTATCTCCTTCAATGAAATAGTCCATGGCTGCATTCTCCCCTATGTCGCTGTCTTCTGCAAAGACCTTGCCTACAGTGGTGCCCACAGGAGCCTCTTCAGAGACACTCATGTAGTAGAGTCCTAAAGAAACAAATACTGGTAAAGTTTAGTGATCTGCCACGGTTAATAGCTGCTGTAGCTATGATGGCTTGAGGGTTTCAGAAAGCTGGGGAAAGCCCCCAACTTTTACTAGAGCAATGGATATAGTCTGGCACYGTGTAGATCTTGGGTGCAGGGCAGGACAATCTTTCCACTTGTGAGTTCTCCCCTCTCAGCTCTACTTTAGTAACAAATAGAGCAAAGAAGAAGAGGAAATGGTTTTAAACTGAAGGAGGGAAGATTTAGATTAGATATTAGAAAAAGTTTTTTACAATGTGGGTGGTGAAACACTGTCACAGGTTTCCCAGAGAGATGGTGAATGCTACATCCCCCCAAAAAATTCAAGGTCAGGTTGGATGTGGCTTCGAGCATCCCTGCCCATTGAAGGAGAGTTGKACTAGATGACATTAAAGGTCCATTCCAAGACAAACTATTCTATGATTCTAAGAATAAACAGTGTGAAAAACCAGTGGAGGGCAGCACTTCCCAACCGCATTTCACAATTGTTTTAATGACAGCCCAGTGAGCAGCTCCCAAATCTGCTAGAACCTCCCAGACAGAAAGGTTCACATCAACTGCCAAAAAGTTTGCAGTATCTGTCAGAAAAGAATTTCCTTCAGAGGAAAAGAAGAAGAAAGAAGGTGAATTAAAATGGTGATAAATATCCCATTTTCCAGATTTTAGGCTTAGGTAATGCGAACTATAGAGAAAGCAGTTCAGTAAGTGATTTGTCTCCAAAGCCTAGTGGTAAGTAAAAACAGTAGGCCTGACATCTTTTGCAACGATAGGTTTTCTTTTTCTCTTGTTTTCCAAGCTTTTGTGAGGGTGGTTTTTTTTTATTATTATTATTATTTTACTTTTATTTACATCTCTATGCTGAAGTCAAAGCACAGTCCTGCTCTAAAAAGACCTATCAGTGAACCTACCAGAGCTACAGTGGATCTAAATTTCCTCAAGACCTGAATTACAGTGAGTAGCTTATACTCACGCTGTTGAAATTTGGGGGGATTGTCATTGACGTCGGAGAGGTTGATGGTAACAGTGGCTGTTGCTGAAAATGCTCCTGGTTGCCCAACCATATCTTTGGCTTGGATGATAACCAAATACTGATCTTTTGTTTCTCTATCCATTTGGGAAGCCATTCTGATCACCCCTAAAAGTGAAACATATAATATAATAGCATGTAAGTCTTATTTTTTCTCAACATCTTATGGTGTAATATAGGTATAAAATATATCACTGGACACAGCTAAGAATTTACACTCTAGACTGTGCATGGCACAATGGTACCAATGCTGGGAATTAGTACCCATGGTAGCAAGTGTGCTGTATGTCAAAGCCATTCTGTATATTTAGAGTTCTGGGSAGCAGAATACTCCTTTTCCTCTACCATAGGTAACCATCCCTATTACTCAGAAATCAGGTTTTTGGAGGGATGTCACATATCTGTGGTTTCTTCAAAACAGAGATAGAAATATCACATAATGTGTGATAGAGTTGTTAACTGAGTAGTGTTCCTAGATTAATTTATCGAATAGGATATTCAGAATCCAACTCTTTCCTCGAACAAGATAACTTGCTAAATAAAGTTTGGATTTTCCAGAGAAAAAGAATTTCAGCTTCCTATGGGAAAAAAAAAATAAATTTCTTTAGATCTAGGAACTATGCAGAGATGTAGGGTGGTATCAGTTGATCTTTGTGTTGAAATCAAGAAAGACAATTTTGCTTGCATCTGTTTTATTAGTTTATGAATGTTTTCAAGTTACAAGTTCATTTGTAGTACCTGTCTTTGGCTCCACAGAGAAATAAGGCTGTCCCTGAACAAGGCTGTAAAGCAGACGAGCACTATTCCCATAAGAAGGATCATCACCATCTGTAGCTGTTACCTGTGTAACCGAAGTACCTCAAGGAAAATMAAATAGATTATGTTTATTTTCTTCTTGTATAAATTATCTCATAATTACAAAACATAAACTCTTTAAAAACCTTTTAACACACCAGCTATATTAATAAGCAGTCCTAGAAATTTACAGGAGCAAATGGCACTCACTAAAATTTATCATTAAAAAGGGAAAATATTTCCTCAGCAATTATTCTTGTTGCATTCAAATTTTCAATTAAAATAAAAACTAATAGTATATGATTTTTCAGCAATACATTTATGTTGTTTAAAATGCTACATATATCATGCCTTTCTCCCTAATTTCTGATATACGAATGGAGTACAGTAAATTTTGTCTTCTCCTCTTGTATATTCTTCAAAGTATTTTATGGAAGTTTCCCACAGGAATAAGAAAACATAGTCACTTTATCTCCAGTAGGCTCACTGGTGATAAAGAAATTAATTGTTAGCAAGCAAAGCAGCCAAGGAGTATAACAAGACTCTGATAAAATTTTTTATCCTTGAGTCTTTAATGAGCTTGTCCCAGAGCAAAAGTTATGGCAGAATTCCCAGTGTAAAAACACAGAGGAATCAAACTGCAAAGCTTGATTTCCTTTTTGATGGGAAGCTGTTTACATCCTAGATAGAAGATTGACAGCAATCTTATGGCACCATCACTAATGACTGTCCTTTAAAACGAAATATTCACAGTAACATCATTTTTTAAGGTAATAATTATTTTCGTCTTTTTTCCTCACCTAGATTCTGCATTAGAATACAAATATCACTTCTCATGAGGAACAGCAGGAAATCAAGCTACTTTCTAAAAATTTCTGGCATACATTCACACGGCTGCACCTGCTTATCAATACAGCTGTATAATTACGCTGGAGGAGAAAAGAAGAAGAAAAGGTGGAGTGCAAGGAGTTAGACCAGAAACACCTTTTTATGACAAAGGCAAAATTTTTGTTTGTCCCAAATAAAACAAATATATTCATTGCTGAGTATTCTAGCAGTTAAATAGTTTTATTTTTAAATAGAAATGAAAACGGCTTGCTCTTATAGGGATATGCTAAATTAAGTATTTTGTTTATTTTAAAAGGTAGCCATAATGCATGTTATCTTCTCTCAGGTGGAGAGTAAACTAAACTGTTATTAATTCCCACCCAATTTTGGACCTATATGTCCTTCAAAACCTACCAATAATATCAAATATCTGGCAATTATGTGTGTTTTAGATGTGTGTATAGATGTATAAATACATCTGTATAAATATCTGTATAAATACAGATCCTATTGCTCTGGAGAAATGTTAAAGATAAAATAACAGATTCATATTTAATTAGGGCACATATATGCCTCAGAAATAACATAATTCTGTGATAAGACTGAAGAGTACATGGAATCCAGCTACACAACTGTTAACTTCACACCAGCTGTGATCCATGAAAATTGCTCTCACAATCACAGGAAATTCATCCTCTAAGACAATTTAGCATGACTAGAAGACAGTTGCTTTGAAAAAAAATTAAGTGCTGGTTAGGAAGGGATCAAGAACTATAGATGATCCCATAGGTTTAGTCTGTCATGAATGCCATTTTCTACTAAACAAACTCAAGTGTCCAGAACTATGTCTAGAAATGGACTTACAGCACCATATGTAGTAAATCAGGAATAAAATCCAACATATATAGGTCCGCAAAGTTATCATTATAGCTTCAGTGCATCTCACACATTTAAAGATAGATTTATTTTCTGCACAGTTTCTAAGCATTATAAAGAAATATTGAATCTAAACCAGAATGTCCTGCTTCTCTGGGACCCAAGCACACTTTTCTGCATGTGTCTTAACTCTTCCAGAGTATAGCAGAAGGCAGAAGTATGGAATTTTTCCAGTTGGGGTCAGTAAGATGCAGCTGGTGCATGTAATGGAAAGGTGAATAGGCAAAAGGCATCTAATAAAGAGGGACCTGATTTGGAGGGAAGAAATAACAGATATTCTGCACACTCAGAAGGAAGACTATTAATTTCTAAATTGGGGTGACAGGAGACTATGTAAAGAGCAGGCTATCATTTCTCACATTTTTATAGAACAAAGATTTTGTGATAACTACATGAACCTCTACATTAAATACAGACTATGCAGTAAGCAGAAGAAAAATGTTAACCTAGATTTAGAATACTTTTTCAGTTTTTACTTTTTCACTGCTATGAAACCTGCATTTCCTTATACATTTAACCATCAGAAAAAAACCCCAAAACAATCCAGCAAATTCAACTAAATAAAAAAAAACAAAAAAACTCCGACAAAACAGAACCAAAAAACCCCCAAACCCATCTCAAACCATTTGCAGAATGGAATCAAATTTACCTAGCATCTGTATTTGAGTGATAGAAATTGCAATGTTAATAATCTGCACTCAAAAACTCCCAAAAGGCATTACTTGTCACTACACGGTTGCAAGAAGAATAATTGAACAGATACAAATCATATCTTTTAAAACAATCAATTAACACATATCTGCACACATCTCTCCAAACAATCAAGAAACCCCAAAAACCTAGTCCTGGCATTGCAAGCATGACATGATATAAGTCACAATCGAACTTTTTGATTAGCTTTATTTAAGGCAAACTATTTCTTTGTATCTCTGCAGCCTTGGTTTTACTCTTCTCAGGCAAAACAAAATAGTGCCATTTATATACTGCAGCCCATTAAGTATACTGTAGGGCCAACATATGGCAAATAGCTATTCATTTTTCTAACTAGAGCTTGAGATCTATAAAGACATTAAGTACTGATAGATTATTGCATCTGACTCTTAACCATTCCATCAGATATACTGCATTTGTACAAGTTTAACAGCAATAAGGAAGACAGTGTAAAATCGTACCAAATGCCTGAGGGTAAAGCAGAGTCCTGTGTTCTCAGAAGAGAGTCCATCTGCTGACATGCTTTTCATTTACTGTGACACTTGCACATAAAACCCTAATAAAATTTAGTACTGAAGATAAAAGAGAGCTAATAAAGAATTAAAAGGTATTCTAATTTGTTGGCACATTAGTATATACATTGATATTTGTAACTAACTTCAGGCAAAGTTATTTGTGCCTATTTTCTGGTTTTGCTGTGGTTCTCTGAGGCAAGTGACCAACTCTGAATTATTCTCTCCTCGCTTTCTCAGTTGCAGACAAAATGTGCACTAGCAGTGACCTGCTTTCCCAAGTATTGACCACGCTTCCTAAGAGTGTTTTCTGTGAGGAAATGACTAGGAGATCAAGCATCAGTGAGCTGAGCTGATGCTAACGAACTCTGAAACAAAGCAAAGGGCAAGCCTCTCTATTGCACTCTATCACTTAAATTAATTCTGTTCTTCACCTCTTATTATGCAAGAGTATGTTTTAGTTTAATGTGAGAAAAACACTGATATAATCAACCATTATGGTATCAATGCTGCAAATTTTAGTTGGTTACTCTTTCTCTCTGCTCTGAGGTTATAAACTTCCTTGTAAGGTTGTTTTAGAATGCACACTGAAACAGATTTCATCTCAGTAGTGCAGTCCCTACCATTTGAAAAGCAGGGTAAGTAAGCCCCGAGAAGTAGTCATGGTGTGTGGCTCAGCTGTTTCATGTTTTGGAGCTGACCACTATCAAGGTATACACTCCACTTACATTGTATGTTCCAGACATACACATTAGTATTCCAGTAGTGTTTCCATGGAAGTAGTAGGTGAAAGAATGGTCTCTGGAATAGCTATGGGATTAGTGCTAGAGAGGTCAAGCGTAGAAGCAGTAATGTAGAAAATATTTCAAGATCCTCAGGATGACCTGGATTCATGTATCATACACTGAATGATTGTAAATCTGTGACTTTTCTATTTCAGGCAGTCTCCGTCTGAGAGAGAAGGCAAATTGGGATCTTACTTCATTTTTCACCCATTCTGACAAATGGGAGATGATGTTATTTCTGATTTTTCAACTTTTTTTTTTTCATTTTGTATATTTCTATATTTCACTAGAATATTATTTTATTTATAATATTACAGGAATATCACAAAGTAAATTACATTTTCTGCAGCTTAACTAATCTTATGCTGAATTGATATTATATTTTAGGAATGTAAATAAGTAATAGATGACACAGGAGGGTGGACAAAGACAGCTGAGCCTATCTTTTTTAGGTATCTGTTTATAGCAAACTCAAGGCAGTATAAAGTGAAACTTCTCATTTGTCAACTGCTTACTGATAGTTTCAGGTGAGAAACAGAGGTGTATGGGAAAAGATTATTATTGTTGTTTTTGGCCTCAAGTACCACTTTAGCTGGCTATTTCCCTTTTTTTTCCCCCCATATAGCCATCATAAAGACAGAAAGATAAAATGGAAGAAATTCAGTTGTTCATACAATTATGTGAATGGTTACAAATCTCTGTGAGTACAAATGAAGCCATATTAAGAAATCAGACATTTAAAAATATTTTTGTAAGAGATTAAGTTCCCTATACACCGTGTTTTGCCACAGGAAAAAAAGAAAAAAGGATTATGAAAGTCCTAAATTTGTGCAATCCCGGATAATTCTAGGCAATGAACTATACTCATTTTTACTATGAGCACATAAAAAATAAAAAGGCAAACGTCCTTGACAAGACACCTATCTTCTTGATTCCAAACCTGAGTGAATGAGCAAAATGCAAAAGCTAGAAGAACCCCCTGAACAAGCAACTGATTATGTTAGAAAAAGTTGTTTGACCAAGAGGTCAGATGCAGAATTAAGTCTGTCTGCACAGAAGAAAGTGGCAGTGAAGAAACTATCAGAAGTGATTTCCCTGGTAGAAGGTGTTATAAGCAGGGTCACTAGCAAGTAAATTGATCAAATACATGTCTTTTGTAGCTGTTGCTGGTAGTGAAGTTGAGCTGCTGCTCGCTGGCAGAAATTAGGATACTAACCCCACTTTCAATTAAACACCAGGCATGAACACGCTTTTCTTTCAATTGCTGTCCTGGCTGGCAGAAGAAGATAAAGTTTATGGTTTGCTGTGAAAGATTCACTGATTCTGCCCTTAAAGTTGAACACATAGTGCTTAATGAAACATAGTTTTTATAACTTTTTATAATCACTAGTGCTGTTACATTAATGACCTCATTGATCCATACCATTTAAAGCAGCGCAATATTTGAATTTCTTTTCAATATCAATTGCAATAGGCATAACCAAAAGAGGTAGGGGTATGAATTTAAAAGATTCTTTCTGTGAGATTTAAAGAATCCAGTTTTCCTTTGATTTTGAAAATAGTTATTTGGAGACAGTGTCTATAACATGCCTGTTTATGTCAGCTGTATTCACACTTTGGGGTTTTTGAAGGCTTTAAATGTATGTGTACATGTATTATGTATGCATATGTGTATGTACAYATAGATGTACCTATACACCTATATTTGTCAGACGTTGACTTTGCTTTGCATTTGTTGTATTAAGTTTCCAGATACATGACACATCCTAGTACAGGTCTCTCTGATCATGTGGAAGTGGAAAGGAAGAGGAGCAGGGATTAAGTTGCTCCTCTTGACAGGAAAATTACAATTCGTGTATTTAGGAAATCAGAAGGCAGTCCTTCACCGCACACAATCTAATCCAAACAAGGAGAAGCTGACTGATAGGAAAGAGGCTTGGCAGTGCAAATAGGTAGGAAACATCCAGAGTGAGGGTGGCCATCACATCTTCCTCCCAACTGGTTGTAGCACTCTACCTATTTCAATTGGGAATGTTACATGTTTAAACAAGTACAAATTTCAAGGATGCATCACTGCCAGGAAAGACAAATGTCTGTAGTCAATCCAAGCATGTATCCAGAATCTGTAAAAGGACTTGGATAGATGTAGGTACCTAAATATTTAAAAACAAGAATGTTAAGTAGAGGTATTTACAACCTTCAAGTTAAGAATCTTTGCAAATTTCCAAACCTGTAAAACAGTTTGCTTCTATCTCACTAAGAGGCAGTCTGTAAAATATGCTATTAAGATTTTATATCAACATAGCTATCTAGAAAAAAAATCAGGAAATAAGGAGATTGGTTCATAGCATGTCATACCTTCAGGTGACATCTCTGGAACGGTGGCCACATAAGGTCCATCCAAGAACTGTGGTTTGTTGTCATTGACATCTCGAACCTTGATGATAAACTCTGATTCAGGTTCAACAGGAAGCTGAGTACTCCTGTTAATTGCTTGTGCTCTTAGAGTGTAGAAGGGTTTCTCTTCTCGATCCAGCTTTTGTGTCACATAAATTTTGCCATTATATTCATCCATGATAAAAATACCTTCAGCTCCCTCCCCAGTCAAAACGTATTTTAGGTTGCCATCCTGCTTGTCTAAATCTGATTTCAGCTGAAAGTACAAAAGAGAAAAATAAGTCACACTTTGGGAGGAATAAAGTTTTGAAATATTCATTTTATGCTTTGTTTTGATTCTACAGTGAACCCTGTCACTAAYGAGCCTTCTGGATACTAATATTTGAAAGAAGGCATTGTCACATTTTCAGCCAGCCATTTTAATTTTAAAATATTTTAAATTATTTCATTTTAAAGTACTTAATTTTAAAGTATCAATATAACAGACTTATAAATGCATAATAAACCTGAAAAGACATGCTTCACCTACTTTGAAGTGAAGGCAATGAATCTAAGTACCTACTTTAGTTCGTTGCTTTATCAGCTCCCCTACAATTCTGCTGAAAACAATGTAAAGGTCATTAAACATTACCTAAATTTTTTGTTATTGCAGATGACACGAGTACTTTGTAAGTTTTATATTTTTTTTTGTACTCAGCAATACCAAGTGTAAATGTGTGCAACAGAGAATTTCTGTTTCTGTTGAAATATTAAAGAGGTGAAAAGCTGTTCTTTCGTGTAAGTCTGTGTTATTTATTCTGAAATAAATTGATAGACATTTTCCATTTCCTTCCAGGATGATCTACATCCTCTGTTGTCTTGCTAAGATGAACTTTATGGTGATGATTCCTTTGACAAAGTTGAGCCTTGGAGACATTTTGGTCCTGCTACATTTGTTCATAGCAACAAAATAGTTCTGTTAATGTCAACAATATATGATAGAGCAATATTTTAAGAGCATTAACTTAATTTCCTAACATGTCAAGCATCCACAGTTGAATTTTATGGGAACAGCAATTTCTATCATATCATCAATTCTCTATTTTTTCTCCACTTATTTTGGTTTTAGAACAGAAGATGTCAAAATCTCTAAGAGCTGGGAMAATAATTGAAAAATCCAAAGTTTAAAAAATATATTATTCAACTTGCCTCTCAAGAAACAACAGGTTTAAAATGCAAATATGCTTAACTGTTGACTTTAATTATCTCCCTGKTTTTTTTCAAGCTTATTGACCCTACAAGTCAGTGTAGGATATGAGGCCATAGAATGGGAAAAAACTATGGGGTGTAAAGGGACTATTTCCCTGTTGGATCTACTCAAATATTTTGTAATAACTTCTGAAGTTGCAAAAATAATTTTAGCTTTTCTTTGGAACAATGTCTATGCCTTTTAAGATTTTCATAATGCAAAATTGTCTGCATGCATCAGATGGATACTTTCTTCAGAATGTGACAAGGACACTGCTCTGAGATATGAGGAACAGTTTTGAGTTCCTGCTCTGTGTTCTGCCAAGGTATTTAAGCACTAAGATATTCAGAGTTAATTATCCTTGCCAGTACAACAGACAGAATTTCCAAGTCTAAGGGAGTTTAGAACCATTTAAAATATGAAGAACTGAAAGTCAAATATTTTCAACATAAGTAGTTGTGTGCTAAACATGAGGCATAGTGGATAGGGTCAAAGTCATTTTAACATCATCCAAATTGAGAATCTGGCTAAGCGGCAACACAGATCCTTTGTTATACATAAATCTTGGTTTCCTTGTCATGAAACCCAGCACATGGGAGAGGTGATCTATATCTAGATCTTTAAACTAACATGGGGCTCAGATGTGACCACACAGTGCATCAAACCCTTAGGATTTGGAAGCCTGCCTTGGACTGGCTGCTTAGACATAACCTGTGTCAAGCAATTTCACTCAGAATCATTTGTCCACAAAAGATTTCATGACCTTGAACATGTTAAATGAGAGGTCTCTTACAGATGACATTTGTTGAGAAAGCATAGTAAAGGTTCTCAGTGTACTTGTTTTTTTAGGCTGGGCACAAAATAAATGGTCTTACCATTGTAAATGAACACTGAGAACAAGAATTTTTGTACTTGCCCTTGTATATCTGCCATTGCAGTGGTGATGGACAGATTTATTTTTCTTAATCTTGGTAATGGAAAAGGAGYCATGAATCTACGTTAAATCAAATTTGAAGATTTATCTCTGACTGTAAAAAGATTTTTATATGAAATAATAACTTAAAAACAGAGACTGTCTACCTTTGTATTTTCGTTGATGCAGTTTTCTTCAGGGCCTTAATTACTAAAAATTCATGTGTTGATCATAGACTACCACTTCATTTGCTGAAAGCAGGGCATATTCTACTCAATAAAAAGACACAAGTAAATATGTCTGATTAGACAATAGTTATACTGCAATATGTTAACAACAATCTTCAATAAAATCCCCAGTTAACCTGTGAGAAATAAAAAGGTGAGATCATGAAAATACATGACAGTTATGAAGTTTCTTTGCAGGAAACTGTTTTCAAGGTATTGGAAAAGTAATAATAATTTAAAAAAATATTAGACAGTATGTCTTCCCTTGTTCTTTCGGAAGTGAGACATCACACTTCCATAGTAGTTACTTCGAAGGGGTTGTGAAAAAGTAATTAATGAATTTTGAGCACTTCACCCTTTGGGCCCAATTAAATTTTAGAGCTAGTTAATTAGCAGTTAAACTTATTTTGGTTCATTCGTCTAAAAAGGGCCTTATAGAAAAGAAAACTAGATCTCAAGATTAAAATTACATCTAGCATACAAAAATAAATAATAATAATAAATATGATAATAATAAGCAGAGAAAAAAAGGGGCAGATAAAGCCTCATTAAGACAATTATCTTAAAGCACATTTTTAAAGGAGAGTGAAAAATAATTGCTCGTTGTGCTAAACCTACGTTAATCTAATGAACCATGCAGATTCCTGTAGTTTCTCAGTGGTAAAAGGATTTAGTATTAATCAGCTTCATTAAAAATTAATGATGGGTAAATCAGCTGCTACTTAGTGTAATAGAAAATCATGCTAAATACTGTTTGTAAACTACACTTCATTCAGTATGGCTGYTTTGATGCAGTGCCAAAAATAGCACAAGCAAATTGCCAGATGTTGATAAATGAGTCCTTAACTTTCATTCAGAAGAAAGAAAGGAACTTTTCAGCTTTATACCTTCATCTGCTGTGTATGGAATTAGTTTTAGCAAGAGAGTGCATGTGAAGCTTCCTTGACAGCAGACCTAGGTGAAGGAAAGTCCTCAGTACTGCCATGACCTCCAGCTCTTGGAGTTCTCTGACTGTGAGTAAGGTCACAGGAAAGGAGAGATGTAGTACTGCCTAATTACAGCTTCCTGATCTCCTCTTTCTACATTTGTTGCTGTTTCTAGGTCACTGGAGATATTTGGTTTTCCAAGTCAAGGTAGAAGCTGCTAACAGCATGTTAAATCTAGCTTTGTACTGTCCTTGAATCATTACTTATCATACCTGTCCAATATACACAGGATCCAGTGAAATTTGTTCCTCAGTTGCAAAAAGTGGCTCCCACAGCCAGCCACGTTTCACTCTTCGAGCTGCTGTGAAAGACTGAACTGTGTTTTGAGCACTGGAATTCTGCATGCTGGCAGAGCAAGGCCAAAGTTGAACCAGGAACACCATGAGACGTAGCAATTTAGAGAAATTCATGCTGAACTCTTCTTTCAATCAATCTGTGAAAGAGGAAAAAAAAAGAAAGAAAACTTTGACAAAACATCATTTTTGTCTTTCCACTTTTGTGTATTGATTCTGTAGTGTAAGAGCTGATTTGCAGTGTKAAAAACCTCCTCCTCTCTCCAGAAGTAAAGAACTGAAACTAAGTCTGTTTCTGATTAAAATAGACATTCTTTCAAAGTCTCTAGCATGAAACTCAAGTGCTCAACTTTTCTTTATGAATATCCTACACAGGGACTTTTTATGCAAAAAAAAAAGGAAAATAATCCTTCAATTAATTCATCTTTCAAATTAAGCTGGGTAATTGTATTGTGTAGTCTAGGAATAATTTGATTGGAATAATTGTATGTTTCTGCTCAGACAGGGCTCATTTTGAGCTGTAGTCACAGAACTGCCTGAAGGGTGAACATCCAGCCTTAGTGGCCCTGATGTCTGGCAGCTGAAACATAGAGGTGCAGATATTTTTTTAACCTCTTCTTATCCACTTTCCCAGCTCAGCAAAATGCCTGCAAAACTGCCAAGAGCGGTAGGGTACCATGAAGAAGCATCAAAAATCTGCARCTCTTTCCTTCCTGGCCAAAGAGGGACATGCAAAAGGCAGAGATGTTTGACACATTCTTTTCCTCTGACTTCAACACAGATGACACACCAAGGTGGTCCCAGTGCCCTGAGCTGGAGGACTAYGACTGTGAGAATGATCAACTCCGAGTTGAACCTGAAATTGTTTGAGATCTACTGCTCCAGCTGAATTCCTACAAATGTATAGGGCCTGATGGGATTCATCTGAGAATCCTCAAAGAGCTAGCTGATGTCATGAAAACCTCTCTCGATTTTTGAGTGGTCTTGGGAATCCAAAGAGGTCCCAGTTGACTGGAAGCTGGCAAATGTTGTTTCAATTTTCAAGGGCAAGAACAAGGACCYCGGAAACTACAGGCCTGTCAGTTGCACTTCAGTGCCTGGTGAAACCCTGGAAAAGATTATTTTGGGAAGTACTGAAAAACACSTGGAGGACAGTAATTGGTCAAGCCGCCAGCACAGCTTCRTGAGAGAAAAGTCCTGCTTGTCAAACCTSATTTCCTTTTATGACAAGGTAATCCACCTAGGTGATCAGTGGAAACCTAGGTGCAATCTTTTTGGATTTCAGCAAAGCTTTTGATACTGTCTCTCACAGGATCCTTCTGGACAAAATGTCGGGGACACACCGGGATAAACAGATCATGTGATGGGTGAGCAACTGGCTCATGGGTCGGGCACAAAGGGTTAGAGCAAATAGGGTGACATCAGACTGGTGACCTCTCACTAGTGGGGTTCCACAGGGCTTCATTTTTGGCCCTGTGCTCTTCAACATCTTCATAAATGACTTGGGCATAGAACTGGAAGGGATACTGAGCAAGTTTGCCGATGATAGAAAACAGAGAGGAGCAGTCCAGTAGGATCTTGTAACAGACAGTATCGAAAGCTTGGCTAAAATCCAAAAAGATGACATCAACTGACTCCCTCRAAGTCAGGGAGACCCTGCAGAGAGACCTTGACAAGTTAGAGGACWGAGCAATCACCAACTGGATGAAGTTTCACAAGGGCAAGTGTCAGACTCTGCACTGGGGATGTATGGACAGACTGGGGAATGAGATGCAGTGCCACAGAAAGGGACTTGGGGGTCCTGGTGGACAGAAAATTGAATCTGAGTCAGCAGTGCCCTGGCATCCAGGAGAACCAAGCATGTCCTGGGAGGCATCAGGCACAGCAYCACCAGCTGGGCAAGGGAGGGGATTGTCTCACTCTGCTCTGCACTGGTGTGGCCTYACCGTAAATATTGTGTGCAGTTTTGGGCACCACAACATAAGAAAGACATTAAACTATTAGAGAGCATCCAAAGGTGGATGAGGATGAGGATGGTGAAGGGTCTAAAAGGAAAGGCATWTTAGGGGTAGCTGAGGTCACTTGGTCTGTTCAGCTTGGAGAAGAGGAGACTGAGGGGAGACCTCATTGCAGTCTACAACTTCCTCCTGAGGGGAAGGGGAGGGACAGACGCTGATCTCTTCTCTATGGTGACCAGCGACAGGACCCAAGGGCCTGAAGTCATGTCAGGGGGCATCTAGGTTGGATACTAGAAAAAGGTATTTTACCCAGTGGGTAGCTGGGCACTGGAACAGGCTCCTCAGGGAAGCGATCACAGCACCAAGCCTGACAGAGTTCAAGAAGCATTTGGAAAATACTCTCAGGCACATGGTGTGACTGTGGGATGGTCCTGTGCAAGGCTAAAAGTTGGACTCGATGATACTTGTGAGTCTCTTCCAACTCTGCATATTCTRTGATTCTGTGATTCTGTGGATAGAAATCATCTTAACTAATTTTACCACCTCTGACATTATTGTCTGCAATTAAATAGACAAAGGGTAAATGCATCTTGAAAGCTGTAGGTTTCTGCAGCTAGTTTCATTGGCACAAAGTATACTTTCAGAAAATTAAGGCTTTTCATAAACTATAAGCTACRACTTTTCAGTGATCTTTGGGACAATAAGTGGAACTGAATTTTAAATATAATGCTATGCTTAGTTAAGAAGAGCCATCTTCTATGAGGCAAAAAGGAAAATTTTGAAAATACTTACTATGCACATTTCAAGTCTTAAAATCCTATTTGGCAATGGCATCAGCCATTCTTTTCAAGGCTTTAGTGTTGAAGAACAATACTTTGTATGCAAGACCAGTCTGGTTTATGAATTTGTGACATGCTAGTCAGTTTGTAAAACACACTGAATAAAAATATTTGAATGCATTTTCCTTARGCCTGAAAAATCCATAAGTCATTTAGCTGTCCAGCATAAAATATGAATCTGTGTACTTTGAATTCATGATTTAAGTATTAATGTTATAAACTCGCATCCTCATCTAAAGACAAATGCCATATTAAAAAGAGAGTCAGATAATACAGAAAACTATTTCCTTCCAGCAACATTATATGATGTTGGACAATAGCTTGCTAAAATGTAACCTGCGGGGGAGGCGGGGGGGGGGGGGGGGGAGAGAGAGAGAGAGAGAGAGAGAGAAGGAGCTTCTAATAGTAAAGTCATATAGAACCACAGAGGTTAAAGTGTACATTTCCAATTTCTTCAGGTTTTGGGTTTTTTGACTGTAAAGCTGTAACAGCGCAAGACGAGGTTTGAACAGAAGGAATGTAATTTGGGTACCCTCTTGTTCCACTCTCCTGCGGAAAACTGCTTATTTTCCTATAGCTGCAAGAATAATATTTGTGACATGGAATAAAAGGCCAACAAAGATCAACTTGGCTCTGAAATAAGGCTTGAGTGAGGTTTAAAAGGCCTAAAGACCTTGGAGAGTCTCTATGCAACGGGTGTACTTAATGCTAAGCAGTAATCTGCACAGAAAGTGACCTTGAAAATGAACATTCATTTTATTGCAGCACATATCAAAGGACAGACAACTCAAACAAGGAAATCTGAACAGTCAAAGAGACCTTTCTAAGGAATCATAAAATAATGGATTTCAGTAGGTATTTATATGCGGAGACAGGTGTTCAGTCTGGGCCATAGCAAATACTTCTGGCTAGGCTTTTGTTGTTGTTTTGGATGCTCGTTCTGGCATTGTTCACCATAGTGAGAGTACAGAAAATGGCTATGCTGATCTGCTGTTGGCTGCCTTCTCACAATGTGCTCCCCAGTTAAATATGGACAGCATAAACAGTACAATTAATATTTTGGTGCGTTTTGGAGTCTCCTTTTTACTAATTTATGTTAATACCCTGCGTTACATGGATTCAAGCATCAAGTCTCGGACAAACTGGAGATGAATAAACATTTTTAGATTCTGACATGTTGCACACACTGTTAGTGTATAAAAAGACTTTAACTTGAAAATACAGATGGTAGGCAAATTTCTGTAAAGAACATAAAGCTATTTTGTGGAATTGAGAGCGATACGTATCTGTTTTTCAGTCCTATATCAAACATTCTCAATTTGCCTTTACTATCAGGACCTTTCAAAGCCTATTTGCTTCCAACATCTTCCTACTCTTTTGGCATTGAGAGACTGCCTCCAGCCTCTGGCCAGCACGTTGCCATTTTTTATGAATCCAATTGTTGCCTTGTGAAACAATCAGCTTCTTTCTGTTCCACTGATTGTAGCTCAGTCTCAGAAGTGATTCTCATAAAATATCCAGAAACTAATTTCTTATTCTCTCGTCTTTTTCCAGTCTTTTCTTAAAACAATCTAAATTTTAGTGTTACCTACTTAAAAGAAAAAGAAATAAAAAAGGGCTTACAGTGTTTAAGGTGATTCTGTGCTRAGACTGCTGCCTATCACTGTGACTACTATTGTTTCATTATTCCCTTGTACATCCCTGTCTTTCCCTATCCATCAGTTGTCTCTTGTTTTACACTCATTTAGTATGTTCTTCATAAATGAAATGACCTTGTACCCTGTGTTATAATTATAAAATGCAGCAGAAGTGAGGATTAGTAAAAGCACTGAGCTTTTGRGCGCTGTAGTAATATGCACAAATAGATAAATTTTTAATAGAGTAGTCTCTCATTGAAAAAAAAGACAAATATATTTTCAGAGATGAGCAAATGATCTATCACTAAAAATTTCCCAAGGGGAAGAAAGAAATGGGAACCATTGTTCTGCTCCTGTCCTTCGGGAAGTATGTCTCCACTCTCTCTCACATGCAGTGGATTGCAATTATAAAGACTGATACTTAGAACAGAGTAATGAGAATATCAATTGCAGTTGTAATAAGTGGCCTACAGCTTTTAAAGCTTTTAGAGCAGTATCTTCCTTTTATATCCAATGAAAACCATGAGTTTCCTGTAGACTAGAAACAGATTTACCTTCTTGGAACAAAGTTGGTGAGTCCTTTGTTAGGTTTACGCTGGAATCTTCACCAAGTGACATCCTGTCTCCATTTGAAACTGGATGTTATTTTTAGGTGTGGTGGTAGTCTCACTTGGTTCCGGATTCCCTTTAATTTTTTTTTTCAATTATGGCTGTGTAAATACATTGCAAAACAATACCCGCTACTGCCTAGCATTGCAAGAAAAACGATAGAAAGAAGGAGAGGTCTGAAAAATACTGCTTCTGGGATACAATGAAGTTATGTATTTGTTGGTGGAGAAAACAAAAGACTAAAGGTGGAAACAAACAACAGCTTTCTAAAGCATTAAAAAAACCTCCAAATAGCAGGTTACAGTGCAGGTGATGGAAAATTCTGTTTTAGTTCTGTCAGTTGAAGAATAAGACAAAACCAGCTTAATTTTGTAATGAAAGTCCCATAATTTGATATAAGTAAAGCCTTTTAGTTAGGAGGTAGCAAAACACTGAAATCTGGTAACAAGGGATGTGGTAGATACTCCTAAACTAAAGACCATTAGGACCATCTCCTGTACGTGCTGGCTTCTATTTACAGCCTGATTTTGAAACAGTGACTCCTGAGAAAAACAAATCTCTCTGTCCTTGAAAGTACTCAGCAGAAAAAACAAAAGCTATACTGAGAGACATTCCTTTTGTGGAATTTGGTGTTGTCTTTGCTTGATTTAATAACATCAAGCAAAAAACAACAAGCAGAAAAATACATGTAAGCCAATCTGATTCATTAATATGCAGCTTCTGAAACATTTCTTATCTCAAGAACAGCCTTAACATGATGTTGTTTCAGTTGCATGTTCTGTTTTATGCATCGGTGTTATTATGATTGTAGTGAAATTTGTCTCTCTTCTATGTTGCTATGTTTAATTTTCACTTAATAGGATAAAGAAGAAAGAGTACGAGTAATTAACCCCTACAGATTACCATGTTATAAAAAGCTTAAATGAATAGAAACCTTTATATTTCTGCACTACAGACTTGTTCATTTGTACTATGTCTACTGGCTATTTGTCCTGGTTGCATTTTATGCAGGTGGTTACTAAGGATCCTAGTGTATTACAGTGCTGCTGCTCTATTTTCTTTCCAGATAACACTATTCATGGACTCATTTTCATTGACTGGTTTAGGTTTTGCACAATGTGGTAGACATCTAGAATATATTACTTCTGGAATTCTCAAAGAATTAATAATATATAATAATATATATATCAATTATTTTAATTAATGCATATGTTTTGTGGTTTTGCGTGTTTGTTTGTTTGTTTTGGGGTTTACAATCTGTGCGGAACAATGATAAAATCTTCTGGAGTGTGCAAAGTTGTGGGCTTAATCCTATTCTTGCTGCTTCTTACCATTGCTGAATTTCAGATAGAGTAGGATAATAATTTTTACAAGTTTGGTGTGTTAAAGCTCTACATTATCTTTTTCATTGGTTTTATCTGTGATTTGGTCTTCTGCAATCAGTAYCTAGATTTATTTTTTTTTTAAGTAAGTTTTCCATTCCTCATGTATTTTAAGTCTTTTATTTGGAGACACTACAAAAAGGCATACTAATATCCTAAGGACCAAACATGGCATATCTAACTCCAACTATGCAGGAAGTCTCTATTGTGACAATAATATTTAACTAAGTTGATAAAAAAACAGCAGTGAGGAAAAAGGACTAAAAATTATAAAAATTTAGTTTGTTATTTGAACTTCATTTTTACTGAATGCAACCACATTTGCAGTTTACCATACATACACACAGTGTGATTGACTGATTGATTAACTGAGTTTTGCGTATGGATAAAATTGACACCAGTCTCGCTGTAGCTCAGGGCTCCTTTTCGGTGAGTCTCTCACCTTATGTTTATCTGCCTGAATTGTTTTCTTTATGGCTAGTCCAGTGTTTAATATTGTTTATCTTTAGCTATCATTTTTATCGAATCTAAATATTTTAATTTAGTTTATTTTGGCTTTCTGGTCTTTCGAACAATTTTCTTTTTAAAATAAATTTGGACTGCTGCATCAAACAAGTATTCTGAATTCTGTTTTTATCAGAATTAACATCTAAATGTAATAATTTCTTCAGTCAATTAATTAGAGGTGTATCAACAATTGTCTTTCTAGTCTGCAGCACAACCAGCTACTTTAAAAGCTACTACTTAACCTTGAGAGGTGTTTTCTTTAATGCACATCTTGATGTGAGTTTTGACCAAATTGTGTTGACTGGTAGTGCATATTGAGACAGTATGGCTGCATGTGTCCCCACCAGTCACCCTGAACTTCACTTACATGGAGAGCAATTACTTAGATATTATGAATGTGCACAAATTTCACTTCATTCTAACTGGCACGTTATTTTCTTCATTTTGCAAATATACCATTGAGCCATTAGAGAAGGCCTTCAAACTATTATATGGAATTACCAGTGTAATTATCTGTCAGTTATACATGGACAAAATGACCCAGAGAAAGGAATTTTTCCATTGATTAGTGCCTTTAAGGCTGTGGCTTTTAATCAGTGTAGAGCAGACTGACAAAACATCATGTCATTCTTATCGTTTTATATATATTATTGTAGTACATTAACACATATTATCTGACCCCCATATTTTACTACTATATCTGTTGCACTGTACAAAAAGCCCAGATGCCATTTGGACAAAACCCTGAGTCTTCAAAACATGACAAGCAGTAGATAGATGTCTGTCCATACTAGAGATTCAAAAYATCTTTTGCAGTATCAAATTGTGATATTGATTTCTTGAAATCCTATGTCTTCCACTCAAAACCTATGGCAACTCTAGGGAAAGGTAGGACATCTCTTAAAAATGAGGGGAAAGGGGTCTAAGGATGAGATTTCCTGCACTGACAAAAGAAAACAAGAGGTAGAGCTGTTCCCTGTTCAGCCCACAAGTCAAAGGAGATAGTATAGAGGATGTGGTGACATACTGTGTGTTCTACAACCACATTCCACAGTATCAGTGGTACTTCTCATTTCATTAGTGGAAAATTCCTTATATTAATCATCGATAGACATGAGTAAACCAACATCAAGAAACAACCCTTTAATGAATTAAAGTCAGTGACTGCTGGTGGGATTCCATCCCATTTGAACTTTAGCATATAAAACTGGCTGCACAATACCTATATCCTGATGGCAAGAGCATACAAGATGAGGTAACCAGTCTCTTGCCTTTTTCAACCCAGTTCCACCAGTATTTTTAGAACTGAGCAACTGATTGCAGATCTGTAAGTTTGCTGAAGATGTATGTAGCTGGGACCAGCTCAATATTTCTGTCTGTGGTTCAGCATTCTTATATTTCACTTAGATGATTGCTGCCCCTCACTGCTGTGATTCTGTGAACAAAGATTCTCATGATTATGGAAACATGAAATCATTATTTCACTCCCTGTTATCAATCATATAACATAGTGCAGCCTCAGACATTTCAGTCCTGCCCCAGGCAGGAGACCCAAGTCTTGTCATTGCAATTTCTTTGAGCTCCGTTAGAAAGAACCTGAAAAAAAAGACCCAACCCACCTAAAAAGCCTCTGGGTGCAAATGGATTCACCCACACCATTCCCATCAACAAAATAGTGTGTGTGTGTGTAAGGATAAACTCCTGTTGGGCAGGACTCTGTCATGCAGCTTTTGCTCTACAGAGGTGATTTTTGGAAGTGCTGGTTAAGGTAAACACTGCATAGGGATTGAGCCAAAGGCAAGCCAATGTTTTCTGTAAAGTTTCTCTGTGAGCGCTTGTGTTACTGTTCTTTCAGATAAAATTAAAATTAAATATGCATCATCAGAAACCAAAAAGTAATTAAGTGTTTCTTTCGGAGTGTACTGACATCCCCTAAAGGGACCAGCAGGTATCACCAAGAACATCACACTGACACACACACAGATGCAGTGGATTTCCCCTGAGGCAATTAAACCTTTAGGATTGCTCCCTGGTTGATGTGGTATCTTCTCTTCTGGAAGTACAGCTTTTCCGTGTTATTAACTGTAGTATGAAGTTATCTGGGGAATAATTTCAGAGACAAGAGACACAGATATTTGTATGTCGCTTTCTTGGGAGGAAGAAAAATGAAGTAGGATGAATATCTGTGTCTCTTTTCTAAACACTGGTAAATTAATGACTGTATTTTGGTCTTTTTCACAGACTTTCTGCCATAGAGCTATATGCTACTTTGGCCCAGATGCTTCCCAGCTAAAGAAAAATTGAAATGCTTACCTTAGAACTTTATGAAAAATTATGTTCATTCTCTGCATTCATTCAATAGCTTCAGCAATTTTATTCTGATGTAAAAATCAATTTGGTAAACAGATGCTGAGATGTTAAAAGATTCAGTTATGCCAGTAGTTGTGGTACACTGCACTAGCTACACTAAAAATAAGTGAGCATTGAATTTTAATTGTAGCTTTCCTTAACTGGGACCATTATTTATTTTTAAGATAGTTTGCACTATAGAAAATTACAATTAAACCCATGTATTTTAGCATAAATATTTTGCTGATTAAAAAGACTAACACATGTACACAGTAAAAACAGAAATTCTTGCCTTCTGGCATTTGCTTTTTATTGTAGGCAAGTAGCAAATCCAATTACAAGATGTTTGATTCACTGGGCAAATCCTACTGGAACATTTTTGGCTCTGCAGGATACCACTCAGTACTGAAGAACCACTTGTCAGCATAATGATGTAAAGGACCACATTCTGTGATTCACACTTGAATCTGTTTGCCAAATGATTTTCAGGATGGCACTTCATGAAATGCTCCAAAACTCTCTTTAGGATTTAGGTTCCTTTTATCGCTTTAATTCATAATTATTCTTTGCATACATTAAAAGTAATAGTGCAGTGAACTCACCTTTTCCATGGTTTTGGAGGAAATTTAAGTCCTCCAAACATGAGATAAAAAGCAGCTCTGATATGTAATTTAAGATGATGTTCTTTGCTAGAATTTGACTTCTGTTAAACTTCTGGGTTTGGCTTTAGAGTTAATTTCCCATTTAGATTAGGTAAATCAGAAACACTCTTAAACGAAATCATCCAGTCTATGTCAATGGGAAACCAGAGTGAAATCAGATTGTAATGCTTATATTTGAGGAAACTTACCAGGACACATTTTTAGAGTAAATAGATAGTCAAGAAAGTAGTGTCTTACAAGCAGTTGAAGAAACCATATCTTCACATGAAAAAAAAAAAAAAAAGAAGTACAGAGACAAAAAAATTATTTGAAAAAATTTTCATTAACTCACTTTGTTGCCTGTTTATTAATAAAACACATTAAGGCAAATAGAGCAGGGAACAATTACTTTGAACAGTATGAACAGTTTTCACTATAAGGTAGAAAATCTGCTCTGATACATAATCCAGTTACTCAGTTTAAAGGCATAATCTAAATTCAGTGAAAGTCAGTTGGAAAAGTGCTGAAAGAATGCACCTGCCTCAGAGAGTCTCTATTTGTATCCAATAGGAATGGGTAGAAATTGCCTGGTTTTTGAAAGAGACAACACATTGAAGAGTATTTGTATTTTTCAGAAGAGTGAGAAATAGAGATGCAAAATACTTAATTGACAAACATTCTAAAAATATAATATTGTTTCTTGACTTTTTATTCTCTTAATCTAGTTCTCAGTTGATGAATGTTCCATTATCTCCTGCAATGGAATAACCTCAGTTTCAGTTCTGTTTTGGTCCCAGTGATCAGAGGTTAGTCTCTCACTCCTGATTTTAATATTTCACTGTTCTGCTTTGCTACCAGGAATGTATCTTTTCTTGATTCGTTCTATGAATTACATTAAAGGCTGATATACTTTTCTAACCTCTCATGTTTCAAACATATATTAATGCAGTGAGGTCCTTATTTGGTTAAAATAAACTTTGTAAGCACTTTTCAGGCACARAGGTGTTCAGAACAGCATAGGAACAGAGCATTAGGTCATCCAGGTAACATAAGGGGTGTTGTATAACCAATTTCATGTCAAAAATTTTCAAATATAATTTCTTTTTTTTTCTGTTGTGCTTCAAGGTATGGAATAAAATTTTCCAGATAGAGTCCAACAAAGCCCATCAGATTTGCAAATTCTGTTGGGTTTTTTAATGAAATCACATTTTACCAGAATCATAAATAAAGAAAATTCTGAAAATAAAATGCATTTTCTAGCTATTCATACTGCATTCTTCAAAACTTCTTGATTTAAAAGTTATTTTTAAAGGATATGTGTGACTTTAGACCCCTCTGAAATTCCTATATTCTAACATAACATCAAAGAATAATGTCAGGTTAAAAAAAAATAATACAAAATCTAAGTTGCACAGTATCTGGGACTTCCCTCTTCATAGTCAAGTTGCCTTGTGATATCTCAGAGCATAATTTTTGTCCATTAATTATTAATGGACAAAATGCATATAATGGACAATTATGCATATAATTTCTCTTATTATCTTGCTACTTGGTACATATCACTTGCAACATATCACTTCCTATAAAAAGAGGGGAGGAAATACTGTTTRTACTTTCATTATCATTCAATGTAGTCCTTACCGTGAATCAAATGAAGTTATCTTTGGACACTCTTATTAATTCCTAATTCCCTTTGACTAAAAATRCATTAATAAGAAAGTCATGAACACCACTAGAATCTGTGTTGAAACTTGCCTTTCGAAAAGTCATTGTTCAGGTTGCATTGTGTTGTTGGATGACTTCTGTAAGGTATCATATCTATGCAGGAAACAGCCTTTGAAAAATTCCTAACTATTATTTGGTGCCTTGAATACCCATGCATGCTGCTTTTTCAACACACTTTTATCACAGGTCCTTACACTCTGGTCATTCTTTAAGTTTTCCATTGTTTTAGAGGGGAAAAGAAAAAAAAAAAGTGTGAGAGCTGTGGAAAACTGGATTAAAAATTCAATATGGCTAAAGACTTCAGAGTAATCCCCAAAATTCAGATGACATTAATTCACTTAACTGTTATTGTTAGTTGTCAAGATTACTTATGTTCTGGACTAATGCTCTTGATAGAAGAAAGCCAGATGCCCAGATCTCTTTGAAGCTGGCAAAATACATCTCCATAACTTTTGTTCTGATTTTTTAAACTTTCCATTAAAATATTTTCTTTTCCAACCAGTTTTCAGCTTAGTACAACTTTAGTCTTCCTCTTTCTAGACTACATGGAAGCCTCCTTTCTCACTGAGAAGCTGAGGCACGGAATGTTCCACCCCACTTTTTTTCCACTTTCTTAATTTAAAAACTTTTCCTGTTTTCAYCTAAGTTTAATGAGTTACCTATTCACCTGTCAGTTCTGTCCCCACTGCTGTAGGTCATCTGCAATAACAATTTATTGCATCTTTTTTCCCTCTCTATAATCTTTGTGTGTCATTCTCCACTCGTTACCTGTGTGAGCCTCTGTGGCTTCTCTCTCAGTGTTATCTCTTTAACAGACCTCTCTGTGCAGATTTCTTTTGATATTTTACTTCATAGAAGCCTATTGTAAAAAATAAATTGTGCTCTATTATACTGTTGAGCCAAAGTCCCTGTGTGTCATTCAGAGGRTAATTTTGCCAATTTCAAGAGCCCTTATGTACTTTGTAGCCTTAGCTTTTGTATCTCCAACTGAGCAGGTATCATCAGCACTTTACGTATTATAAGAGCATTAAAATGCACAATCAGACTCAATATTTTTGCATTTCATCACCTACTTTTTCTTTCAATCGAAGAAGCTTCTTAAGCCAAGAAGCAAGTGGAGGAGACAGGCAGAAACAGGAGGAGTTCACACGAAAAGTAGGTCCTGACTGGGATGACTTTAACAGGGTAGGAATCATGGTGAGTGGTAAGCGACAAGAAGTGAGGTACTGGAAGCATCTAATGTTTAAAATGCGAGACTTCATTTTCAAGCAGTTGTTGGAAAGAAAGGAGCTATACATRGAGTCAGACCCGCATCAGAAAGGGGCACCAAGTGTTCTGAGCCAGGGACCTTTCAGTCCACAGGAGGCATTCAGAGGATAACTTGCCTCCTGGTCGGTGCACGCTTCCGTTGAGCACGGCTTTGGAAAAGAGCAGRCGGGTCCTTTGCATGTTTCAGTTTTCTCCTCAGCTTTAAAAAACAGACTTAGCTAAAATCTATAGATACATCCAGTACAGCTCAACTGAAGTTATTCAAAAATATTACTTATGGGATGGTTTCGTGTCCTTTCATCTTAAAAATGTATGGGTTGCAGAAATTCAGTGCAAGAGACCCATGTCTGGGAGAAACCAGCAGAGCACACTGTTAAGTATKAAATACTCCCAGTTGTTTCAAAAGAATATCAGAAACAACAAAGGTTGGTTCTGGTGCTGTGACATTAGTGTGGTGCACTGCATGGTCAAAGCAGTTTCTCCAGAACAAAGAAAGTAAGAGAAAGGATTAAGAAAACTATAGAAATTATTATCAGACCTTGATAACGAAGTAGCCCACTACATACTACCAAAAAGAGTTTTGCAGTAAAGAAAGGAGCAGAGTTTGTGGAAGGCAGAAGTAATCTGAGAAGATTTCAAAGATCCTTGAAGAACTGTGTTGACAGCAGGAGGCAGAAGGCTTCAGAGTTGAACTAAGTTAAAAGTAGCCAACTTATCCCCAGATAATGTACRTTTAAGGAGTTAACAGTTCCAGAATTTGTGTGTTTATTTTAAATAAGAATGTGTAAAGGTGAAATATTAATTTCCTGAAAAAAGTTCTGAATAAAGAAACAAAGTAACCATGCAAACTTAAAAAAAAAGGGGAAAACCCCCCCAAAATAACAAAAGGAAACCCACCAACACCAAACTAAATGAAATTTTTAAATGTATTATGAATAAAATTGATTTTATACAACTAATTTCATACCATTATCTGTATTGATTTTTGCAAATAAAAGCCACTATGTAATAACCAATGTTTGACSCTGGAAAGTTGCCAAAAAAAATTAGAGACTTATGGTGTTTAGTCGGCAAATTATGATCAGCACTATTTCTGTCATGACAATTACCAATTTGTAGAGAAAACTTTTATATGTCTCTATAAATTCGAACGGCAACTCATGGAGAAGGGCAGGAAGAAAAAGCATGGACTATATCTCCCATCCCTCACTGCTTTAATTACTAAGTTTGTAAGACACATGGGGGAATCTCCTTTAGAAGTAAYGTTTTAATAAAATCTCAAAGTAGGAGAAAGGAGGCCTCTTCATGGACACACATATACATTTTGTAAAAGTGATGTGAAAGACTTTGGATACTTCAATCAAAGTCAATCCCTTCACAGGGGCACATGGACATTTGTATTGAAGAAATAGTGCTTCAGAGTTCATTAAGTGGATACTTTTCAAACCACTTCTTGGCCCTGGACCCGGCCACCAACATTCCTCCTTTGTAGACATTTGTAGACATTTCCTTTCCTTCACCTGGAAAGGCTGGAGAGCACTATTTGTTTCCTGGGGAGCCTATTGGATAACTTCAATGTATATAAACATATGAATATGCATGAGCTTTCAGAGATACTATGGTTCACTAAATCAGAATGTTAAAATTTGCCCCCAAAATAAGTTCTTACTGAAGAAATTACTGTAATAGATTTCTATGGATAGCTCACTTCTTTAAAGCTAGTTTCATCCACATAATTCCCCTTCTTTCAGGAGTCTGTCTGAGTTTCTGACTTTGATTCATTGTAAGCCGACTGAAACTGGGAAGTCCATGAAGTTGCCATAGTAACTCAATAGACAAAGACCTAATTCCCTAGTTTATATAAGCCAGAACTCATATCCTGCAGACAGCAATGGCCTTAAATAATTTAGATCTATAAAGTCAATGGATTATATATATTTAATAAATAAGTTTCAGTTCCTTAGCTAGTGGAAAATGGGCTTTGATTGCCCCATGCTGTTTCAAAAGTATTAGTATGTCAGATACTAAGCCAGTCAAAAAGTCTAGAGGAATGAAAAGGAACAGGAAACCAGGGTATGGTAAAAGTGGTTCTTTCCATGTTAAGAGAGGCCATGAGTTATGTTATTAACTTATTAAGAATTTATTTCCAAAAAAATCCTCAAACTGAGCTGTTAAGGTCCATAAAGGCCATGTGGATTTAACAGAAAGAGAGGATGACACATTCAGAATTTTGCAATCTAGTGAAAACAATGAGGCTGGGGTTGTTTCCAGTCCCAGATATAATTTGCAGTAGCAGCACTGAGGTAACAAGATGTGGAATAGCAAAACTGAAGGAGAAGTCTGTTTAAAAATGTGTTACAAATCACATCATTTTGTTATAGGCAGCGTGGTTTACTGAGGGGTAATACAAACTTTTGGATTAACAGTGTGGTATAATCAACAGTTATGCTGAGTGATGTCAAGATGGATGTGACAAAAGTAATAAAAAATAATTATATATTTTCTTAATTCAGACAATCCCCTGCTTCTCAGCTTCTTGATCACAAACTGAAAATCTTTTACTTAGAATTGATTTGAGATCACCCACTAGCTCTGAGAACAATAACAGTTTTCTTTTTCTGCCTRTTTAATTCTGCCCTCCTTCCCCACACCTTCTGCTTTATGCCACATTTAGCAACTGGACAGATTGAAATCATAAACCAGGCCTGCTGCATTGCAACTTCCCTAAATAGCATTGACAAATACAGATATAATAAACATTCTTTGTGAACATTGCACTGGTAAATGTATAGGGACAYTTTAATCATTAAATCTACCAATAACTTCAAATGTCTTAGAAAACAAATTCTATGTAATTTAATTCCCTCGATTAATGAATTCTGTAGGTCTTTTTCATGAGATTCCCAAGTACATCAGTTATTTATTTTAATCCTGCAAGTGCAAAAAGAACAGCTCATGTGGGAATTGCCACTACAGCTTTATTGTATTTTATGTTGCTTTATTTCATTCTTTTTCTTGCATTTTAATCCATATGCCAGCTTTCAATAGGATATTAAGCCTGAAAGTTTCCCCTGCACAYTTAACTCAAAGAGCAGACTGACATCTATATTTCTCCCTGGATGGGAGCTCATGATGCTATCCGACTTTATCCYCATATTTACATTTTGTGTCATTCTGACTATCTCTCTTATCATTCCAGGTGGTTTGAGTCCTTTTATAGTTTCCTGCCCAGGACTTGTAAATAGTAGATAAATGGCATGAGAGACAACAGGACATGAAAAACTATTCAGACAAATAAAAAGAAGATTGTTAACTGTAGTGAAAGAAAACAGCGAGCAGTTAGATATGCCACTATCATAAATGTCTTTGTTGTTCCATGCGATAACAGAAGAGTYAGGGTTTTTTGTGATTTCCGGTAAGCTTTGCTTTGTCCAGGAAGTTCTCATGGGTTGTTAGATCACATAAACAGTTGCCTTAATTAATGATAGGTTTCCTCTCCTCTGCCTTCTCCAACCTCCACTGCTATTCAGCACATTCTGAATTTTTAGAGATTTCTTATGCAAAACATTTTTTTTATTAGAAGATGTCTTGTAATTCTGAACTTCCTCTATATATATATATATATATATATATATATGTAGTTGGTTTTTCTTTTGATTATGTGTTTTTGGTGGTTTTTTCTGTCAAAAGCTGTTATGGAGCATATGAACTTTGTATTGTGTGTTCTACAGCCTAGTTAGCCTTCCACTGTAAGCATTAATTTTAATGAAAATATCTGTCCCCTGGACACTCAGAATTAGAAGGCCACTCTGAAACCTACTGTCTAAATCAYAGAAATATATTTCACTGCTTTCACAAAGGACATCATATGCCAATGTAGCGAATRGAATTGTACTTTCCTATGCAGGATATTTGCAAAATAGAGATATGTGCCTACTTAACTTGGGTTGAAACTTCATTTAGTAGTGTATCATAATTTCACTGGTGCTCTGTTTAAACAAAAATCAGGTTAAAGTATTTAGACAACTGGCTGAAAATTCAAGTAAAGATAAACTGGGATTACTCCCAGGTCTCACAGTTTTACTACAGAGAAACATGTAAACAAAAGAGCAATAAAAATATTTTAGTCCTGAGTTCTCGTTGTTATTGCCAATGCCTGTCAGCCAGGAAAGTAAATTCTGTACATTTTCACTCTCATTTTCCTTCAAATTACTTTTGTGACCTCCTTGCCCCTAACTGAAATATGACTCAAAATATACATTGCTAATGCTGATTATGTTATTGTACTGTTCCACCTTTGCTGTGCAGTATCAAAGGAGCAGAAACAGGGACGGGGTATTGGCATGGTGCTATGGAATCTTTAACACAGCACAGAAATCCCTGTCTTTGGGAAGCGGCCAGGGCCATTATCCATGCTAAGAGAGCTAGCATAGCAATGTGGAAACAAAACAAAAAATCCCCACTGGATAGAAAGTGTCATTTTCCAAACAAATAAATACAAGGGTCTCAAGTTTTCTTAGTAGAACATTAAAATAAGCTCTACTCTGTAGAGTCATGAATAAATTTAGTGTGTTAATTCTACTTATTGCTGAAACAGTGTCAAGAAGGATTAGGTAAAACTAAAAGAAACAAATGTATGAAGCATTCACACACAACCTCCAAGAGAAAAGAGGTAACATGCCAGCTAGAACAGGGAGTAGATAAAGGATTTTAGATCATCTGAATTTGTCTTTTGAGATGTCTTGACATTTCCTTTACTTGATAAAAATGAGTTTTACAGAATAAAAACAGCAATATTTAAAATAAGCAAATAAGTACTACAGTCTAAAATTGAAATATGCTTGAAAAAAATTTTACCTTGAGAAAATGTTTGAACTCTGAGCTATTTCAAAGTTGAAAATTTCCAAGTTAATCAAATTCTCTGATATTTAATGGAATATCTTTCTCTGTGAAAGAGAATGAGAAGGGAAAAAAATTATCTCATACAAATCCAGTTAGTTCATATAGACAGGAAAAGCGGGTGGGAATTTTTAGCTGTGGATCAAACCACTTGACTTTTTTTCAATATTGACATCAAATATTTGATATTYAGCATCAAAACTGGGTGCTGAACCACTTGCAGCTGGGATCGAATAGAGACCAAGTAGGCTTTGTGAAAAGACAACCTTAAAGTAAAATGTGATCTATTATCAGGATTCTTGCAGTTCAGTCTATTTGGATTTATAATCTTTGTGGAAACAGCAACTGATTCGATATACAGGGCACATAATTCATCTCTAATGAAAGCACTTCACCTTGAAGAGCAYCTCCACTGCCTCTCACTAGAATATTGTTCTATATTGAAAATTCGGGGGGGGGAGGGGGGTTGTGCGTAATGGTAAATGAATTTTAAGATTCCCCTTTTTATCCCCTCAGAGGATTAYCTTGCTCTTCTGCAATCCTCTTAAAGGATAGTTTACAGTTTATACCTTATAGTTTAACAGCTTTTTTCAGTAGTTTGCCTTTTCCCTCTCTTCTTACACCAGACACTTTTGCTGCCCCTGGTCAGCCCCTCTTGTTCTCTGAAAGGAGAAATTGTATGTTGTGAGTTGAACACACTATAAAAAAAATAAATTAAAAGGCTATTTGATTTTTTTTTTTTTGGCCAGGTTATTTATTACTGGTACAACAGAGAAGAAAGTTTGAAGGAAGAAAATGCCTGATAAAGTAGGAGAGTGACTGGGATGCTTACACCATGTTTATGGCTTCAACTCCTTCATAAAGATGGTTTCTTCTGAAGGCTAAGGTTAATCTCTTGTCACAGGGCTTTTTCTTGTATAGTGTTGAGTTTGTTGAGCGTCCTAATACAACATCTAAGAACTACTTCCAACCTCACTACATATAAATCCAAGTGCTCATTCCCCTTTAGAATGCCAATACAATATCACTGAAACTATGGGATTTATTTCTGCTTAGGAAGCAGAACTGAAAGAAAATTATTATTTCAAGATAATATAATTTCATACTATTTTAGCACCATTTCCTAACTGTTATACAAACATCACAAAGATTGGTACAATACYATGCAAAGTAGAAAATACTTGGAGCATAGTTCCTGTATCCATCTGATAACCAAGTTCCTCCTGACTTTCTAGAAAGAGGTCTTTGACTAGGTTGAGTTCAATGGAGTAAATTAAACTCTCTAGGTTTTGCTTAATGCTGTCAGAAAAYGGCAAACTAATCTCAAACCTTGATAAAAAATTCGCCTGCTGTAATCGTAACCTGTTTTCTTTATCACAAATGTAGAAAGAGAGAAAACAAAATATGAACTAAATATATATACAGTTACTGCACTTTCAGAAGTAGTTCAGAAGTTCAAAGTATAAAATAGCTTCCAACACCAAAAAGGATGTTTTTTTAACATACCATTAGCATCACTGGTGGACTATTTCTGTACAGCAAGGTGGTGGCCTTTAAACGACCAAAACCAACTTATGTTTGCAAACTAAGGAGCTTATAGGTGATTTAATGAACGTGCTATCAGATACTTTTTTATATATATATATATATATATATGTAAATTTTTTTTAATGGTAAATAGTGGTAAACTATTACTAAATGTCTACAGCTATCTAGCTACCTAATGAGGTAGTCCAGAAGACCTAAATAAATTACTGTTGAGTTATGCCCTCTAAAAGTCTTTAAGTCTTTGTATCTTCAGTGCCAGATATTTGAATGAATTTTTCTTTTTTTTTAAATATAGGAAATTGTTTCCGTGCTATTTCATGACCACTGTTTATAAATATCTTGGTGTTGAAATATAAAAGCAGTGAGTTTTGTATGTGAAAAGCGTGGAGTTTAGCATCTTAGTTTTTCAATACTTGTTTTCTTCAAATTCATTTCCTCTCTTGAGAGAGGGATGTGAGAATATACAACTTCAAGTTTGATTTTTTTTTAAAAAAAACTGAATTTTAACTAATTGTGAAGTAATTTCAAAGCAATCTTTAACTAAYTCTCAACTTCATGAAGCAATATCGGGCAAGGCAGAGCAGGCTGTGACCGATAACCCCCCGTGATTTGTCAGCAGCGCTGCTGTGGGCTGCATGCCCGAGCTCGGCGGTGAGGCTGGCAGCAGGGCCCCGGCTGGCTCAGCCATCCCGGTTATCCCCGGTTATCTCCTTCCCCCAGCTCTGGGAGGCAGCAAGCCACCGGCGGCTGCTGAGGCTGTCACCTCTGGTTCTGCCTTGCATCAAGCAATCGATGTGTCTGATGGGCAAATACCTTGCAGTGTCTTTTACACAGATGAACTTGCTGCCACTTGACAGAGTTCCAACCTTTTACACCTGTTAAGGAAGGAAACAATAATGCTGTCCTCTTCCCTCCAGGGTTTTCTATATGCTGCCCCTGACTGTGTCCTAAATGAATCAAGAAATCAATTTGCAGCCTCTCTGCCTCAGTTAAATCAAACTTATTCACAATTTCTGCTCAGTAAAAAACATCCAGTGCTTCTCCTCAGTACCCACTGTCATTTTAACAAGATATTTCAGAGCCTTGGCCAAAGTTACACTGTCTAAAATGTTTAATTTTGCCTTTTTTCCCCCTCTTTTCAGCTTTCGTCATTATTTTTTTACTGTTTTGTTACTTTACCTTTATTAGTATTATTTATGTAAATTATTTCTACTCCTAGAATCGTTGTCTGATAAATACAGCTGTTAAATGGGGTATAAAATTAATTTCATCACCATAAGAACAGAACATAATATGAAATAAGTTCTTTTACTGAAAAATAGTTACTACAAGATGAAATATTACAGTGTTTATTGTGAACTTATAGATATTATAGGCCTGGTAATAACCTAAGAGTTTATCTAATTTTTTTCATGCTAGTGGATGTTTACTCTTTATGGCATAGATAACATTTTTGCTTTTAATAATACAAAGCCTGAGGCTCTCATGTTTTCTTGAGATGACATTTATTAATTTAACCACCTGAAAGTTAAAGACCTAGTGTAATATCCTATGCAGCCTCCCTAAATAATCAATGGAAAGAGAATCGTATCTGTGTTTTACAGCATTGTAAGAAAGGTAAGTAGTGAATGGAGCCGAAATCACCCTCTTTCTCTCCAGAGAGCATCTTGACAGCTAACCTAAGCTAATAAATTACCGAAAGACATCTACAGACAGGTCACAGTTCCTCTATTAGGAATGTTTTCAGTTCAGGTAGGGCAAGATGATTCCAGTAAAAGAAATTAGACCAGAACAAAGATGTTTCATAGATTAATTATTTTAAAACAATGTTTAAAATTMTTTTAAAAACATACTATTCATCTTCTTGGTATAAACTACCTTGAATTATAAGCCCTTTTTTTAAACCATTTGTTTCCAGATTGAACAAGAGGAATAATGTTATCCAAAGGAGTTGACATTTCTTCCTTTTTCCAGTATAGTAAAAAAAAACTCAAACAAAAAACTTCAGAAAACTTTTTCTCACACATTTTTAATCTCTGCTTAACACAGCTGATTGCCAGAATGCTTTTTCTCCATATGATTACTAAAATTTATGATCAATATGATCATAATGTCACAGTATTATTGTATCATACTATCATATGTAAATCTTAAATACTATGTCATCTAGAAAGAAAAAAACCCTTTCTTTTGGATGTAAGAAAACACCAAAGAAAAACTAATTTTTCTGTATTACCTCACTTTATAGTTTCCTGTGATTTTGTCACACATACATTAAAACTCTTACATTTTTCATACATTACAGGTAAATATGATTTCAGTCTTTTACTAACATTTATTCATTCTCTGATAGGTTCTGCTATATCAGCCTGTACGCTCACCTTGTTTCCCTGGCTTAGGTATAGTGAACATTGCTCCAACACTTCCAGACACAAAGAAAGAAAGCCTACAGGCAACAATTATGAATTCCTAGAAATCTAAAGTTGCTGCCTGTGAAAGGCCACTGAAATTGTTCCAACAGAGTTTATCTTCAGATATCCTACTGAAATAGTGTGCTTTTTACTCTCTCTGRCATTTATGATTAGTAATACTCAAGAATACAGTCTGTCATTTTTATGATGCAACAGTTTTTGCTGTGCTGTCTAGTTTTCATTTGAAACAAAATGGGCTGAATCAGATTGTAGGAGCTCAAACTTAAGTAGTATTTCTCCGCTTGGAAATCAACTATTAATCTGGAGAGGTTATCTATCAGAAAAAAAAAGGGAAAAAAAAAGGAATAAAYAGGCAAACTACACAACAAAAATCCAATGGAAAGAAAAGCAAAAATCCATTAGACAACTTACTAGTTATTCATGTCTTTGAATTATTTACTTTTGCAGTTTGTATAATATAGATGGAAAATGTGAATATAAATTTATATTTCAGGGGTTTTTTCAATGTTTCATGCATGCAACAAACCCATGCTTGTAGACACTACATTTGGGAGTAAGCTCTTGCTCTGAGTTCTCTTCTGAGAGAATAGTATCATTTGGGGAAATAAACAGTATTATCTACTGAGAAAAACTCTTTTTGAAAATGTAATTATAATGGAGGATTTAAACTAAATTAATTCTTGGGTTTGGTCCTTCAGGACTCGGTGTAATAGAAATTTTTTTTTTTGTTAGTGCTGAGTCGCTAAGAGCAAGCAGTTATGTGTGTGGGTCCTTCAGAAGGTGGTGGTGTAACTAACCAGCTCTGCCCATCAAATGAGGATGCTTCAGGATCCAATCTTGGGTTGACACCTGAGGGTGGCTC
Source organism: Amblyornis subalaris (assembly GCA_018881555.1). Taxonomy (NCBI): domain Eukaryota; kingdom Metazoa; phylum Chordata; class Aves; order Passeriformes; family Ptilonorhynchidae; genus Amblyornis; species Amblyornis subalaris. The sequence continues at coordinate 20,094,203 of JACAXG010000001.1, forward strand.
AGGCTCCCATTACAAACAGTTTGCAGTGCTGCTCTATATTAGCTGCTCCTGCCTGCAGAAACCACCAGCAGAGGAGAAAAGCTCAGAAAAGCCCAGTCACAGCCACAGACACGGGCTGGTGCAGAGTGCTGAGAGTATTAATTGGGGAATCTCAGTCAGATATCACCTGTGGAATCAGTAGTTGGTGKGGCTGAGGTTGCTCAGAGAGGTACTTAGGGGAGAGACCCCAAACCACGCAAGGAGAGAAACTCTGTGTACGTGTGGGAGGACTCTAAGTGGGAATCAGAGACCCATCCAAAACTGCACACCGTGCAGTGGAGACTGCTCTGTTGATCTTCCTGAACTTCTTCCTGGAGTGCACCATCTCCAACCCTGCCACAGGCTACAGGCCACAGGAGTAGTGTCACTCATAGAATTTCATATAGCTCTGATTAAAATGTTCGTGTAACCGTGCCCATTTATTCTCTACACTGTCAAATTTCCTTAAACTGTGATAGTCTTTGAGCTTAGGCTCTGTTTTCCCGTAATCTTTAAGTGGGAAAAAATTTTTCGTAATATGATCGCTTAACAAAATAGCTGAGGTAAAGAACTGAGTAGAAGAAAATTACATGTAAGGCACCAGAAAATGGGCCTAATTTTGTAACATTTGCACACTCCTGAAAGCATGCTTATGGAAAGCTGAGCAATCATCACAGTTTATCTCTATGTGACATTTTCAAATGCTATTTATACATTTTCTGGGTCAGTCTGTTATGAAAATAAACATGTATGCCAGCTATCTAATGACCTGGCATTTGAAACAAATTCAATTTATATGTTAAGTTTGATGTTAGGGGAAAACCAATACACTTACCACATTTTCATTCTGTAAGTCTAGTTGTCGTCTTAATTTGTCTGGAAACATCTTTTTATTTTCCAGGGTACCTCATGGGATATAAAGTAGCATAAATCATTCTAGTTTATCTACCATTGGGAATGACTGTTAAGGGTAAATTTTGGCCTAGTCAATATATATCACAGTGACACACAAAAAGAGCACCAGCAATGCCCTTAATCTTCTCCAACAACTATCTGCATTGCACAGAGAAAGACAGAGTGAGAAATCAGCTGTTTGAAGTTGAACTGAGCAGTAATTGAAACGAGCACTGTTTTTGAATTTCTTAGCAAAGATGGCGGGTTTATAGTTTGCACTATATTGGCACACTCCCTCCTCTCTGTTCTATCGCTGAAGTTTTCTGCAGGCTCCATGGGTTGCTGAAGTGCCTGGGAAAGGATGTCGTGAGTGTGGCAAATTGTCATGGCTCATGGACCCTTGGATAATGATCTCTTTTTGTGTTCTTCCTCCAAGGTATGAAAGAGAGAAGGAATTTGCACCAGAGGAAAAAAAATCTCATTTCATATTGCTTCAAATGTCACGGATAAGTCAAACRGCAAGCAAAGTTAGGACTGCTCCCAACTTTTGTTTGTTTCCATCCTCTCAAAAATATGTGGCAATGCATCAAGGCACTAGGGAGCTTCTTAGAAGTTTGCATGTACATGCTAATGTCAACACGGAACACAAAGCATGGGTTTGTGTAACAGCATGTGTGCTTGTGTGACTACTTTCAGTAAATTTCTAAAAAAGATGCAGAAAATATTTAGAGTATTTTGGATTATATAAATCCTTACAAGTCACTGTGTTATGATTTTGTTTGTGAAGTTTGYTGCTTTATTTATGAAGTTTGTTGGCAGATGTCTTGATATTTTCAGAGTGCTTCAAATCATCCAGAAATCACAGATTAAAGGTTTAACAAAGATTCACATCTTTTTGGTTTTTGGATCCCGTGTTTGATTTTAGCCATGGAGTGGTCAAAACTCCTAGGAAGTGAGCTCTGTTCACTTGTGGCCACATCCAGTGAACCAAAATCTCTTTGCAAAGCAAGTTCAGATATAGATCTTTGKTCCACCTCCTGATAAATTCTGCTTGGTAGGTATAGATCTCATCTAACAATTTAAAATTGTTAAAGAGATGTTAAATAAATACAGCTTTCTTTGCAAATCTTTTTGATCCTCTTTTTTTTCTAACCAGTTTTGACAGATTGCATTATCCCACCTCAGCTTATGAATTGCAGGAGGTTGATATTCCCCACATACTCTAGATATCCTATTCACCGTTCTGAAAAGGTTCTCTACAGGGAAAGGAGTGTGTAACCACAGCTGTCTTTATCATTTGACAAGCATTGTCTCTTTAAATCCCTTTTAATTTTTGTAATCTTTGYAGTTAAAGAGAACTCATCAGTTTGACTACACCATTTGAATGCTAACAATGAAAAACCACAAACCTTCTTTATGCTGCATGACAATGAGGGCAGAGCATTTGAAATATTTGTTAATATAATAGCAATGTCTACTATTGCTTAACATACTTGTAAACCCAGTCTTATACACAAAATTTTTAAGCAAAATAAAACTCCAAGAACCTTAATTTGCTATTTTATTTAACACTGTCTAAAAGATCTGTAAARCACTGAAAAATTTTACAGACATATTTTATCCTGGCTAAGGTTTTAATCACATTAAATACTTAAAGTTCAGTCGCACTTAATTTTTTTATTATTTATATCTTATAATTTACTCTACTAGGATGTGTTTTGGCTTCCAGTGTGTCATAATTACATGTAAAAAAGTAAAAAATGGAAAATGTTAAATGACATCTTACATTTCCTCTAATGTTTAGGTAACGATTTAAGGTTGCAACAACTGTCACTCATTAGCTATAAAAAACATATATAGTGCCAAAACTAAATGAGTTTGTCTTCCACAAATTTAATATTGCATCAGAATATATGTGTTAGAGTTTTACCTTAATATAGTCTTAGCAATCTTCAGGTATTATCGTATTTCTAGTTCCAGTACTGTATTTGCAGATACAAAGTCTTTTACTGAGGTTTTACTTTCTCTTTTTCTACTTTCATCCTAATTAAATATCCTTTTTTTCCTTAATTATGTTGTCTCGAAAGGAGTTTGCTTTAACATTTAGGTCAGTGGCCCAAGAATGAGGGATTCTAATTTAATACCACCTTTCATTGGCAAGGTCTTCACTACGTTTGTGTCCCTAATAGAAAGCCTGGGAGAAATGTTCTTTTGCAAACATTGTTAACAGTTACATCTCGTTASCAGCAGCAACTGCAATTTCCTTTGTGCTACAGGCAATGCACACACGGAGGAGAGACCTTGATGTGCGTATCCAAAGCACAATTATGTTCCCAGGTCTGTCCTGTGTGGTCTCAATCCACATCAACTTCCTCTGTAAGGGATGTGTACCTTGTCTTAGCAGGGCCTGGAATGCATCCAGGATAATCAGGATAGCTGAGGYTACCTCTCATGCACAGTCTCTGGCTCTTTGATTCATTCATTTTCAGAAAAAAGTATTTCATTGAGTAAAGAAAATTGGAAGGACGGATAAGAAAGACATTTTATTACACCTCTCTCCCTCTAGCATCAAAGGAGTTGGAACATAGTTGAAACAGAAAAAATGTAAGAGACTGTGGTGGAACCTATTTCTACTGCCTGTGGTAGAAATCAAAACTTTCTGTACTTACAAAGTAAAAGGAAAGTAATAGTTTTCCCCTAAAAACAATGTAATACTCTAATTAAATATTATCTATTGCATTGTTAGACCTATGGCACAATTACCTTTTAAATTAAACCGATTTAAGAACTAGACAAATCTTTCTGATTAAKCTAAACAAGAAGTTTCCAAGTATATTTACAGAGAATGTGATGCAAAGACTACACAATGGAAATGTCACCCCGAAGAGTTATAAAGTTATCAAAGCAAATAAACCAAAGAGTAATGATGAAAAGCAACAAGTAGCTTAAACCATAGACATGATTAAAATCTGCCTTTACAACATAGCATATATTGCTTTCTTTTCTCAATATCAAATCGTGCTGATATTGTCTGAAATTTGCTTCATGTTGGTAATTGTAAACATTCTGACACAGGAAAGTATATTGAGTTCATTTTTGAGGTACTATACATTTTTGCAGTTTTGAATGTAAAGTGTGCATTATAATTTCATAAATTCCCTTACGCTAGGTAAAAGTAGTTATATTTTGCTTCTAAAAATGCATGGCTTTCCATAGTAGATTTGTGACTTTGTTCTTCAATGTTAAGCTACTTTTCTTAGAGTATATTGTAAGCAAGTCCCTCTTTCATCCTCTCTCCATTACATAAAAATAATCCCAAGAATGGATTTTCATTGTCTAGCTCTTACACTGAGGCATTTTTTATTCTGTAAAGATGCAGAAAGTCTGAACTCCAGACTATATTCATTTTATGTAAGTGCTAGGTTCAACACTTCTAACAGAAAAATGCTGAACATTGAAATGTATCATTCTAACTTCTAAAATTGAGTCCACAGATCAGTTTTTGCACCTTAGTGCAAATTTATCTGGGTATAAAATAAAAGTAGTTTATCTGGAATGCTTTTGCAACCACARCTGATTCTAAATAACAATCTATTAAAAAATAATGTTATAATCCAAAAGCTGTGCAATTCCCACAAGTTTCATAGCAAAATAATTTGTAGAAATGAACAAGCTGACAGACACTCAGCATTTTAATAACAAATCAACAGCTATTAACCAACAGCTATGGGCTATATTCTACTGGCTTCTTGGTTACTKTCTATTTGAAGAGTTTGAACTTTGCAAGTAAATTTTAGCTATACCTCCCAATAGAACAGTTACAAAAGAAACATGCAATGCAAGTATTTTTCCAGTGTATGTACTGCACTGCTCCTTGAAAATCTTATTTATTTCCATTTCACACTCAAGATGTGACAAATGTAGAGGCTCACATTTTCTGTGATCTGAAAGACTTTGCAGTTGCTAGGTGGGGGTTTGTAAAGAGAAATGGAAACAGAAATGTGAATGAAAAAAAGAAAAAAAAGTTATTACTGTTACAGTAGAGTGAAGAGTATGAAGACAGGGAGTATTTCCCCAATGCTCCTTAAAAACAAAAGAATTGTCACTCTTCTTGCTGTCACCCTCAGAAATTGTGAGCATGCTTTTGTGACAATCACTCGTACAAGTGTAGCTGAAGCAATTGCAAGCACTCTGTCAGAGCTGGGRGTCTTGCAAAGACGGATTGATAATCAGCATGAAAATTTTAATGTGCAAGTTGAACACAAAACAAGCATAGTGAGCATTTCCTCTGGTAAATCCAACTTAGAAAGTTGGAATTTCACAGATATCTAAGTTAGASGGTGGACTCAAGAAACAACAACAGCAGATTTCTCTTTCTAGAGGTTCTGAGAGGCTTCYGGTTTTGTCTTTGCCTTTTGTGGTTTTTGCACTCGAGGTACACAGATAAATGTTTTAAATTGGATTTTAGAATATAATAATTTTTTTAAAAAATAGATATCTTACCTGTGTAACTTCAGGGCCTTCTAGGTATAMAGAAATGGATATTGCAAAAGTTGAATGAAACCTGTGATGCAGAGAAGTAAGCAGTTCTGTTTTACTTCACAGATCCTCAGAAAGCTCTAGGAGTTACAGCTTCCTGCCAGTATAAGTCACTTCTGCTTTTACTTTTGAAAACTCACAGTATGACACTGCTTACTGCGTGCTATTTTGGGTGCCCTGAGTAAAACTATGAACACAGGCACTTTTGTGCAAAACATCATAAGGCCTCTCTGATGTTCATTCAGAGTTCAGAATTAAAATGCAGAAGGCTCTAGCAAGCAAAATACAAGCTGATTTTCTTTTTCCTAGTGGAAAAATAAAGTACTCCCTGGCAAGTAACCAGGGTGGTGGGAAGGTAATTCATTTTGTGTGAGAGCATTTTGCAAGTGAAAGGGATATGGCCTCTGTTTAGAGATTAGGCAGGGAAAAAAAGTGGTCAATTTAGAGCAGCCACAAAAGTTAGTCAAAGAAGAGAGTTTCTATAGYCTGGGTTTTGCCCTCCAGCCAGTTTTTTTTTTCACCAAATAATTTAGCTGCAAGAATCATAAAATCTTCACACTGAGAAAAAATTCACATGCCCAAGATATTGGTTTATCTCCTTACATATTTTTAGACACATTAAATAAATACCCTTTTCTTCTCTTTTCTTATAACTGTCTACAAAAGTTGACTTTTATCTACTAGCTAGTGTTGGGGTTTTAAAGTGAAATGAAAACTATAATAAAAATAATATAATACAAAAAAAAAAAAAAGACAGAAAAATACTCTAAAAATATTGTGGAAAAATTACACAACAGGTAATAATTTTTCACACAAATCAACTTTTGTCTTCAGTCAGTTTAGGAAATTTTGAGGAATAATTCAAATATTCATAGTGCTTTTATAAAGAAATGAGGATATTTGAGAGGAAAAAACCCAACYGTGTGTTACAGTAACACTTCAGTAATTATTATGGAAAACATGTTTATGGTGGGATAATTTAAAGCCTAGTGCTACATCAGTCATAGCTCCAGGCCAAGAAGATTTCTGAGAAGCTCTAAATGGAAAAAAACCAAACATGACATTTTGTCAGATGTAATGTATCCTGTTAATGATAAAACTAAAACTAAAAAAAGCTCCAAGCAAGCCATCTCAAGAAAAGTTCTCTCTCCCTTTTTCTTCTTCCTCATCCAGTCTCAGAAAATTTAACAACTCTTTCTATGTGGAAATGGAAAACCTCTTGCCTGTACTTTTGTCACATATTTTTATCTTTTTTTTTTATTTATTCTGGAAAGAAAAGAAAAACTCTGGCCAGCCCTGCAGATCTTACTCAGATACTCAGGAATTTCATGGGCAGAACACAAGATATAGTAAATGAGGAAATGTGATTCTTTAGAATATGTAATGCTGTAAGACAGCACAAMAAGACCATGTTGCCAAGTCAAGGAACAACAGCAGAGCAGAACATGGTCTGCAAAGGGAACAGTTCTGATTGCTGCAGATGTGAACTCTGGTACCTTGGCTAACACTGATTCACTGTTTACTCTCGTTACTTCTAGATGTCAAGGTCAAATCAGCTGGTTCCAAACAAACACAACCCCCCTAATATCACAGACTCTAAAACTTGAATGGAATGGGCTTGAAGTAACACAGGAAAACTGTTCACCCCTAATATCACAGACTCTAAAACTTGAATGGAATGGGCTTGAAGTAACACAGGAAAACTGTCCACCCATCATGTCCATCTTGGCAGAGTCAGAAAGACTTTATAGAAAAGTACTCTCTAAAGTACCTGAACAGCTGGATTTTTGTAAGATTATTCAGAGTCGCTTGTCAGTCTTTCGAGGATGATCTCCTGATAACTTTTTGAGGATTATCTCATCCTAACGACTTTAATACAAGTAACATAGTTTCTGTATCAGGCTGGAAATGAACATACAATTTATCAATTTATATACGGTTTTAGTTTTAAGAAGCAGATAGATCAGCTAATATTTTTTCTCAAATCAAAGCAAACATGATAATATTATACAGCTTATGGTTCTTTGACAATACTGTGTTCTTATTCAACATTATTTAATGATTTATGAAATTATATATTTAAAACAAGTTGACAGGTTTATTTCTGCTGCTCTTACCTCAAGCATTTTTTGCCTGTGCTAGGCAAAACTTGACTTGTTTGGCTAAAACTTGATGTTAGATTTGAGTAAAGGAATTAACATAAACTAAGATCACATTTTCACATCTGCACATTTTTTCATGCTTGCTTTTTTGGGTCTTTTTTGGTTTTCTTTTTTTTTCAAGAATCAGGAATGTTTGGTGAGAGCTGCTTTTTATTAAGAATGATTACATCCTTCTATTGATCCATGGTCTGACATCATCACTGTACAGAGCGAGGTATAGCTGATGCAAAACAGAAAAATGTGAAGGGGAGAAGGACACCCTTCTAAGATCTTGGACACTGAAGAAGTGTAATTGGAATGCAGAGCTTTGTTTCCACCTTTTTTTAAAAAACAGCTTTTTTACCAACTCTGCTTCTCACAGACTCTCTACCAATACAGAAGAGCTGACATTTCATTTGCCAAGGTAGATTCAACTAGACATAGATGTAAGAAAAGGGCAAAATCATTGCTGACAGTTGGTAAACAAGATATTCTTATTTACTGGCAATGCTGAATCTTGTCACAGGATGTAATCTAAGTAAGATGTGCCATGTGAAGCAAACATAAATGAACACTAGGATTCAAACAAAAATGGAAGTTTCTTGGAAATGCTTGTTGAAAAACTGATGAGGGGAATTGGCCAAAATAATGGCCAAGTTTTTGAYAGGGCGAAGATAGTATGCAGCTATAAGAAAAAAAATAAAAGAAACTAGTTGTATAGCCTGCACCTTAAAAGTTCAATTAGAAGTCTAATTCACAAAATGATGAGAAAGCATTTCTCAACTCAGAAGAAAACACATGCTTAGTCCCAGTACAATGTTCTCATGTGATAAACAGTCTCCACCTCTCTTTGTGTAGACACCTGTTAATGACCAGCAGGCTTTTTAATATTAACATTAAAAGGAAATAATTTGGACTGTCACRTATTAAGGAAAACCTTTACCCTGTTATCTCTTTCCTGATCTCACAGATGAGCCACTGTCACCTTGACTGCTGTCACAGCCTCCCTCCAAGGTGTGTTAAAAGCCTAACATCATCTCGCTCCACAGGGGAGACCCGTTGCTTGCTGACAGCAGAATTACTAGTCCAATCAACAAGACTGGGCAACTCAGTTCTGAGGGAACACGTGAGGAGCTCTACTCATCACTTGAGCAAAACCTTACAGGAGGTTTGCAAAAGTTGAATGAACCTTTTTTTTCCACCTAAATAAATAAATGAGTTGTTATATAGACAGTGGGGACTGATAATTCCAGTTAAACTGTTCAGAGTATTTTCTTTCACTGTCTCTATTGTAATTAAAAATAGGAATTCTATCCATCCAAAACCTAGAGCTTAAATTAGGTGCTTGCTTAGAGGCAAAAGCACGATAATAAATTTGGAAACAAAATGTCTATATAATTTAAAAGTTCATTACTGATCAGCCAACTATAACAGGATATTTATTAATTTCTTTTAAAGGTCCATTTCTGTTCAAATATAGTGACCAATCATATTTAGTGGACTTGAAGAAAGACAGTCCTAAGAATTCAGTAGGGTTAATTGTATTTTTACTTTTTTGAAGGAAAATATATTCCATTTTCCAGAAAGTGAATAAAAAATAAAGATAGGGAAACCCAGGAGATTTTTGGAGTTTAAAAAAAATAAAAAACACTGTAAAAAAATTTTTACAGGGATCATTTTGCATTCAAGGAGATGTGATCTTTGACATTTGCCCAATTGGACTGATGTCACAAGATTCCACTCCCTTGGGTTCACTCAGTGATCTGATAYGAGAGCAAGTTGAATTTACTCAGTGAAGGACAGTAAGTGTTTAGGGGAGAGGGACAGACAAGGGGGATGATTATTCCATATTACCTATGCCCAAAGCATGGCTCTTGTGTTTGGAATTTGTGTGCAGAATTTGCATCAACCTAAGCAGAATTACTTCAGGCTAGGTAAATAGCCAGCACAGCACTGCTAGAAGGTGAAGGTGCTGTGAAAATACAAGGAATCTCATTGCTCACAATAGCAGTGAAACCATTCATAGTATCTTTATCTGTGGAGACTCAATACTGACTTTGGGGGATTTATGCTGTTTGTTTTGTTTTGTTATTGTTGGTATCTTTGCCATTTCTAGGCAGACTTTTTAATGGGGATTCTGACATGCAGCTTTTCCTAAAGCTAGTCTTAGCTATAACTACTTAAGGGAGGTACAGCTCCAAGAACAGCCAAGTGGAACCAAGAGAGAAAAGAGAAGCGAGGCCTGGAGGGCTTCATAGGCTGAAATGCAATAAGGGGTTTTTTTTTTTAATTCTTGAGCAATCTCTTGTTACTATAGAAAATAAATATACTATGCTGAATTAAAGAATTTTTTTTTAAATGCATCTTTTTTTTTTTCCCCCTTCCACTTCTTTAATAATTCTGCAACTAGAATTCCATTCCCACTAAAATATTTTATAAGTCACAGCTTCTGGAAGAGAGATAGAAGCTACACATGAGTCACTGTAAATACAAAAATGCATGGATTAATATACAATACTAATGAGAGTCTTTTTCATTGAATTATCTGGAATCAGTTTAAAAACCATTTTGTGTCTTTTTTATCTTATTTAATGATAATCTTGTGCATTTTTTTGCTTTCTGTGTTACGATACTCTTTTTTCCAGAGGGAAAAAAGTTTAATGAATTGCAACAAAATATAATTACTTAACTGTGTACTTAGTGGCATGTGTGAAAAGTCTGTGGAAATGGTGCATAACCATTCATTAAAAGCATCTGAATATCTCACAGTAATCAGACCTTTCTTTCTCTTTTACTTTCCTTTCCCCTTTTCTTTTCTCAGTGAATGTTGTTATGATACAATGCACTGTGTTTGGAAAATAATATGCAGACACCTGATTATCTTTTTCCCCTCTGTTTATATTCCCATCACAAGATACAATCAAATAAGAATGAATTCAGAGCAGGAACATCTTCAAGATGATCCCCTGAAGGAATGGAGTTATCTTATTCTCTTACTATTAAATGCTGTTTAGAAATAAATTGAATGAAATAGGGGATGGCATCTCATCTCTGTCTTTAGCCCAAGGTCTCATGCTGATGATGATCAAATCCTTAACAGCCTGAATTGGGCTGCTATCTGTAAGTAACTAGTTCATATTCTCCCACCTGCCTCCTGCAGAGAGGACTGTATCTGATATGAGATAGGGATCATATGTAGTGCGAATCCAAATTCAGTCATGAATTATAAAATATGTTGAAGAATAGCAAGACAAATATTTCTTTCCATTTGTTTACATAACCCTCATACACTTTTTCACATAGAGGATCAGTTGGCTACAAATGTTAGAGGGCTATTCTACTTCTGTGACAAGTGTCATGTAAGTCTTAGCACAACCACTAACATGTAGAAAAAAATTAAGCATGAAGATAGAAGAAATATTAGGAATAATAAATGTAGGTTTATGAAGACAGGATATAACTATAATTGTGTCTGTTAAGCCTAGTATCCTGCTACATTATAAACTCTCAGTTTAAAAAGTAGTGTAGAAAATAGTACAAGAACTGGAATAGGGATTACATGGTCAGGACATTTATGAAAGAGGCACTTTTTCACAAATTTCAGTGGCAGAAAAGTAACCCTGTTGGATTAGTTTAGCAAAACTAAATGAAATATTCCAATTTCAGAAATGTCAATGTGTTTTGGGTTGTTTGTTGTTTTGTTGGGGTTTTTTTAATTAATCCCATGACATTTCCATTCCAAAAAAATGAATGAAATCGAATAGAACAAAATAAAATGAAGGATTCTCATCTGACAAATTTCATAATGCCACCATGTCATCTCATGCCCCATCAGCTTGGAAGACAATTGTGAAAAGTTAAAATCCTTTGAGATGACCCACTGGGTAAGAAAACAGCTCTCATCCCTTCTGCCACAAAGGAGACGAAAGCAGAATGCCAACCTTTTTAATTTTGTTAATGGGTGCYAAAAAGGTTACATAGGACGAAGTACCCTCACTCTGTGCTCTATGGACAACCCTATATATCTACCTTGTTTTGATTTCCAGGTAGGGAATAGAGGAAAGCAGTAGGGCAATTTTTTTGAACTTTCTCATTTCTTAGAATGAAAAAACTAGGCTTTTGTGTTACACCCTAATAAAAAGTTTTTGAGCCAACAAAAATGAAATAAGAACCTTGCTTTGTTCAACACCAATATCACCTCCAGGGTTTTTTGAGTTTCTTTTGTTTGGTTTGTTTCTGGGATTTTTTTAAGAATTCCCCTCCTTTTATCTTTTTTTTTCTAATTCAGAGGAAAAAATATTTTCTTTTTTTATGTTGAGGTTCAGAGACACAAGACACGTTGTGTCTCTTGACATGAGAGAATTTAATACAGTTTGCAGTTGCATTCCGGGCACAATAATATAATCTCAGCTGTGACTGTAAGGACACACTAAGTTGTTTCTTTTTGTTTTTACCGAGAGAAATTTGTGATTGGGGTGTCTGCACCGTCTACACTGCTGGTGGGTCAATGCCTCCATCCAAATGGAGCTGTTGAAGGGGGAGTCTGCACTGCAGACCTCAGGCTGCAGCAAGTGCTAAGACCTTTATCCTCAGGCAGGGACAGGCAGCTGGGAGAGGTAGCGGCTTTAGGAGGGATAAATGGCTTTAAACTGAAAGAGGATGGATTTAGACTAAATATTAAGATTCTTTACTGTGAGGGTGGTGAGGCACTGGAAGAGGCTGCACAGAGAAGCTGGGGATGCCCCATTCCTGGAAGTGTTCAAGTCCAGGGTGGATGTGGCACTGAGCAATCTGGTTTAGTGGAAGGTATCCCTGCCCGTGTTGGGGAGTTGGAAATAGATGACCTTAAAGGTCCCTTCCAACCCAGATCATTCTCAAATTTCTTTCTATTATTCTATGATCTTTGAATATCAAAGACGTGGCAGATAGGACTGAGTGACTGCTGCTTGCAAAATGGTCCTATTTGATCTGTGAACAGGATGGGCAAATGCAAACGTACCTTGCTTCACTGGCTGCTGTGTAGGGTCTGCCAGTTAGACCAGCTGACACCCCTGACACGAATCCTACATGAGTAACAGCATGGAAATGCATTGACCTCTGAGTCACAGTCAACCAACAAACAAGACCTTGTGCAACAAAATCTGAGGGAAAAATCAGCCTACTTAATGAGACATTTTATCGTCAACTGAAAATATTTACACGGGTTCCTCCTTTTAAAATCATCATGTCTTTATGTGTTTTACTTTTTAGTACCAAAGTAAAAAGATGTTAATATGGAATTATTTTTAATAATACATGTTGCTAAAATCTTTACCCGCTGGCGAGAGAGGAATGGATATATGTATATAGGTGACAATGATGTGTCAAAAGGACAATTAAAATACAGTAAAACTATAAAACAGAGACTTTAAGCTGTTCTATTTTTTGTTTTTTTTACAAAACCGCAGAGAATAAGCAGGAAAGGTGTGTAATGATGCTGAAGAGATCTTGTGAGTGACAATTTCACAGTATTTAGGAAACTTCCTACCAGCTATTTGAGAACAGAAAAGAATCAAAGGAAAAAAAAATATTGAGGGGGAGGTGGGGGACAGCCTGGTCTCCTCTCCACAGTTATGCAGAAGTCTAGCCAAAATTAAATACGTGTAGATGCAGTAAGTAGGCTGAAGAGAGCGGGTAGGAAGAAATTAACTATTCTAAATTAAAATGTCCAGTTCATCTTTCCAAGAACAAACCAGATGGAGAAACTGTGACTGGATTGGTCTGGACACTAGCCAAATGCAGGACCAGTTATTCAGGCAGCCAGGAGAAAGGAGAGAGCAACCTATGAGAAGCACAGCAAGGTCCCAGGCAGATGAAGATGTGAGTAGCCCAGGAGCAAGGTCAGCCCTGCCCTGGGTGCTGGCCAGCTGACCCGCAGCAGGATGGAGAACAGCTTGTGCAGTGGTCAGGCTGCTGCCTTCAGGAGCCAACCCACCTCCCGTGTAAATGGCATGGCTGTAGGGTTTCACACAGGGAAGGATGTTGAGAAGAGAAGGAACTATTATTGTCATTGGATGACTCTACTCTTTAGAGAAGGTTTAGGGAATCAGAAAGCTAAATCTAGCAAGGATGAGATGGGGCACTTGAATTCCGTTGTTTCATAGAAAATACTGAAGATCTAAATTTTATTTTTTACCTTGGCCCAACAACTCCCTTTCTGAAGTGCAAATTCAAATTTCCCAGTGTTTTTGAGATCACCAGTAACATTTATTTCAGGCCAAGTATCAAATTTGACTTTTCCTTATAAAACTTAAAAGTAGCATTCATATTATTATTGCTATTAAACGAATTAAAATGTTTGATCTTTATTTCACAGGGGAAAAAAAATGAAACATTTTTCAGTGTTCACTTAAAAAGTCTAGCATAACTTTCATTAATATAGTACTGTAATTTATTGCTGTTACTGATGTTTTGATTTCAACATAACAAATTAAAATCATACTTAAATTGCAGCCCTAAAATAGTACATTTGACAATTCAGCTAAAGCTTTTTCTGTATCATGGCTTATTATATGTGAATACTTTATAAGCTGTAAAGGTTAAATCTTTCTTTCTCTTAAAAAAAATGTCATGCCTGCAGATTTGAAATCTGAAAGTTCGCACCATAAAACTGTGCAAAAATGCACGTGATAGAGGAAAACCGAGTTAGTAGTCTAGAAACTAAGATCCATGGCCAATATATATGTAGCTTCTCTCACAGGTACCAGTACACTAAAGGTACCAAAAGGTAGGGTTTATCTGCCTGGTTGCACTTCTGATCTCATGTGATTGTATGCAACCTCATAAAATTGATCTACTTTGCAATAAAATGACTCACTGGAGTAGATTAGTATAGCTTTTTATCTTATCTCTCATCTTAACTTCAGAGATGAGTGCTATATGTGCGAGAAAGCTAAACATGTCCTGGTATGCAGAGCCCCTACATGCTGTGGAAGATTCTCTGTTGTTGGAGGCTACCTAAGCAGAGAATGGAAGTTCACTGAAACTGGTATGAAAAGGAATATCAGAGCTAAATTTAATAAACAGTGCAGCCATAGCTATATAGTTCTGCACTACATCATATGGACTTGACAGGTTTTTTTTTCAGCCAATGGTATCTCCGAAAGAGCAGAGGCTAAGCTGGACTCTTAGAACTGGACTCAGAGAATAAGTTGGACTCTTAAATCCAAATATTGCTTCAGATCTTTGCTACCATCTGTCTGGACTGTATGAAGAAAGTAGCAATTTCAAGCTCGTTAGTTTAAACTATGTTACAGAAAACAAAATCAAATAGCATATGACAATGTGAATTTTGTATTAAAAATGTGCTCCAGGTCTGACCTGCGGAGAATAATTTCTGTATGGTCTCTCATGTGGCTCTATATTAATTAAAAAAAAAGAAAAACTCCACCATGCTGGAGTCTACCAAGACAATCAGTTTATCAAATTTCCATTGTCAATGACCTAGTGCTTGACTTTAGAATGGCTAGTCAGTTGGTGTTCCTATACATGTCCTATAAATTGACTGCATCTTCTTAGGACCACCTTTTGCAGGAAAGCAAGCTCAGCCTTAAAACTCTGTAGAATGATGTCATTGTTTGTAACAGGCTACAGGTTTTGTGTGCAGGAAACATCACATGCTCTAGGACTCACCAGGCTTTGCCTGGATTCATCTCTGAAGATGATTTTTTTTTATATTGTTTAACCATAAAAGAAGTTATCCAATGACCAGTGTAATAATTATCTGATTTTGTTTTCTCTTTGTTTAGCTTTGTAAAATTGTGTAGCTGTGTATACAYAGGCATTCACACGTATAGTTATACACTCACCTTGATAGCTGCTTGATACCCGTATTCAGCAGCTGTGTTTGATGCAGGATGAACTATCTATGACCCTGGAGTGAAATGCTGCACAGAGGAGGGGAGGCACAGGACAAGAGTAGAGGCCTTAAAATTAAGGGCATGGGATGGTACCAGAGATGACATGCCACTGTTTATGAGAAGAGTGTAACCTGGTAACCCGGGTAAACTTGTAAAACATGCCATATATAGTGCATTTGAATGTGAAATGATCCTGAAAACCAATGAAGAAAGATCAAGGTACTACAAATAAAAAAAATTTTAAAAATGCCTCAGGCAGTGAGGGGGAAGATGTTATCCATACCAGTAGTCAGCTACTTCCATTGAAGGGCTACGGATGCTGATGCTTCAATGTAAAATTTCCTTCAACCCACACTGAAGCTACTGACCTCAGCATACAGCAGGGCACTAGAAAGGATAAACACTTCCCCAAAAAAATAAAGGTAGCATACTGGAAAATTTGAACATATTAATTTTAATTGTCTATATTTTGAGCTACAACTTATTAATGTGGTAATTGAGATAATATTACTTATTATTTCATCGACTCTTGGGACTTTAACTTGAATAAAAGCTTCTTGGTTTTGAAGATAATGTGGTTTTTTTGCTGTTTGTTTATAACATGATTTGAGACCAACTAATTAGAGGAATCTAAGAAACCTGTTCTACAAATTGGATGCACCAAACTGATAGCACAAGAATGCATTTACTACAGTGTTTTGGAATTTGAGATTCTTTGTTCATCAGACAAGTTAATATTTGCCCTATAGCACAAAGTTTTTCGTGTATTCAAGCAAAAAAATAAATGTTTATGAGTAGTTATTTATATATCTTTGTTCAGTATTTCGAACATAGTAAAAAATTATTTAATTCACACACAGACAAACACAATACAGATAATAAATGAAAAAGACAGCGTTGCCTTCTCATTTCAGTTAAGAAATTCAAGAGGAAGATTTAAGATGATGTTTATAACTTCAGTTTTGTAATCTCTTCCTAGGTCAAAGCATATATTCTGTATGTTCAATCATTGGAATGGAAAAAGTAAGTTTCATTAATTTAATAACTTCATTTTTATTATTTTAAGCAATAAACTAAGTTCTCAAAAAAAAACGGTAAGCAAACAACACATCAAGTCAATTGGCTGAGGTGTAAATTGACAATTTCTCCTGGATCGTAAAACTTTCTGGAACCTACATTTGTAGGAACATGAGCATTCAAATATTTCACCTTCAACACAACAAATAAATTCAGTCTGTATTCTGGTAATGATATTTCCAGAGGAAGTTAGTTGATTTTTTCCTTAAGCGCCCAAAGAACATCTGATACACACATCACAGATTAATTTTTTTCAATTAATTTATCTGAGTAAACAGATAAAATGGGTATACAAATTATTATATGTCATTAGGATTATTTCCAAAAGACTGTCTTCAACAAAAGGAGAAACAAATTATACAGAATAATACCTTAAGATTCATCAAACAAGGTAATAAGCCTTTCTCACCTTCATTTTTTAATGTCACATACATAATATTTACAAATTATAGCTTAGTACTTTTTATACATAAACTTTTATAATCACTCTTAAAATAAGAAATATAGAAAGGGAATGTAGAACTGTTCAAAATATAATTTGTAACTAATAAAATTAACACAGAAATATTACAAGGAATAATATTCATTCTCSACAGGTCAATGATAAGACATTTCACTTTTAGTTGTATTTGACTTTCTGCCCTTTTTGCTTCAAATGAAAATACATTGTCATGAACCAATTCACTCTTTCATATTACATCTTTACCATTTGATTTTATTTCATAAAACCTTCAAACTACTAGAAATGTAATTCTGTAAAAAAAATAAGGGCACTGCTTAAGAAATAAAAGTATTCTGAAATGCTAACCCAGTAGGTTAATAATATTATTAGTTTTTCATACTATGCACAGTAATGTCTAGGAGACTCTAACAAATAGTATTTTCATTATGTTAGGTACTGTACATACAGAAAATAATGTTCTTTCATCGAAAAATATACATACTATATATATATATATATATATAAGATGTATATATATATATTAAGTATTTCAATAAAAATGAGAGGTTGTGATGCTCTTTTTAAAGATTAAGTCTGATATTCATAACTTAAAAATGTTAATTCATCATCTGTATAGGATCTGTTCATTTTAAACATAATCAGGAAAATATCCCAAAATGCATTTTCTTTCAACAGCAAAAATAAAGCTTGGAAAAATTTGTATGTTCATACCAGAACACTTCCAATGCAAAGAAATTATCATCTTTGGATTGGCCAGTGTCTGTGAGTCTGAAAAGCTGGAGATTTTCTAAGAGCATATGTTTGCATAAGAACTTGAATATTGTGTTCAGTGACCCTAGCAGATCAGAAGCAGGTAGAAAATGTTCTGAGACCTCAGCTTCTGTGTATTGCAATTCAGGAATTGTAGCTACAAGTACAAATGAAAACTAGATATTCACGGGTATTTTTGAAAGTAAAAAATTGTGTATGTATCTGTGCCTGCTTTGTACTCAGCTCTTGATTAATTCAAATTACTTTCTCATCTTAAAGGGGAGAAAAAAGTATTCTAGGTGTTTTATACATATAAAATGCATTTTGGTTGTATTTAAATGTATTTCCACTATACTGGTCACTGATGCCAATTTTGTACCAGTATTTTGCAYCGACCTTTTTCACCAAGGTGCATAATTCATATTCACTTAATGCAATATCCAGCCTTTTTTATCTAAACCATAATAAACGTAACAGGGATAATTACTTACAACAATCTTTAAAGACATTTTTGCAGAACATGCTTTCTTCTGAGAATATTTATGACCACAACTTCCAGGGGAACTTAAAATATATTCAGCAGAAAGTTGGAATGGATGCAGTATCAGTACAGAAGTCATTGCAGAAACGTTGGAATAGCCACATTGGATGAGACCAAGATCTAGCTAGAACAGGAGCCAGTTCTCAAGAGTTTGTAATGTTAACCAGTTCAGAAAGTTACCAAAACGAGGTAGTGAGGCATTATGCGGTAACATGATTCCAACCTCTTTTTCTGAACTACTCTTATCAATAGCCCGATCAAATCCTTAGGTGGTTTCAGGTTTCTTCAAGATTGTCTTGAAGAAAAAGAAAGGAAAAAATATTTCCAACACAGCAGGGTAGGTCTGGAAGAGAGAAAAGGTTTTTCAAATGGTGATAGTACTTCAGATTGGCCTGAATAACTCAAGCCTTTCCAAAGAGTGAGTAAGTTGAAAGTATGTGTCATAATTCCCTCCACTACAGTGGGAAAAGGACTCTGCACAACTCACAATGACTGGTTAGCCTGCACTTCTTGAAGAAATGAAGAGCAAATTAGGAACTGAGCAAATAACTTCAATAAAGTTTTAATATGTAAAAAAAAGAATAGCTGAAATATTACTATCTGACCCATAAAATTGAAGATTTGGGCTCAGAATGGTTCTATTTCTTGTTTTTGGAGAAAGTGCATTAGCAGTACAGGGGCTGGAATGATCTCCAAAAAAAAGTACCATAAATATGTTTGGCCCAAAACACATAGTCTTCTAAAGTACAACAACAATAAATAAATAAATAAATAATACTCAGATCTGTGTGGAAATTTAATAGAAAAGAGCAACACTGCCAGGTATTACATATCAGTAGAGATATCTCCAAATTGTAGTACATTCAAATTCTTGCTCAGGTTAAAAAGGTAAAAGTTGATAAAATGATTGTGGTTGTTTTTTGAGGTTTTTTCCCAGGCTTGAAAGAAAGTAGCCAGTGGAACAAGATAATGAGGAGTGCTATTCATGCCATCAAATTTATCCAAGGTGAGAGAAATAGTAATCTATTATAATCTAAAAATCATCTGTATAATAAAGGAAACAAAATCAGCTACGTAGTAAAATACATTGAAATGAAATATGACTTGACATTAAGTTGGAAGGCTGAAAGCCGATAATTATTTTTAAATATGGCATCAAATTAAGAAACAGTTGGTATTTGCAAAGAACAGATGTTAAAGATCATTATTATAACCACTGGCAATATTGTCTCTTATAATATGCAATATATTAGCACAAAATAGTGTGGAAGGAAAAGCAAACCTCTGTTGAAAATACTCACAATTTTACAGGCAAAAAACTGTCTTGATCAATATTAATTGAGATCCTAAAAATATAACACATGCCTTAAGTAATCTAAAAGAGATTTGCTCATAAAAAGATAAAGTAGAATAAAAGTTCACCCAACTCTCTGAATAGAGAAAGAAGCATAAAGAACAGTAAGAGTGACACCTTATGTAGTGATAAGTGTAAAAGAGTTTCTCACATCTGCAATGGAGCAGATGACAAACATCATTACTGTGAACATCCATATCAGCATCTAAGTTACATGCACATTTGAACAGCACAAAGGTACCACTCCCAGTGGGAGATGTCAATGCCTGCTTCCAACCATGGAAGAGAACAATGTTTCATGTACCCTGTTGTAAATACAGTGTTTTGGAGTCCATGGGATGTTCAACGGAGACATTACAGGACAGACATAAAAATTTAAATCGGTAAAGTATCTAGCTCACAGCTTAGGCAGCTGATATATAAAACAGGAAGAAATTACTTGCTAGAAAACAAATATGCATACAAAACCTCCAGAAGAGTTTATGGGAAAAAACGAAACAACCCTGTTTAAACATAGAATGTGTCTTAGCCTCAGTAATACTGGGGTAGATCAAAGGGTAGAGAGGATTGTTTTTGTTTTGTTTTGGTCTTTTTTTCCTCGAGTAAAAGGACCGTAAAAAGATGGAAGACTCGAAGAGCTTTGAGAAAGAGGCTCCGATAATGTTCCACCTTTATCTTCCCTTCTGTTTTTTCCTTTTTTGTCCCCCTAACGTGGGTTACAAAGAAGAGATTATCTTGAGAAAGTATGCACCTTCTTTTTGTTAAGGATAGCAGCAATAACTTCAGTACACAGATTAGAAAAACAGACAAATGAAAAGCCTGGGATTTTCAGGCACTAAAAATATCTTCTACAGCTTGAACTTGACTTGGTAGTCCCAAGTTTGTGTTTTAATGTTTCTGCTTATTATACTTATATTTTATTTGCTCCTTTCCTACTGTCTAATAAGGAAACTGAAACTGCAAGGATAAAAGAGACAGAGAGGGAAAGACATACATAATGTAATTCATACAAAAGTGCTCTAAGTGGCTCATTTAGATATAGTTTTGACATATGGGCTAAATTAAGACTTTAAATAGTGCAATACATCTTTTAATGCAAAAGAAATAGTATAAATGGGACTCAATTAATGAGCGGAAAATGTAAAAGACATTCTGGAAAAGCTATAAATTGCTTACTAAAATAAACCAGCAAAATTAATAGATAATGACTCTTGCAGCTCACTGTCATGTCCTCTTAACCACAACATCCATCAGAAAAAAAAACATGCTTAGACCCAGTTATTTTACTTATTGAAGCTGCATGAGTGAACACTCTGATGAGGATAATTKAAAGTCTCTTAAATTGCCAAAACAGAGGTAAAGCAGGATTTCAGATTAAAAAAAAAAAAAAAAAGTTAATCCTTCCAAGCCCCATGTGTTCACACATGGCTCCCTGTTTCCGAAGTAAAAAAGGCATCTATCAGCAAGGCATGAGTCCTCAGGGTGAGGGGATGGCCTCTGGTCTCTGCTTCAGCTCCAAGCAGGGCCCGCCTGCCTCCCAGGTTGCTGCTCCTGCAAGCAGAGCCGGCCTGCAGATGGATGGCAGAGCAATGGCACAGCAGGCAGCCCTGCAGGGAAGAGGGAAAGGCAGGGAGAGGTGGGCAAGGGGCAGGTCCCTGCCACATTCACTGGCGCTGCTCTGCCAGTTTTCCTTCCAGGGAGGAGAGGAACAAGGCGGCAGGATGTGATGCTGTGTGTTTAGCCACAAGATGATAAAGACAACACAAGTTTTTATTTCCTTTGCTGTAACTRTTGATGTTACCACTATTGCCATCTTCTGAGATAAATAATTCATTTCAGGCTTCAGCAGTTTTATTTCATGCTCGCAGAGGAAAAACTGATGATGTGTTGTGATTATTTATATTACTGCTGGGGATAGTGACTTTAACACCGACATTCCAAACCAGTGTATAGTTCTGCTTTACAAAAGCTACATGTGATAGTTACCATGTCATCTTTGATTAGTGAGCTACCATTTAACTCCTCAAACAACAGTATTTTTTTCTTTTGCTTTTTTATTAGATAAATATGAATAATGCAAGATATTAAGATGATTTCCATTCTTTGATCTACTTGTATGAAGATTTTTTCTTGTTACGGTATTTTTAATTACTTCTATGACAATCTAGCCAGGCATGCAACTAACGTTCTACCATTCTTAGCAGCACCCTGGACTTGAACGAAGCTTTTTGTATTGTTAGTTAATTTATCTGGTGTCTGGCATAACTACAGTCCTAGGGTGGGGGTTTTTTTCTCTTTTTCTTTTTGATACTTATAATATACATGGTACTTTTTGATTATCAATTTATATGTCACTTACTATAACACTTTCTGAGGCTGCAAGAATGYTCTCATTTATTGTCTAGCTTGTCTATGTCTTCAAATATTTATAATTTTCCCCGTTAATTCTTTTTCCAGTTCTCTTTTGCCCACTGTTGGAATTGGTAATCTTCTGATATTTCAAAGAGGGGCAGGAGCAAACAGAAATTACATCAGTAGAAGTAAACCAGACACAATATGCCCCACTTTCAGACTACTATTTGTGATCCAAAGGGTCCTTAGTCAGACACTTGACAAATGATAGAGGAAGCCTCTTCAGAGAGGAAATGTGGGCCATGGCCTTCAGTAACTTTCAACGACAATATATGTTGATATCTGTTTCCAAAGCATTTCAGATTTGAAAAACTCACCTTTTGACTAAAATTTATCAAGCAGAAATATTTGCATAAGTTCTAGTCATCTTGTAAGACATTCAGCTTACAGTGGGCATTGCTGGTGTTTTAAAGTGATGGTGTCTTTGGCAAGGAACACAAGGGATGTTGTGGGGAGGGAGGGACGGAGGGCAGCATTTTTGCGGTGATACTGGAGTGGATTTACAAATTTARAGAGAAACATGGTAAATTATAACTATGTAATGACATTCTTGGAAATGTTATYATCTGGAGACAGAACTATCAAAAATTAAACACTCATGATAAGCCTACAGAAACATGGACATATGGAGGTCTWCACGTATACATCCTGTTTCTATGCGCTATAGATATCTTTCCCCAGAGGAAAGACCAGGTCACATACGTATGTTTGCTTTCTCATAACTGCACACATTCACAGGCCTGAACCTTTGTATCTGTAGTTTCTCATAACCAGTTTAGTTGCATCATTTTAATTTGGTTACAGTTTAAAAATTTCACATGTAAAGCAAAGATACATTTTTCTGATTGTTACAGAAACTTCATCAAACTAACTAATATAAATATTAATTTTGGTCATTTACAGAATCCCAGGGATAAATAATGAAATGATTTAGATATAAGTTGGCTGTGTGGCAAAACATGATTGAAAGCAAATATTGGAATCAGACACTTGAATGGAGAGAAAATGTTAAGTTTTTTTAGGGAAATTTAAAGATCTAAATGAGGGTAACATTTCAAGCAAGAGAAACACAAGTCCATTACATTTGAATGCTTTTGAATCACCCGGGCAATAAGATTATGCTACAGATAAGGCTATAGATCTATAGAACTSAGGAACTATAGGCTATAGAACTGAGGAAAAAATCCTCATGCAGAATATTTTGGAAACCTACACAGCTATTGTGGTGTATAATAAAGAAGAGCCTAATCATGAAAGGGAGGTCTRTTACTACATATGACTTTTTTGAAATACTGAGATCTGCTATCAACATGGGAAAAAAAGGAGAAGCAATATATGAAGGAATAGGATAAAGTATGCACTGCGATCTTCATAGGCAGGACAGAAAAATAATGAATGTCATTCAGCATGAGGACAGATATCATGGGAATAAATCTAGCAGTGAGAAAATGTAAGTGCTATTTCTTGGTTATAAACTGATAAGCATTGAGTTAGAGGTGATTTATACTGAAGTTTACAATGTGATGTAGCAAAAAAAAGTTTGAGGTGATGGAGGTCTAGGTGCAGGAGKGAAGATATGTAATAACATTTGGCTTTTGGGCCAAACTATTGAAAAGTCTGTCAGCAATGTTTTAAGTTCAGCTGATTCTGCCTTTCGGTAAAGGAATGATCTAATGATGCCTTAAGGTCCATCCCAGTTTTATTTTCTATGATACCAGGGACCTGGGATATGAGGTCATCTTAACGTCATGTCTTTTAATGTCAAAAGGCTGCCAGAACAATTTGTTCCAAAAGTCAGTTTTCAACAATGTAATAATTGTCCTTAGCCAATCTTTCTACCTATTATCCAAGAGTTAGAGATTGGTTTATACTGCATGGATGAACATATTTTCAGTCTTCAGTAGTTTTTAAACCCATTAAATTAAATGTGGAAGGAAATACGTTTTCTCTTAAAATTTGTTTCTCTATACTTCTCTGAAATCTTTTAAATCTTCTTATGTCATTGGCCTCAGAATGTGGTTTTTTTGTCCTTGTTCTTGTGCCTTTGTAAGCTCTCATCAACATCAGATAGCCTGACACCAAAACTGATATAAAGACAGTGATTTTGATTTGCGCTAGTGACTACAGCAGCTGGACCTCATATGAAACTCTGTTCCCCTTCTGACTTGATTATAAAATCTGTAAAAAAWTAATGCTTTCAATTCTTGCTTGATCATGAAAACAGTCTAGCMAGGGCTAACCTCAAGTTTTATGTTTACATCCAATCTGTTTCTGAAAATCAGTGAAATAGAACAATCAATAATTTTTGTTCCTTCAGAGAATTTATTTCAGTTCTGGATTAAGATTAATTAAAAAAAATTCCTGAGGCTTCAGACTCTGGCTGTCAGATAGAAATTACAGTTTTAGGAATCTGTCAATGCATGAGCCAGTGACTCCAACATAGAACTAAGTAACCGTGTCAAGTCAACCAAACAAAAGAAAAASCTGGGAAATTTACATCACATATTCACAAAAATAGGTCTATTTTTACACCACTAAATATTTGAGAATGGAGTAGTGATGTCAGAGCATGAGGCTTGTTTTTAATATGCAAGTAAGTTTATCCATTTTAAACGAAAGACCTTGCACTACTCCCAAATGCTTTTTTTGCTCGAAGATAAATAGCCTAATGGCACTTATGGAGTATCCTAAAGTGCTTTACATCAACAAAAGTTACTATCATAGGTATTTGAGTGAATTTTTACTTCACATTGAATTATTATTTATGTCATCCCTGCAGATATATGACTCCTCTACAACATATTTTCATTAAGATTTAATAGGTTATTCCTAATGAGTTGGCTTCTTTCTTTCTCTGCAGCTTTTTCCCCATAGTAAAACTTGTTACTAGAAAAAACTACTATTTTTTAAATAGTGTACCTCAGTGATTTTTTTTTTTAGTGGAGAGTGTGTTTCTGAACTGTTAGCAGAGCAATACTTAGGAGATAATATCTCATAAAGGTTGGAGTACTCTCTATTTTTCATCTGGTAGTATAATAAGAAACAACATGACAGGCTGGGAGGAAGAACCTTGAAGTGATAGCTACCTGCATAGAAATGAAAAATGGAGGGAAAGAAGTTGAGTGACCTTGCTCTGTCATATGTGTGCCATACTCCCAGATCAGTGATCAATTCTAGCAGGACACAGGCACTTGCTTTAGTGACCTCAACTTGCTAGTGCTGGTGGGAGTCAGTTACCACTGCAAAGAACAAAAAGAAGAGGTGGACCTGTGATAAATAGCTGAGAATGGAGAGAGAAAAAAGAAAACAGTTGGATAGAAATCTCCAGACAGCATGAATCCTTGGAGAAGGACTGTCRGCCCAGTAAGAGTCATATTTGCTGAGGTTTTTTCTTTCTTTCTTTTCTTTCTTTTTTTTTTTTAATTTTCTGTGCAATTTCATGAGGTTTTGTTTTCCTGACAATAAGCATATTTTACATTTATGTACAGATTACCATGCTTTCTGAATTGTAAAAATAAGAATTATTCTGATAAAAGAATAATTGAATTCAGCACTTACATGTCTCTAACACAGAAGTCAAACAAAGAAATAGCTTAGCAACACACTGCAATACTCTGCAAAGAAAGAGAAACTTGCTCTGCTAATTGACTAAAGATCGTATCAGGTACAAGATGAAATAGCCAAACTCTTATTCTGGGTTTCAGTAGACTGTGGGTCTTTTTGAACTCCAGCACTGTCAGGCAGATGAGTGAATAATAAATTTGTCCCAATTTTCCACATTGCCTAATCTGTCCATTGTGGGTTTGATCCAAAGTAGAAACTTCATAATTAGAATACTTTTTATATGAATTCCATTTCAAAACAAGAACAGAAACAAAGGAACAATTCAATATGTGAATATTTAATCGCTTCTTCTGTGTAAATTGACACAACTCCAAAAGAAGTGATCCAGCCTAATGAAGTATATAGTGATGATAAAATTTAATAAAAATAAGTTAATATTGATAGTGATAAAGATGTAAAGAATAAAGACATGAAGATAGATGTAAAGTTATGAAGATAAATATGAAAAGACACACTTCTTCTCTAGTAGAGAGTTTTCTTCTCCCATGTGTACCCTATGGGAAATCTCATAGGGAAGATCTTTATTTTAGTGTCCAAGACAGATTTTAATGCTAATATTCTAAAATCCTTTATACTTTCAGTCTTCTTTAACATTAGTCTCTAATTCTGCCTTGCTTTCCACTCTCTTGAACATGATGCTCAAAAAGAATATTTTATTTCAGCATAAAGAAAGGCTTCCCACTTGAATGCTTTATATTGAACAAAATACCTATCCATGTAATTCTGCTTGCTGAATATAATCATAAAGTACTGAACATGCTTGTTGGCTTTCTCTAATTGAGTAAATATRAATTAGAATGAGCAAGGGCTATAGTCTTCTTCTAAAATGTTCTTAAGGTGATTTGCACATTATATGTTTGACTGTCACTTGGTCTCCTCTCTGGTGGTTATTCCCTCTTTTTCTGCTCTCGCTAAATACAGACAGACTCATGTAGCACTGGGAGATTATGCCCTCTGCCAAGCATCATGTCTCTGCCCTGGAGGAAGCTGAATACTACATCTGAGACAGTTAGGAGGACAGATCAAAATCTATGCTCTTGTTGGGTTGCCAAGGGTACTTACACCCTCACCAAGCAGATGAAGGTTTTGAATATGTTCTCTTATTTTGCTTTTAATGACCCTCTCTCTGCCTGTGAAAGCTGCAGCTATATCCTGCTCTGCATTTAGCTTTTTGGCACAGCCATGTTTAGGCCTATATAAATGAAAGTTATGGAAATAAAGTAAGCAAGAAGACCTTGGAAATGTATAGACATGTGCAAATATATGTGCATACACACACGCATCCAAAATCAATATTGCTAAGATTTGTTACTTCTTCCTGCAAACATGAAAATAGTATTTCACATGTTTTGWCTTGAACATGACAAAAATCAGTTAACCAAAAATATGGGCTAAAGGCTAAGATGCATGAATCATGTGGAAGTTGCCTGCCTGTATAGTGTAAGTAGACTGTTATCAGTGTGAGCAGACGTCTATCTGTATTCATTTTTATTTACTCTGCTGGCCTTTTTTTGCCAAGACAAATAGAGTGGTAAATATAACAAACTAAATTTTTATTGTGTGAGAAGAGAAATAGTATCACGATCTTGCTGAAGAAGTAAAAGTCCCACAAGGTATAGCTTTCATCTCTCCTAAAAGATAGACTCCAGAAACAGAAGGAAAAATAAAATGTTTCTGAAAAAAAAGAAGCAGCAACAAAGGTGCAGGGGTGGAGGGAGAGGGTCAGCCCTGCTGAGGTGAAGGTTCATTTTCCCCAAAAAAACAGTAGCTCAGAAACAGTGGCAGATGTCACCCTGACAGGGAAAGTGGCAAGCAGCCATCTCAGCTCTGCTTGTAACTTCTTTCACAAGAGTCAAGCTGCTTTTTCCACTCCATTCAGCATGTTTGTGAGTGCTGGGTTTGTTCAGAAGACAAAAAAGGGCAAGAGCTCTAGAATTCAATAGAAGGTCAGAATGGYAATCTTTTTTGCGGGGTCGGGCTTCCTTTTATACTGTGACATCTGGAGCCATTACCAGAACAAATTAGAGCAATTCAAACCACCAGCAGGAAAAAGTGGGTTTTCTGTTTTTTATACAGCAGAGCTACAAATTTGAGAACAGGAACYGGGGCTCCCAACGACTCAGCATAGCAATAGATTTGCTACACTTGTTTTACAGATTCATACAGCAACAAATGTAATCAGTGATTAAGCTAAAGATGTCCAGCCTTCAGCACAGCCTCCACAAAAGGAAGAGAAGAAATAATTACACTGATGAGTTTGCACTTCATTTTCAGCCTGTTACAGCATGAAGTACTAACAGTTCCAAGGCGGCATGCTGCAAAATACAGAGCACACCTCCTCTTCCCGTCTGGCATTTTAATATCAGTGACTAATTTAAGTCTTTTTTATTCTGTATCCCAGTGAATAATAAAGCATATTTTACTTGTAGGTAGGTATGTAACCTCCTTAGTCTACTTAGAACATTAAGTCAGTTTTGGGTGTTAAACATTTTGAAGGTTTGACTCACTTTTAGCTTTAGTGTTCATATTCTTTTCCATTTTCCCCTATACTTAAATAGAAACAAATTCTACTGCCTGCAAACAGGAGAGCAGCACAGTTAATACATCTTCTAGGTACATTAGCTGCAGGCAAAACCGGATCTTACACATGTAATCTATACTTGTTAGTGGGACTCTGTTCAACAGTAAAACAATTTATTGTGTCAGATTGGACTGAATCTCACTTTCAAGAGACTTTCACAGCTTTTATCGTTAAAATCTTTCCCCTGTAAGAATTCAATTTTCATTTTGATTGCATAAGCTTTTTTTTTCTTTTACAAAATTTACCTTGCTGCGATTCAAGCAGAAAAAAAAATGCATCTTGATGAGGTTAAACAGAATTGTATGTGTAATACCAAGGTCCCTAGTCCATTAATAGGAAATATCTGAATATCAAAGATATTATGCTGCCTTCTGTTAACTCAGCATTTGTAAAACCATCCCCTTCAGGCACCAATCTCACCTTCAGGCTGAGAGCCTATTCTGACCTGTCTCTGACACCTTGATATTGGGCTGATGGCCAGCAGATAATGCCTCTTGCTTGTAGTGCTGAGGGGACTTAGGGGACTTAGACTACAGGCACACAGAATGGCTTGGTTTGGAGGGGACCTTAAAGATCACCTGGTTCCAAACCCCCTGCCATGGGCAGGGGCACCTTCCACTAGACCAGGTTTCTCAGATCCTCATCTAACCTGGCCTTGAACACTTCCAAGGATGGAACTTCCACAACTTCTCTGGGCAACTTGTTCCAGTGCTTCACCACCACCGCAACTGTAAAATATTTCTTCCTAATATCTAATCCAGACCTGACCTCTTCCATGTGGAAGCCATTCTCCCTCGTTCTATCAATACATACACTGGTAAAAAGTCCCTCTCCAGTTTTCCCATAGGACCTCTCCAGGTACTGGAAGGCCACGATCAGTTCTCTCTGGTGGCTTCTCTTCTCCACGCTGAACCACCCCAACTCTCTTAGCCTGTCTTCGTAGAAGAGGTACTCCAGCCCTCTGATCATCTTCACAGCCCTCCTCTTCATTGCACTGTTTCTCTCAAACTGCAGAATTTTTGACCAACTACTATACTTTTAGAGGGCTCCTGGATAGATATATAATATAAAAAGTAAGCAATTGAAAGTATATCTTTTAGAACACCACACGCACCCTTTAAATAGAGGATCCATTTGTTCATGCTTTGATGTTAGGAACAACTGCATGCAGTGCAGATTGAGTACGATTAGAGGATCTAAAAGTTGAGTTCCAGTGACACTAAAATTAATAATGGAGTAACTCTTCTAACTCTGCCAATAATAGCAACTTTTTTTTTTCTGCCTTTTATATCCTTCGTTACAATTTTTAATTTTCTGGAATTGTGATCTCATGAAAATAACACGTGTTAGTGTCTTAGTTCATAGGGGCATGGTGCAAAGTTTTCACCCTGCTGTGTATTACTTCTTAGCTGCCAGTGTTTTCTCATTACATCATCTTCAAGAAGACATGGTGGTTTTTTTTATCAGAACCCTTGATACTGAAGGACATCAGTCATCAAATAGATAAAAAGCTTTTGGGAAACTGGGAAATGCTTCCCCATAATCTAGTTTTATAGAATAAAATTAAAAATAATTTAAAAAACAAAAAACATCATATTTTTCACTACCAGTTATCCAGAAGATTTCAAACATCCTTTTCAAAAGAAGACCTCTTTACATAGAGGTGGTCCACAGTTATCTACCATCAGAATGGGGTGTCTGTCTTGTTTATGGAATGTCTTGTGTTCAGTAGGAACCCTAAGTGCGAGAGTAACCCCAGATAAAACAGTTTTTTCTCTATAAGAGGTAAGATAGTCTTCAGAGGAGCAGGGAGTTGGACTCAATGTTCCTTATGGGTCCTTTCCAACTTGAGAAAGTAATATCTCCTTTTTTTTTAAAATGCCAGGTCTCTACCCCCTTTTCTACAGTTCCTGCTTGAATCTGGTATTTATTTTTTTTGTCAATATTATTAAGGTTAAACTGGTGACATGAAAGTGAAAAACAAGTTTTAGTTTCAAGTGACCTCTAAAAGAAAACCCTATGTCATTAATGGTCAGCTTAATCTAACCAAAAAAAAGTCTTAACACAGTAGATGTGCTATATTGCTTGTTTACTGATAAATACCTTACCTCTTTGGAAGTACTCAGGTAAACGCAGTTTAGGATCAGTGGCAGCACAAGCGTATGTAGGGCTTTAAGAGAATTGCATTTCACAGGGCGTATTTTTACCTAGAGGCATTTACTTAATGAAAGTATTTATTTCAGACTCAATATTCCTTGTCTTTATTTCATAGGAATATACAGATTTCTGCAAATAATTAATATCAGTGAGCCCTGAGAAAAGGAGCAAAACTATCTACACTCTCCTTTACAATAAATCACTTCATGACTTTTGACAGCGACAACTTCCTTAGAGAAATTATGTTTTAGGATACTTGTTTTACGTATTTGTTTCACATTCAAAATGACATTGATACTTTTGCTGCAAAGGAACTTACACTTCCTGAGCATGCTGGCAGAATGTGAATCATATTCAAGGTTGATAACACACTTTGCTGTTCAAAATACATGCCAACCAAAATAGAACTTAATAAAGTTCTTTCATTTAGCCTTCCTCCCAGCTATTCCCCTTTAAACAGATGACTTTTAAATGCTTTGTAATTAATGTTAAGCTGGTCTAGTTAAAGCAGAGGAAGAGATCCTGACATGATCGATATCACAACACTCTATTCTCCAAAGTTGAATCAAATGACCTGTGAAAAGTACTTTCTATTTTTATAGCTTTACACCTTTATATCTGAAGACAGTGAGCAGAAAGTACAAGCTGGATCTAAAATGAAATGGCCTGTCCATCAATATCCAAAACTAAGATTCCCAACCCAAGCAGTTATTACAACCAGTAAAGCAGAAATACAACTCAACAGATGAATCACGCTCAGAAGATAATGTTGAAATGCAGGAATTTAAAGGAATACATATGATGTATTAAAATGAAATTATTTTAAATTAACTTCTACATTAATCTCTTATTCATGCTTACCAGAACACTGTACTGCAGAGCTTACTGAGACATGGGATGATATTTTCAGGTATATAATTATCTTGTTGTTTATTACTCGAAATATTTCTAAAAGTGTTTTCCCTTTTGTTTTTATTTTTTTCCTTCTCATTATGTACTCTGAGTGCGTTGGTTGTCTCAGGGCAAACCCAAGTTATATGCCATTACATGCAGAAGGATTTCTCCTATTCACCAGGGTGGATAACCAGGATAATTGTGCATGTAAAGGTAAAGGCTTGTATAAAGACAGGACAGCAAATCTCAGCTGAGAAATTCTAGGGCAGGTCACCTTTCCAAGGGTAGAAATAACTCTCCTTTCACCTCAGTAAACAGAGAGTCAAGGTTTCCCTTCTCTAATGTATGAGAAACACATCTGCTGGAACACAAGGGTTTTTTACTGATTTGTTGTAGAAAATCACAATAATGGTTATTAAGCTGACTCTCACAGAGAAGAAAAAATAAATCTGTAATTCTTTGTTCTGTATGTGCAGTGTAGCAGTCATACACTGTCCCCATAACAGTAGTCTGGCACAAAACCAGCCTACTTTCCCTCTGGGCTTACAGTCAAACATTTTGTACAGGCTAACAATAGAAAATGATTTCATAGGCACAGGGTCTGCCCTGAGCTCACCCAGAGGCTTGAAGTCATTCACGCAAGCTCCCTGTTCCACTCCGTCCTTTCCCCCTTGTGCCCTTCATTGACATCCGCAACACAAACCATCCTGACTAAATTTGATATTTATATGGAGTCCTCTATTGCCTGCAACTGGCAGATTTTCAGTTCCTTTAAGTACCTAGATAAAACCTCAGTACGAGAAACTGGAATTCTGAGACCCAACATGACATACCATGCATTTGCATAGTAGGATAAAAATATGGTAGCATCTTCAAAATAGACATTAATTTCCTGTGTACAAGGGAATACTATTTTTAAACAAGGTTTAGCCTTTGGATTGCGGGTTAATGTAGTGAAGGTGTTGGGTGCCGTGAAGAACCCTCCTAAAACTTCAGTTCTCACCTGACAACACATGTACATGGATGCAGTTGTGAGTCATACAATCCTCACTTCTCAAACATGACTGAGAGTTGTTACTGAAAGAGACTGTCTTTCCTCACTTCAAGAAAAGCAAAATTAAAAGTGGGATTTTCCAGCTATTACAGCACTAGCCAAGGACTCAGGCATTTGGTCTTATAATGTGATACATGACAGAAACTGCATCTTTTATGCCTTTACAGAGGCATTCTTCACTGCTCCCTAAGTCTAGGAGCTGTGCACTGCCTGGCTGGACTCATAGGTCTGTAAGAAATGTCTCATGGATATCTCTGGGATCCAGACAGCTACTCAGGTTCATACATCTAAAAAAAACCGAGAATCCTTTTCCATCATGGTCTTTTGAAAATTCATTTCTTGATTTTAATTTTGTGTGTCAGAGGTGGGGAAGTAGTGGTCAATGTATGTTTTATACAGTCAGTGATGACCTCATCAATTTCAAATGCTTAAAAAGAGATTGGCTATAAGATCCAAGAGGAATTTAAAAAAGCTTTTCATCAAAGTTTTATGTTGTTGGGGGGTTGTTTCCTTCCTTTGGGTGGGTTTAGTTCAGTTTTGTTTTTAATCTACCTATTCCAAGACTGCTGAAAAATCTAGAAGTATGACAGCTTCTCCTTTAAAGGACAACTTCAGCCTCCCAAAGTAGTTCTGATTTTAGCGAACAAGGGCATAATTTTTATAATAATATTTCATAGATAGTATTTTTTCCCAATTTATTTAAATCTATATTAAAAAGGAACATTTTGCAATGAACTGTGTCCCAGTGTGTGACAGTTTGTTGTTTCCTACCTGGTTTGGTGACAAAGACTGAAATCATGACTAGATGTCTTAAATGTATTTCTAACATGGATTTAAGATTAATCTTAAGAAGTGGGTATGTTTTATCTCCTCAGACTTGTAGAAGTAACCTGTAGTGCTTAGCTGAAGAGTTTTGTCTACTCTTCCTTCCTTTTTTCCTTATTTTTCATTTAGAGAAAGAATAAAAGTAAACTTCAATAGCACATTAACTTTTCTTTTGTAAGTTTTCACTTTAGCATGCAGCTTGTTTTCCCCTCTTCTCCTTTTCTAGTATTTACTTTGCTTCCTCTCAATGAGAAGCTCTTAACTTCAAGCGGCAGAAATGGGTGAATTGGTGTTTATAGCTTGTTTTGCATCCCACCAGTTTTCTTCTGGTTTTAATTATCGAGCATGGTTTTTGCATATTCATATGGCCTTTTACACAGCACTGGTACAGTAATTCAAACACATTTGTAGTATACTCAACAGCATTTTCAGTAACTGCTGCTATTTCTAGTAACTGTTGATGCTAAGTCTTTGGAATTACTGTGAAACAAAAGGGTTGTTTTCTTTTTTTTTTTCCCCCAAACATTTCTTGGCATGATGGCTATTTTCCACTCAAACTGGAACATCTAAATGTGCTTTCAGATAAGACGTCTCAGTTTCCTTCACTCGCGCTGAACACTACCAAGAGGCATCAGTGATCAACACATAAAGTGGAAGGCAAAAACTCTGCTGATTTGTTTGTGGACTGAGAAATATTTTTTAAAATTGTAGAATCATACTTGTGGTGTGTATAACTTAGAAGGAAGAAGATTCCAAGGAAAATGAAAAAGGAAGGATATATGTAGGTGTTCTTTACGGCCGTATGATATATGTGGTGCAAAAATGAAGACTGCATATATTTACAATCAGAATACAAATTTCATTAGAATGCATGTTTTCTGTAAGTTTTGTTCAAATTAAACTGAATTCTCAGCTGTGAATGTGACAAACTCGGCACAGGAAAGAAAACAAAATATGTCATAGATTTAATCAAGCACCCTTGCTTGAGCTGCTCTGAGAGCTTTTGTAGACTTTGAATCCCATAAGTCATAAGTGTTCTGGTTCTGTATATGGACATTCTCTGCCTCTTCCTGAGGTACATGAGATATGAGCTTCCCCTAGTACTCTGGTAATCCTTTGGCACCAAAATCCCCAGAAACACTAGGTCTTAGAAATAAGGTTTGCCTTCCCCAGACACCTCCAGCAGCTCTGGCTGAAGATTAAATTCTTTCTTTACAATAAATGTTTTAAGAATTTGTGACAGGTGTAAGTATTACACATATGAGCATTTTGCTCCTAGTTGAAGGCAAATTGCCACCAGACTATATGTCAGACTACGTAAGAAGCATCAGACAAAACCGATAAACAACAAAACACCCTTCCCTGACTTAGTGGTCTCATTGCTCTGAAGTGTTCTGAGATACTTCTGAGAACATACTCTTATGTATCCTCTGCATTTCAAGGATTCTCTAAAATAAAATATCTTCTGTACTTCAGAGTCATAGAATGTTAAGGAGTTGGACCTTAAAGATCATCTAGTACAAACCGCTCTGTTGTGGGCAGGGACATTTCCCACTAGACCAGGTTGCTCAAGGCCGTATCCAGACTGGCTTTGAACTCTGACAGGGTTGGGGCATCCACCCTGGGTGACCTGTTCCAGTGTCTAAACACCTTCACAGTGAAATATTTCTTCCTAAGAGCTAACCTAAATTTTGTCTTTTTAAATTTGTACCCATTACTCCTTGTGCTATCACTACAATTACTGACAAAAAGCCTCTCTCCGTCTTCCCTGTAGGCCTCCTTCAGATACTGGAAGGTTGCTGTGAGGTCTCCATGCATCCTTGTCTTCTCCAGGCTGAACAGCCCCRACTTTCTCACGTGTCTTCATAGGTGAGGTGTTCCAGTCCTCTTGTTAATTTTGTGGCCCTCCTCCTGACTTGCTCCAACAGTTCCATGTCCTTCTTGTGCTAGGGGCACGGCAACTGTAGCCAGTGCACCAAGTGGGATCTCACAAGCACAGAGTAGAGGGGAAGAATCCCTTCCTTCAACCTGCTGGCCACACTTCTTTGGATGCAGCCCAGGATTCCATTGGTTTTCTGGGCTGTGAGGGCACACACCTGGCTCATGGTGAGTTTTTCATCAACCATGACCCACAAGYCTTGCACCACAGGGCTGCTCTCAACCACCTCTTTGCCCTTTCTTTCTCTTGTCATCCTTGGTCTTGTAATTAAAGCAGATAATCATTCTACCTCCTCTCTGCCTTAAGAGTATAATTTCCCAAATGCAAAACATTAATAATTTTCTTTTCTTTCCAAAGTGTTCTCTGTGAATTTGTAGATTTTATCCATTTTGTCTCAATTCTGTAGTAATGTGTTTCTGCCTTTCTGTGTTCTACAAATTTTCACTGCTAAAGTTCTAGTCTCACAAAAGTTGTCTTCCCTCTGAGACAGATATTGCAATAATCCCTTTGAGAGCACACTGACTCCCAACGGCATCACTTCTGCCTGATGAGAACACAGGCAAGATGATCTCTTTGTTCCTAGTCCCAGAAAGATTTTTTTCAGCTTCTCTTTGCCAACAGGAACTTCCACATTTTCTCAAACATTCAATGGTACAACAGGTTAAAACATAAATGAATGGAACTGCACAGCTTGTATGTGATCTAGTAAACTGTGCTGGCATGTTGGTTTTATTTGCTTTGCAGGGGAAGCTGAGGGTGATCTGAAGTTTTGATTGCTGGATGCTTCATTCTCTTAGATATTTGAGTTGCACGGAATTCAATATTTCAAAATATGCCATCAGGGGTGTATTTCTAGCTCATTTCTGGCCATTCAAAGTACAAACTATGCAGTTAGATTTTTTGTTGTTTAAGGGAGTTTCAATACTTTTGTGCTTATCACAAAATCCACTAGCCAGAGGAGGAAAGTTCATGCCAGAAATCAATCTTACTTTTCACACTTACAATAACTGAACACTGAAATYCTATAATCAAATATGCTGTTGAGCTCTGTCTCTGCAAGTCTTTAACATTAGACTAAGAACCTTTCTAAACCTAATTTTATAGCTTCACCAGATGTTATCTGTGCTCATATACTGAAATACTAAGTAACAATGTAAAGCCTTAAGATAGATATAAGAATTATGGGATAAAATCTGTCACCTCAAAAGGTTAGGTGACCAAAAAGTCTAACCCAGAGGCTGGAAATTGATTAAAGATTAAGGATGCCTTGACATTGCTTTTCAACCTGGTCAGTCTTACCTTTGAAGAGAACTGTAAAAGACCCTGCAGAGGATACACTTCACAGCATAAAAAAAAAAGTCCTTTATTTGGAGACAATCTGAGCCACTATTGAGATTGACCTTAAAGTAGCTTTTCAGCAAGAGTGAATAACTGCAATGCTAAGATAACATTACTAAAAATATGTATATGTAAGAAGGAACATCTCAAATTCATCCAGCTTTCTTCTTACTATTGATTTTTAACTAGTAACACTTCTAGTTGTGTAAATTTATTTCAGTCCTTCTGACTTCCATAATTATCAATTTTTCAGTTCCTGGGAAGTTGTTTCTTCTCTCAGGAAAGGAACAGCATCACAATCTTCTTTGTGTGTGTGTTGTGTGTTCATTTGTGCCTAACAGAGGTCTCATGCAAGAGTAACAAAGTATGAAATTCCTCTCTAAAGTAGAAATTGTGTGTAACAAAAAAATACATTCACAGTGGAAGATCAAARTTTTCCTTAGTTCCTATCAGTGCTCTTTTTGTCTCTGAGGAAATATTGATTTTTTCTCTCCATGGAGGATAGAGGACCCCAAAAGAATTGCAAGCAACCACTTAACTGCAGCAGACCAAAAGAACTCAGACATCCCTAAATTTGAGCAAAGCAGTTGCTAAGGTGAATGTTCAGAGGAGTAAAAGAAAAACAGTTGGAATATAGAATAGATTCATAAAATCATAGATTTGTCCAMATTAGAAAAGACCTTTAAGGCCACTGAGTCCAGCCATTAACCTAACACTGCCAAGACCACCATTAAACCACATCCCCAAGCGCCATTTCCACATGTGTTTTAAATACCTCCAGGAATTTGCCTTGGCTCATCAATCCAGTCGGTTCAAATCCCTCTGCAGAGCCTTCCTACCCTCCATCAGATCAACACTCCTGCCCAGATTGGTGTCTTTTGAAAAGTGACTGAGGATCCACTGGATCAATCCCCTCCTCCAGATTATTAATATAAGATACTACACAGGACCGGCCCCAACACTGAGCCCTGGGGAACCCCATTAGTGACCAGCCACCAGCTGGGTGTAACTCCATTCACCACCACTTTCTGGGCCAGCCAGCCAGATATTTTGCCCAGCAAAGTTTTTTACCCATGCTGTTTAGAGAGTGGAATGTGATTGGTTTGGAAWCCAATCCTTGCTAGTTGTCTATCGTTCAGCTGCTGCTGCATCAATTCAAGATCCAAACACTGCAGCTCAAATAATGAAACAAAGTATATTAGAACAATACTGTATGCTCATGTACTTTAAACAAAATACAAGGTATGCCTATGCTAATTTAGTATTATTATCAAGATTAAACAAGTAAAAGGGAAAACAAGAGAGTAGCAGACGTTGTTGCGATGATGTCAAAGGAGAATGCAAATCTGCTTCTTATATTACTAATTTAATTTGTATTCAGGATCTACAATTTACTGATGAATATTTTTGTCACATCATCCATCATAGCCTGGCACTAGAGAGAAGGAAGATAGAAAAATTAAAAACCTGCTTGTTACTGTAAACTAAGGAGCATGAACAACATCCATCAAAGACAGAYAGATAGAAGATAAAAGTGATAGCCAAAGCTAAGTGATCTATGCTGATTTTCTTTTAAACACTTATTAAAATGCTCTAAATGCAGATTAACTTTCCTTTGGTAAATATTTATTGTTATTTCTTTCACCATGGACTGGAAACTGCAAACAGTGATAAATTAGTTGTAAAGGTCTGTAATTTTACTCTTGCTTTTATAAATTCATTTACATCTTCTGGTGAAGTGCTGTTTTTTATCTCTGATTAGCAGGGATGCGTCCTATGTCAGCTGTTAAGTAAGATGCTCTTTCCTTTTTGATTGCTGAGAGACTCACAGAACAAGGCATAGGCCAATAGTGGAGGACAGATACTGCAAAAGGGACCAGCTACAGAATTAGCTGCTGCCAGTGGACGTGTTTTCATTGATTCAGTAGGCTTTAGATTAAGCTAGAGATCAACTCCTTTGTACCCTCAAACCATAAATATCTGAGCTTTTACTTACAAAGAAAAACATGCATTTATTTCTTAAGAGGTAGTCTGAATGCCAGTCTATTTCCGAACCGGAGCTAATGCAGTTGTACCCTGAGATTGTGCAGTATCAAAATATATACTAGAATTACTTGTCTTTTAGATAAAATTGCAAGATATGACATTTCTGATAGCGGTGCTACTGGGCCTTAGCAAGCAAATGCAAGGATGGTGTAAGAGTGTAAAGACTGTGCTCTGAAACATAACACACAGTCGTTTCCTTTGTTTTTCTCTAACAAAGGAAACCTGAATGTGTACAAAATAAAATTCAAAGCGTCTTGCTRAGAGGCACCTCAAGTAGCTTTACCCAGCAATTGCACCAACAAGCTGAGGGTAAYGGAAAGGACCTCTTTTGACTACAGAAGAAAGAAGAAAAGAATGGTTTTGCGGAACTACACAATTAAAGCAGAGATGAAAAACAATTAGGAAGTTTGAGGAGGGTGAGTTGAAGTCAAAGAAAGTATCATGAGCTTAGCCCATGTGCATGTTAATGAAAGGCAGGGACAYTACGTGAAAACAAAAATGAAGACACATGACAGGAAATTATATTCATTGTAGTCTAGAGCAATATAATGCACCTAGTAAGAAGGAAGGCAAATCCACACAAATTAATAGATTAAGAATTTGTTTTAATCTAACAGGAATAAAATCTATGTGTCAACATAGGCAGCATATTGAACTTGGTTTCTCAATGCAAATAAGTGCTCAGAAAAGCTAACAATATTTTATTCCATTATGAGAGGGTAGAGAATAATATGAGAAAGTGTGTTAGTATAAGTTGACACTCATTTTCAGTACAGGACTGATTTGAACTACATTATCCAAGTTTTGTGTCAGCAAAGCTCCATTAAATCCTGTACTATCACAGAGTACAGATAGCCAGCTGCATCACATTTTGTTTGCGGCAAAAGAGTTCATCTCCCAGCAAAAACATATCTGTTGCTGGCATAGTATTCTCTGTAAGAGACTCCTACCTCTGCAGCTGTTTGTTCTACAAGGTCAAAAATAATCTCTTCAGCTTCTTCATAGACTACAAAACATGGGCCCTGGGAGAAACTTCAAGATCCCTGTTTCTGCATTGGGCCCTCAGGGCTGTGCTAGGATGAATATTCAAGTGTTAACCCCATTTAACTTTGGGTATCTGATTTAGAAGCTGACAGGCTCTTAGATTCTTTGCTCAATGTCRAATAATTCTTCAAAAAATTTGTTAACATATTTGAAAGCAAAATTAAATTTTCAGTTTTTTAAKGCAGATTTATAAAGTCAGGCCAAAAATTGGGTTTTTATGTGGCAATACCACATCAAATTTCTCTGTTATCCCTTCCAAACTGTCATATCCTATTGGTGCAGCTATGTAGAAACCTGAGATGACTTAAAACCTTTCTACCTTCAAATGGGAGATAGCAATATTCCACTCCTCTACCTCTGCTGCTTCAACATTTCTCACTGTACAATCCTTCCCAACCTTGAGCCATCAAAACATTGTCTGTGCTGTAAATCAATTCAATAAACTAAATCTGGCAGAAAATAAACCAAAACCCAACCAAACTCAAAACAAAACACAAGCCCTCCCTCCCCCCCAACCCCGCAAAACAAGTGATAATTTTTGTGTTGTTATGACAAGGAGAATAGGTTTATCAAACCTTTGCTTTAACAGACTGTTGTGTGTATTTGTCTTCAAGAGCAGATATGTCAGAGTGGACGCAAGAGAGGTGAGAGAGTGCATCTTGCTGCACGGAGATGAATGTAAATATGAAGTGGGAAAGGAGTTGGAGAAGAGAGAGGAATGATTGAAGCAGGAAGAAGAGGAAGATASTTCAACCCCTTGAAGCAGTAGTGCTGTTTCATCGAGCTACATCTAAAGAAGGGATTAAATCCTGTTTTATGTCATATGTATTCTCTCCCACTTTCAGCTTTAAATATGGGGTAATTTTGATAATATTACCACATAAGTAACACATAATTATTATGTAAGTTCCCATTTCCCAGTTTTTAAAGCACTTATCTACCAATAGAAGGAAGTCTGAATAGTGCTTATGCTCAGTCACTAATTCAAAACAGAAGTTAAGTAAAAATATAAATATCTCCACTGCCTCCCAGAATGGACGGCATTTGCTATTTTTTTTTTGTAAACAGAGCTTTATTTCAGTTGTGCTGCTGGTGTTAGAGGAACTGCACTGCAGTAACAGATTCCTAACCCAATCAGACAGACACAGAGAGAAGTCTGTATCAAACATACTGACATATGAATAAAATAAAAGAAATATTCTACTTTAGTCTGCCTAAGCATGCTTCCATTCTCTATGTGAGATTTGTTTTGTTAATTTCCCTTGTGAATCTAAAAGATAAACAGTAAAAAATTCCGAGTGCCTCTTTTCCCACTGAGGTGTAAACTCAGGCTTTAACTTTCATTTTGATCTTAACTTCATTCGTATTCACAGCACAAGGCTTCTCCCTAGAGCTAATAAGCACCTTAAGTGTGAGCTAGCCTGCCAATGTGATATTCTGGGATCAAAATCAAGAGCTTAGGTGTTGTGTGCTGATATTGTGAACATTGAGCAGTGACTTCGCAAAGGAGTTCGCTTAAGTGCTGAAAACCTGAGTTAGCATCAGTGTGAAAGCAAACGAAGAGCTTGGATAGAGGACTAACCTTGAGATCACCCTAAACTCTACCAGCTGCTTGGGGCCTTAGCAGGGCATTGCAATAGCCAAAAACCAGTAAAGAACTTCACCAAAATTCCTTACAGCACTTCACCACAATGCCTTAGTCCAGAACTAAGCCTAACCCCTGAAGAAAATTGTCTTTCCAACTGCCTTTAGTTCTCAGTCTCTTTGATTAAGTCCCCAAAGAATTCTAGTTCTGATGATAAATTTCCTGATGGACACTTGCCTCCCGGGAAAAAGCT
The DNA here is from genome assembly GCA_018881555.1 of Amblyornis subalaris. Taxonomy (NCBI): domain Eukaryota; kingdom Metazoa; phylum Chordata; class Aves; order Passeriformes; family Ptilonorhynchidae; genus Amblyornis; species Amblyornis subalaris. Next base: position 20,135,630 of record JACAXG010000001.1, read on the forward strand.
GCTRCATTTACTGCAGTGATTTTTACAGGCGCTACGGAAGAAGTATTGGACTTTGAAAATGTAAGTATATCTTGATTTGAGTTAGATAAGGATCAATGAACTACCGACTAAAATATTTTCACATATTGGAACCAAGTGGTATTTTTGGTCAAACAAAATTAAGTGTTTGTGAAAAATTGCGAAAGCATTTCAAAATACTAGGCATTGAGTTCCTATACTGCGTGAAAGGAGTAACCTCTTATCTATTCGCTTCATAAGTTGGGAGATAAAAATGTGTCTATGATGAGAAACAGMTATCAAGCAGTTCAATGTTTATACTTTTTTCTGACTTGATTATGTAGTTAAAAAGGTAGATCTATAGGAATATAGCTAAGAAAATCTGTCCCACTTTAAAACATTATGCATATTTGGTGAAAATATAAAAGGTACCTGCAAAAATAGAGAACATTCTTCAAATTGCAAGAGCTGAATCAAAAGCTTTCCAGTTTATGAAAGCAACTGATAGGTGTTGGTGACAAATTTTGAATCTGAAGAATACTTTGTAGCACTAAGGATCTAGGAGTAAATAGAAAATTAGAGGAGGGCTTCTATAAAAAATAATAAAGCCATAGAACAAGGTTCAAGGTTCAAGAATAGAGTATAAATGAGTTCAAGAGATTCCTAGGGGATAATTGTTTCTCAACAAGGAAGAAATTGATGGATATGATGAAAAGGTGAGAAGTTGAATTGTGGGAATAAGATAAACCTAGGGGAAAAAATATACATGCTGAGTTGCTTGGACACTTTGTAGTTCAAAAGTGTTTTATGTTCACTAACCTCTGATAGAATTCTTTATCAGTTTGATTTGATTGTACTTCAGGGTGCACTGTGGCAGACTTTTGCCAGAGCTGCCCATTGCTTCAGCAATGTTAACTAGGAAGTGCAATGCTGTCTTTAATTATTTCTCTTGAAACATGAAGCCCTATTGTATGTATTGTGTATTATTTTTAAATAAGATTCAAACCTTTGAGAAAGCCACATGTGGCCAAGTTTGCTGAGGCAGTCCAAGGTTTTTGTATGCTATTTTAGGGGACATGTTCTCTTTTTCTCTTTTACAGGAAGATTAATGTGACTTGGTTGTCATTTTGTCAGTCAGGCTGCCCAGGATTTTGCAATTGTTGCACGTTTGTTGGAGTCTTATCATCACCCTTGTAAACAGTGTTGCACAGCCCATTTTCACCATCTGAGTGTAGTTGTTTTGACAGCTACTGTTTGAAGGCAAACTTGCAGGTTAGCCCAAAGAGTTGGCGACCTGGCCTGACAAGAACAAAAGAAAATTTGGTGACAAACCTTTCTTGCTGCCCATCAAGAAGAGGTGAGTGGTGGAAGTGTACATATGATAGGTTCTTTCTCTTCTTGCTTTCTTTGCCTTTTGGAAAGACAAGTATGGTTCCTCTGACTTCTTTCAGTAGGCTCCAGTGCTCTAACCAGGTCCTCTTTACACTGGTTGGAGCCAAGGGAAGTTCAAAACGTGCCTACCAAATGACAAAGTTAGTAGTCTTTATATATAATGCTGAAAAGCACAGTCTTGCTTTCGCTTTTTGAAATATTCTTTGTTTCCTAAGCTTGCTTTCCTGTTGTTTTCATCTGGAACAGCATCAGACCCATAAGAATGTCACTTATGTCTAATTATATCGACTGTATTGTCTGATTTCAATTGACCTGTATTCTGTGAGGGTATTCATACATGCTTAAACTTAGACTGTTCTGGTTMTTTTCAATTACAGAACTAACAGAGGCCACAGCTAATATCAGGAGAGAAATTTGGCAAAGGATAAAAGGGAATATTTTTTGCCTCTATCTCTACTCTTTCACTTGATTTCTTCTGCTTTATCTATATCCCTGTCCATGCTCAGTCATTATTAAATGAAAAAAATGAATACCTGAACCTGRGAAAGCCAAAGCTTGGTTTCTGTTTGCTGGTTTGCTTATTTGTTTGAACACAAGCATCCCAAGACTTATTAATCATCTCACTCTTCTGAACCTGGTTATCATATGAACTTTCTTTCCTGAAAATAACTTTTTATGTATTTTGTGAGCTCTCACTGGAAGCACAGAGAGAAAAATGTTCCTCTCAGATTGGATTTGTATTCACCCAGTACTGAGCACTGTGGCTGTGATCCAGCAAAGCATTTAAGGTTAGTTTATCTTTAAGCATAATCCCATTGAAGTTAGTGGCATGATCCATGTACTTAAATTTAAACACATAGTTGAGTGCTTTGCTGGATCACAGCCAGAGTACTCAGTACCTTACAGGATTGAACACCCTCTTTTCTTTGACACTGGCCTAAGGCAAGATATACAGACACACGTGAATATATGTTCTTACAGTATAGAGGTTAAACACAGTATTATTCTCAGATTCTTTCATATTCCATTCAATAGAAGATATTCTTCAGTTTCTTAAAACTCTTGCCAGTTGTATTGAAAGTGAAAACATTACAATTCAGAAAGAGTCTAACCTAGACTGTCACTCTCCTTTCTGGTTTTTTTGATCGCTCTGAATTTTATAGCTCAGGAGATTTAGGTCAAGTTGGTGTTCTGAATGAAGGTAATTTGTTAACACACGTTTAAATCCCTGCAATGTTCTGCTGACAAAGGCTAACTTAATACGCAACAGATTCAACACCTCTCCAGTGGTGGTATCTGTTTTAAATGAAAGTGCTTTTTACAGTTTGGACTAACTAGAGCCATTTGGGGCTGATTGAATGTCAAGTGCTTCAGGCAACTGAAGTTWAATATTTCTATACAAGTTTGTTTAAGGCTGGTTTGGATAGTAAGACCTACCTTTCCTCTTGAAATGTGGGGATATCTAGAACATTTCTACATCAAAAAATATGTCATCCACTATAGAAACACCATCTCTATCAGATTAAACCAACTAAAATGCCTATAAATMAAATTAATTTGTTACTGATTTTTTTTATTGGCTGCATCACAGAATAATTTAAGGTGATTTCAAATCAGACTAATTGAATAAATCTGAATGCAAACATGGATTTATTTGAAAGGTGTTTTTCTTCTCCTCCTTCATAGCGTTTTCTTTTTTCCCCACTCTTAAGCACCCTTTTACAATTCAAAGTCCATATTCCTTATCTGAATATCAGCCAATCAGATTTTGTGTCTGTACAGGCTAATGATACATTCCAAGTATTATTCSCTTGATTATAAAGCCTGGTTTGATGGGATACAATCACTTTTCTGTTCTCAATGACCCACTGAATGATGACATTACTCAGAATTCCATTTAGATGATGCAAATGACCTAATCAACTTGTCTTCTGCCGTGGCAATAACTGAACTCAAATGTCAAAGATAACTTAGTAAACAAAATCTCCCTTTTATGTAACTGAAATTATGCTATGGGAAGCTTATGAATATTAGCTATGGAAATTGTTTTGTTTCTTCCATTTGCATGGCATAGGTATGCACATCCACACTCATTTAATACACTGGCATCTCAGGATTTTGCATTCTAAGCAAAGAAAGAAAAAATGCAGRACAAATAAGTAAAATTACATTAAATTAAAACTGCAGCACAGCTATGCTGTTTCCCTTTCCATGATAAATGATGTCTTAATTCAGAATTTGAGCAAAGTTTTCCATGTAGCAAGTACTTCTCTTCTGTTTTTTCAAGAGCTGATCATAGTTGTTCTGTTTCCTCTATTTCTTTTTCTACCATTATAAAAAACCCAAGCCARGAAAGCTCTGAAATAGCATCAGTATTGTACTGGTAAAGTAGCCACAGTAGCTCAAGGTTATTTCTATCAAATACTGTGGCATGGATCACACAGATACATCAAAATTAAACTGTATAGCTTGCTAGCAGTCTAGTCTCAACAGCTCTGAGATTTCTGGGAAGCAGCTTCTTGCTTCTGATATGGAGGCCTACGTAGCTCRGTTTGCTGGTTTAGCTACTTTATGCAATGTTCAAGGTATCTACTGATAAACAGATGAATAACATTTATATGACCTGCTCTCGTGTCTTGGTTGCAACACAGGCTTACACAAAATCATCGCTTAAAAAGATGGACATAGTCTTCTAGATTGTCTCAGATACACAGAGGAGCTTTTCTAAAAGCAAATGTTTGAAACTGCAACTCAGCCCTTGCTTGCACACCAGTTTGGTGACATCATGGCAAAATATCTTGAYAGGTAATGGTGAAATGCTTTTTCAACTATTTCACTTTCTTAATATCATTCTTAGTCAACTGTAAAATGAAATTTAATTGTTTTTGGGGAGTTCTTATGCTAAAGTAATGTTAATTACAGTCTTTCTGCAAGAATGAGAAATTAAAGTAGCTATCAATATTAACAGTGGTTCATTACAAGTGATCCCACTTTGCAGGTTGTCTGTTCCTTTGATTTTAGGCAGATTTACATGTGTCAGAGGATACAATGATCTTTCCRTAATAAGGTTATTTTCCTGACATATTACATATCTTCCTTTAAATGGAAGATCAAGACTGAAGCATGATGATCTGCAATAAAAATCATTGTTAAGATTCCTTGAGAGAAATCAAGAGTACTTGATCCATTAAATTTATAGCCTTGGTGTGATGGAGATTTTTTTTTTTTTTTTCTGGATACTAAGCATACACACTTCAGCATCTGTAAGAAGTGTTATAGATTTTCGATGAAAACATTCACTATTGGGGTGTCTGTGGCTCAATGATGCAGTGCTCTCTTCATACCAGTGAAACTAAAGTTATTTTTATGTAAACAATGATGTCAACAGAGAGATTCTTATAGATATCACATTGTCGGCTTCACCAAAGTGTATGGATCTAACATGGAGATGGAAGTTTCAAATTTGAGTTTTCTTCAACAATTTCAATGAACAACTTAGGGACTAGTGTGAACATCTGATTTATAAATTCGGCATATTTTGGGATTTTCTTCAAAAATTAAGATCACAGCAATTAGAGGAATAAATAGTGAATATAGGTAACCCAAATAAAATTTAAAGTAGAACTACATTGACATTGACTTTTTTTACATCTCAGCAGTGATGTCTAAACTCCATTTTTCATACAGTTATAAAAATCAAATAATAAATCCTGAAAGGTTAATAGACTGATGAATGATTTTGCTCTAAAATCTATCTCCAAAAAAGTAGAAGAAAAATATTTTCTATGCTGTGGAATAAAACTATAATTTTAGAACTTGTATACTAACTTAAGCACTGTATTTATACTTTTGATCTGGCATATCTTCCATTTACAGTTGTCAGTCCAGTTTATTAACTTCTATTTATGGTCAGCAGCGCAAATTCATAAAGAATACTTCTCTGCTATATACGCGTACGTTTATGTACACACACATATGAAGTAATATTTGTTATCTTTAGCATAAAACGTCACCCAGAAACATTCTTAAAAAATTCAAAGCATGATAAAATCTGTTAAATGAAATTAACATAAATTGCATTGTACAATGTAAAGATTATCTTCAGCCTCACATTTTTTTATTTCATCTCTGGTCTTCTAACATATTTTTATTATTTCCTGCCCCCTTTTTTCTCTCAATTTTATTTGAAATAGGAGTAATTAAATTTAAGATCCTAGTGAGTTTGCCACAACATTCTTGGGAATCAGATAATAAATGTCATACAACAGCCAAGCCAAGTCATCAACATTGTTTTACCGCAGCTCAATGCTTTATCCCATAAAGATTACTGTGTTTCACACACATAAAACTATGTTGACTATCAATCTTACAGGTATCAAATTTTTGCTTCACCTTTTTCTCCTTCTGCAGTACTCCTCGCCTTCAATTGAATATTCAATGATTCCTCAGTGTTAAGATTTTTAAAAGAAGTAGCAAAATTTTCAAAGCCTTGAGCACAAAAAGAAAAAAATAAGCTAGCTTTTTTATATTAACGGGAAATTATAGTTGGATTTTAAACAATTTTATTTATCATAAATGTTTGGACTCCATCTGTCACCACTTTTGGTTATTCATTTCATAGATACAACTTAAAAGGAGAGGACACTGGGTGTATAAAGAACCTCCCTTACTGGAACAGTCATATATAAGTATCCTCAAGACTATTCTTTTCTCTGGATTTGGTAAGTAAGTGGCATGTGACAAATTGAATCATGATGCGTCAATTTGTCCATCCAATGTAACAGAGACCACACAAACCAAGAGCGTCTTTGAAATCCAGAATTTAAGAAAGGTTTATTCATTATCACCTTGTCTGTCCTGAGTACTTCAAATCTTGACATCTCACTTCTTTCTTTAAACCTAGGGATTTTTCTTTTGTGTCTTCTGACAAACTTCGTGAATTTTATGAAGAAAAACCCAAATCCCATGTTGATTATATCTGTTTTGCTAGTAGCCTAATGAGAGAGAGATTTAGATAAAATTGTTGGCTCAAAAATTAAAATTTGAAAGAATTAAACAAGTTGGGAGGGGTAGATGTACCTTTCTTTCCCCTACAACATCACGAGTCCAAAGAGTTTTGCTTTGTGTGAGTAGGACTGATAAAATTAAAGGATATATGCACATACCCCCACACATACACACATACATGCACTCAGTGTTTAGAAAAATCAAATAAAAACTATGTTCCCTAAACATTATTTCATAGAACACAATGAAACTGCTGTATGTATTTCAGTAAAGCAACATATATTTCAAGAAAGGAGATCTTTCAAGCAATTTGGCCTGCTAGTTACCTTGGATAAGACGTTTCGTTCTATTACAACAAAATCTTTCAGGTCTTCCATGTTTGTTTTTTTTTCTGTTGAATCTCTATGTTCCTTCCATAGAGTCTATGAATTTAGAATGAAGTAGCAAGGTCTGAATAAGTTACATACCAGAAAATGGAATATGCAAACATTCTTTCCAAGAAGAGCAGCATTCTAATACAGAAATGTGATTTTACAGTAAGCTTAAATTGGGGACTGAAAGTTAACAGAGTTGAATCTAGCAAACTGTTTCAGTTAAGATTTTTTGTCATGGTCTAAAAGGTAAATTATGATTTGTTATTTTGTTTAAATGTGGAAAGACATAACCACACAAGGCCTATAGTCTATGTTTGTTTAAACAGCTTTGTGATTTCTCAGTTGCAGCACACAAGCAGGGTTACAGCTGTGGAAGAATGGAAGAAGGGAGTGGTTTGGTGGACTTGAAGAAAAGGACTGAAAAGTTTGGGTTTGCTTTGTTTTTCTTTTTGAGCATTTTTTTTTAAATATAATTCTACTTAAAAAGTTGTCATTAATGCTTTAATCAAAATCCCCAGCAATAACTTCTCAGTGCTCCTTGTTATCCTCTGATATGGATGTACTCACTAACTTTTGTAAATGTAGCCAATTATACTAAGGAAATACCAGACTTCACTTTATTGACTTATCACTTCACAGGAAGTGTTCTTCAGTGTCCCAGATAGTTTACTGCACAGCAGAATAACAACCACAGTTGAATAGCTGAGAGTTTCCCTCTTCTCTCATCTTGCTTGGTTATCCTCAGTTATACTCAAATAAATGAGTTGTGGAAGTATAAGATCTGGTTTTTAGTAAATCGTTGAATAATTGTAAAACTTTACCCACAAAGTTGGTAACAATGTATTTAATATATAAATTATTGTGTACGTTTGACATACTTCAATACGTCCTTTAAAGCTGCACTGATGTATTAATTCTGTGTTTGCATATAAGAAAGTCTTGAAAATATGGATTTATTATCAGAAAAAAAGCAAAGCTCAACAAGAAAACCAGTGCATACACAAATCACTATAATGGGCTTAATTTTTCAAGTACACTGAAGACAAAAGGAACAGATCTCCAATCTATTCTAATTCTTGGCATGAATGCTTCTTTATTCGTGGATCATTGACCTGACTGAAAAGGCAATGACTTCTATTTCTTTTGGTGGCTTACATCAGTCTATTGCAAGGAAAACAGACAAAGCGTTYAGATTTGTGTGCACCAACACCAGACTGAACTCTGCTAATGACTGTGTTTGTCTTCTGCAGAAGAGTGGGATTATATCCTATCCACCGTGTGCACTGTTGCTGTATGTGTTGTTCATAAAAGCACTTGTAGAATCAGTTGTACAGTTTTTGTGTATTGCAATATACTAAAGCTTCTAAACAAATAAGCTTTACTGTGGGACAACTAAGCAATCCTGTTCCTTACAAATCGATAAAGGGGAATGTGGGTATTTCTTTACATTCCTGAAGAGGCACAAGGAATAAATATTTGTGGCTAGTATGTATCTCAAAAGCAAGTAAATTGAGTCATTCAACTGAGAACTAAGCACATCTACGCAGGTACAGTGCAGAAAACAACTTTTTCAGAGGAAAATGCAAACCAGTTTGCTTCCATGGGAGGGATAACTCTGGGTTCAGACTACAGAAAACAATTATTAGACTGTGAAACATCAGGTTTTTTTGCTTATTCTGTTAGATTTGCAATTTCATAGCGCAGTCCATAGGAAAAGATGCAAACAACCTTCACCACCCCATGCTGTCTGCATAGAAGTATTTCATCCTTCACAGCAGCCATAAAACTTTCACTCATTAATGGATTTTCTTTAGGATATTGTAAACAATTACTGTGGTGAGGTGGACTTTGTACCATCATTGTGTAAGGAAAGAGTTAAATGTATCCCAGACTTAAAAAAAAATCTGCAAACCTCTGTATTCTGTGAGATGCAAGGATAAAGCGTGATTTCACTGTAAAAAAGAGAAAGACTAGACATGGACACTGATTACTCTTCCCAGCTTCCTTCATTATCTTTTCCTGAGGAAAAGAGGAGTTTTCATTCCTTTCTTTTACATTTTAAAATATGATCCTTCTTGCAGTATGAGAGGTAACTGGACCCAGCTGTCTACCATGTCATGATCCAAACCCAGAATGCAAAGCCTCTTTGTTTGGTCAGCCTTACTACTACAGAAGGGAAAGAAGGGAATGGGTGAATACTTGAGTCTCTTCTCAATCTCAGCATGCATTAGAGGAGCAAAGGTGTCAATTATTATAAAACCAGTGTGACATTTTGCATAAAGGCCTATAATTATTGTTAGAAATGAAACAGAGAAATCATACCCCTATTTATGGCTTCTCAGAAAAAAAAGAAAGAAAATTCATTAATCGTTGAGTACTGTAGTCTGCTGTTATATCGCCTTCCACTGATCAAATGGATCTATGATTAATCGGGTTAATTGATTTTGTTGCTTAAAGCCAGACTACTTTGGCCATGGAATAATTTTAAGCTCTAGAACTAATTCAGAGAGAATGAATAGGGCTAAAAGAATATATTATCTTCTGATGATTAATATTGTTCTTCCAGTGACCAGCCAAATTACTTTCTGACCAGTTTGTACCTATTTAATCTTGTTTTAAACTGAACATAGTGATAATGATCAAGGGAGGCATGACACGACTTGTAACATTTTCTGTGTTTATATTATAAAGTTGAACTGAGAAATAAAGTCTATAAAAGCAAAGGGGAAAGATCTCATTTAATTTATTCACTTTTCTATTCCTAGCTTTAAACCATTAAAAATACATATATATATTGTTTCCTGGCCCATAAGAGTTCTGAATTCAATAAAAATAAAAATTAAGCATAAAAGGCAATAACTAGTTAATATCCAGCATTTTTTTTCTCATCAATTAATAATTAATTTTAAAATTTGTATACTTTTTTCTTAAAATGAAATAAAATCCTAAATGGAAGGTCATTTCAATCAAATAACTAAAACTTGAACAAGCAACTAAAACTTAAAAACATTAAAGCACAGTACTTTAATAAATTAAAAGTCTTTTTTTCCTTCCAGTGTAAGAAAAAGAAATTTTTGAATACTTACATTTCTTCACCTATTCATATTGCTTTTAACAATTTTTTAAATATAAATTTTCATTAGAACATTCCCCCATATCTGTTATCAATTCCCAAAAGAGAAAAAATTTTTAAAGAAAAAGATTTTAGTATCAACATCAAAAATATTAAAACTAGAAATCTTTGAAGGTTTTGAAATCTGGATGTTCTCATGGTTGCTGGATATTACCACTTAAAGTGGATCTACAATCATCTACGCTGGGGTGAGTTTAAAATGTCCTCAGTGACTCCTGAATTTGTGTCAGTGAGTCACACTTTAATACTCAGCACTGTTTGGTTCCGAACCTAAGAGCAGAGTAGATAAAAGTCTATGATTTCTTTTAAAAACTCTCCTATTATTGCTGGAAGTAGATCAGAGCCTGGTATAAAATATTGCAAATTCTTTGATTTCTGCTTTCAAACGCTGGTGTTTCTGAGAAAATTATGCCTATTCTATTAAATGTGTGCCACACTGTAGTCACCATAGACTGTAATTTTTATGTTTCCCCATAAATAGGATCTGACATAATGCTGAGCCAAAACTCAAAGTGTTCTTTATCTTCCAGATTTTACATGAGCTACTGAGGTCAGGATTTGAAGGTGGTTTCAAAACCAGATATTGAAGAATAGAGAGAGCCAAGATTCATAATTGAAAGATAATGACTGAGGCATTCATCTGTGAAGTGTATGCGTGTTTTCAATTAGTTGCAAATGTTCTTTACACAGTTTAATATATGAGACAGGTTAGACTGGTGTCGTGGTTTAACCCCAGCCAGCAGGCAAGTCCAACGCAGCTGCTCACTCACTCCCACACCAGTGGGATTGGGAAGAGAATCCGAAGGGTAAAAGCTGGAAAACTTGTGGGTTGAGATAAAGACAGTTTAATAGGGAAAACAAAAGCCGAGCACACAAACAAAGCAAAACAAGGAAATAATTCACTGCTTCCCATGGGCAGGCAGGTGTTCAGCCACCTCCAGGAGATCAGGGCTACATCACATGTAATGGTTACTTGGGAAGACAAACGTCATCACTCCAAATGTCCCCCCCCATCCGCCTATTCCTCCTTCTTCCCTAGACTTTATATACTGAGCATGATGCCATATAGTCTGCAATATCCCTTTGCCCAGTCTGGGTCACCTGTCCTGGCTGTGTCTCCTCCCGATCTTCCATGCACACCCAATTTCCTTGCCAGCATGGCTGTATAAAAAGCAGAAAAGGCCTTGGTTCTGTGTAAGCCCTGCTCAGCAATAACAAAAAACAACTCTGTATTACCAATTCTGTGTTCAGCACAAATCCAAAGCACAGCCCCATACCAGCCACTGTGGAGAAAATTACTTCAGCCAAAGCCAGGACACCTAGAGAACCCGTACAACTTTTCAAGCAACAGTGATGCTCTTTAGGACAACTCACATATTTTGAAACTCGGAAAAACACATCAAAAAATAAAGTGAAAGGAAGAAAACCAGGAAGAACATACTGTGCATTATGATGGAGTAACAGTAAGTCATATTGAATCAGAAACCGTTTTGAATGTGTACACTGCTTTCTCAAAAGTGTGGAACACCTTTTCAAGACCACTTTCTTGATCTGCATCTACACCTATATAAATCCATCCTAGGCACAAAAAAMTAAAGTTTTTGCTGCTGTCATGACCAAGACTCTGTCTTGAAACAGAGCACGCAAACAAACAAGTCACAAGTTTTAGACAGAAGGAAGTCAGATGTGCAAAGCCAAAATAAATGCTGTACCTGCTCTCCTCATAAAATGAGTTGTCTCTTTCTGAGAAGGAATTCCTCTTAGATTCCCTCTTCTCTGCTTGGCTGTGTCTCAGTATTCACTCGTGTTGTGCATCATTTATCAGTACCAGCTCTGGGAGATAACCAGCATCTGTGAGATGTGTAATACGTTTTGGATGAAAGCTCTCCCTGTTACCTTTAACAATGCCAATTGTTCTACATCCCCAGTGTTCTGCACTTGTCTTCGGTGGTTAGAAACAGCATTCCCAGCTGCAGTGGGAAAGGGTTTTGAATAAATATTAGGCAGACAGCAAACATACTATGTATAAGTTTTGTATGAATGGTATTTTAAACTGTGACTAACATGGTAGGTTTCAACATTCTTTATGAGTGCCTAAATTAGGATCCTACTTTACTAATTGTCAGAAGGTGTCTAAGGAAAGACTATTATTGTCCCATACTTGTCAACCAATAAAAAGAGTCAGGCATTTCTGATTCAAGATATTGAATTCAAACTTSAGATCTCAGATCCGGGAAGCTCTCACATTTTAGATATATTGCTGACAGCAATTACATCCACACTACCCTTTGGTAGAAGCAATCTTTTCCTTCAAAAATATCTACATATTTTTGTGTTACAACACGATAGCGCCTCTGGTACAAACTACCCTATCTGCATCATTCAGTCCAGTCTGCAGAAGTGTTGGGCATGAGGAAACCTCCTGATGCATAGAGAGGTCTGACTCATCTCTCACTATGATGTCCAAGCAAGCTGTCTGTGGCTGCTGTAATAGCAAGAAAAACAGCTAAGATCTGTAAGAAGGAGACTGCCTCAGGATCTCTGTGTTCCCTCTTTGGAAGTCACGTGCATCCAAAGCTAAGAAGGAATAATTTCTCAATTTCTATTCTGTCCTTGACATTGGGAGTTTCTGGAGGTATCCTCCAGATGGGAGATTACAAATCTATATCTTGGCACACAGAGGTGTTCTTAGAGGTGTTGCATTCACCTTTACCTTTTCAGTTACAATTGTGGAGGACAGAGACCAACACCCGTCGGTGGGATCCCATGACTCCCAAAATATACATGCTTAGGTGAATCGTTTGGATAATAAGACTAAAGTATTATGATGAAAAGCAATTTAGGATGGTATCACAAAAATTGTGGTGGAGCATCTAATTTAAGAGCTTACACTCTGACTTTTTTTTTGAGCAACTTGCTTTTTCTCATGGACACYGTGGAACTTATTAGCTTCATAAATGAGATGACAAGGACCTGACATACTGGTTGGGTTCACAGTTGCTCAAAGACAATTCCACTTCAGAAGAATCTGTCCAAAACCAGGTCTTTACTCTTTCTGTTAATTTGAAAGTTTAAAAGTCAATGAGAAGACAACATCAACTGTTGCAGGTCCAAGGAAGTTAGTCCCTTTTCCTTAAATTTTGTTTCCATTTTTACTATGCTGTCAAAATACTTACTACAAATTTGTTCTTATGAGTTGATTTTGCTATTGCCTTGGAATTCAGTTGCTATTCTGCAATCACAAAAATGAAGGTTGCCAAGGAGAACTGATTTTCTGCTTAACTAGAGGCTATTTATCTTTCTTGCACTCTGTATCTCTGTATACTCTTGTATCTCTGTATATTTGCTGAGACATAGGTACATCGGTCATCTGTCATGTGTTGGTTTGCTGCTAGATCTGGATTGTCCGCTTTTATTTTCTTTCCATGCACAAGCATGAAAGGACAAGGCCGTAGTCACTTTAGTCTTGCCCTGAGGTGTTGCCAGGGCACAACTGAGAAGTAATACCAAATTCTGCAATTCAGTGAATTTTCCATGTCCTCCGCTTCTGAGCTACGTGCATTGTCTAAAGTCTTGGCAGGTTAGTTAAGGTTTCAGGTTCATTTGAAACTTAAGTCAGGCACTGTCAAGTGGTTTATTAATACTAAATGCAGTGGGAAGCCCTGTGATTACCCTTCATACAATCAGATGAAATAAATAACAGACAGACAGGGATTTATGCAGGGATAGGAGGGAATACTTCTTCAATAAGATGCTTACAATCGCACCATCATCATAGACATTAAGAAGCAATTCCCATCTTCAACATTCCAAACCCATTGCACAGAAGTGAGTTTTGGTGACCAGCAGTACAATTAAAATGTAGAATGAGGCACTGTGAAAACGAAAACTGTGAAAATATCTATATACTTTCACCTGTTTGTATTATTTCTAAGTTTTATTGGCATTCATCAGCTTCTGTTAATCCTGTGTGGCCCTAACACTGCTGGATAAGACATGGATTTTTGGCCAGTAAAAGAACTTTTCTGAAATGATGGGAATTGATAATAAACGAGAGAACAGATGAGTATCGAGTTTCTAGTGTATTCTCTGACATTGCTATAATTCATGAAAGACAGAAAAATGTCTTTTGGGGTGGGAGTGTTTTCTGACAAAAACACTCTTCAGTGTTTTAACGTCTAGCAATTATTGGAACCAGATTTTTTAAAAAATTAATGATTTCCAAATGAAGTACACATGAAATGCTTATTGAGTTTTGGTTTATAAGTTTGCTTGATATTCCACAGGATTCATTTGTGAGAAAAGTAAAACAAAAAAAAAATTTAATTAAATTGAAAATGCTAGTTTTATTTTCAGTGAAGAATAATCATTTAATTCCAGGATTTCTTCCTTGGTTTTGTGGACTTTGAGAGTGATTACAATGGTAGCAGAGATTGAGAACATATGGTGGAGATGTTTATATACATGCATAACACATAGTACAAAAACCATTGTATGGTTCAGATCGGGTTTAGTTTGCTTATATGAGCACTTACCATGTAATACCAAACTTTTGAGTGGTATAAGAATTTTTAAAGTTAATAAGAACAAAGAAAAAATTTAATAAGAACAAAGAAAAAGACTTTTGAGATGTTAATCACAATACCTGTTTATCTACATTTGTCTTTGATAATAAAATGCTTTACAGGTTACTCTGGTTTATTGCAGATTCACATTTTAGTTTGCTTTTAAAAAGTAGTGCCTTCAGCTATGGCTCATAAAGAAGCTGGAACCTTGGTTTACTTCCTTGGAAAATTCTCTTGGATACTTTTCCTGGAAAAATTGTTTAGAAGTTATTCTTTTTTTCTGAAAACTGATAGACATTACTGTTTTGCTTTACTGGTTCTAACCCACAAGTTTTGTTTCTTCTAAACTTCAGTTTGTGTGTGATGTATACATACTTCACATTTGTATTATTGAGCAGTCTTCATTTATTAGGCATTTTTTCTCTTGATATTATTCACCTGTACTCCAAAACATGTTTATATAGTAGTGAATAAGACAATAAACCAACACTCCTATTAGAATGAAGGATGCTCATATACATGGAAAGGCACATCCTAGTGTTTGGAAGTTCACAGAAAATACGGACAAGACAGATATTGGGCGAGGAGTAGGGAAGGATTTTCTACAGATGCCAAGTTATGAAGATAGAAGTTGACACAGGTCCCTTAAGTGCTCATCTAGTGTCCTGCCCCTTATGTAATACTGTTTTGATTTTTCCAAAAACTTTTAGTAACTACTCATAAGAATACCCAAGAAGCCAGAAACACCAGGCTACAGTATTTTAAAGTTGATTTAGAAATAACATTCCTAAGCAATAAAGCACTACAGTCTCTGAAAGCAATTCTGGTTGGAGTCCTTGAACATTGGAAGGAAACCTGGCTTTTATTGCTACACCCCAGTTGACTTGTGAGCAAAGCAAAATGGTTGAAAGACACTTGTATGAACACACAGAACCCATGTAAACTTTCTGCAGATGTGAGACAATCAATTCACGTTCACTATAATTATTAATTCCTAAAATTAGAAGGCTAAGAAATACGACTGAACGTTGTCTGCTTTCCTGACCTTACCAGCATTGCTTGAGTTTTAGTCAGTTCAAAAAAGTATCATGACTATACATAAACATATCTAAACTACGTGGGCTCAGCTAAGCAGTCTCATCAGACTAAGTTTTTCTCAAATTGTAAACCATGAGTGCACTGTAGCTTTCCTCACTTGCATTGACCTTTAGTCTCTGAGGCTCCTGCAGATGAAGGGGTACAGGTGCTTCACTGACAGTAAGGAATGAATGCTTGCACATTATTTTTGCTTCCCTTCTTGTGGCTCATCCCCAGCACGATCTTAATTTAATATATTGCAACCAGGTTTACTTTTTTTAGGAGTCTTGTTTGGGGTTTTTTATCTTCTTTTAGACTCGTTTGACACATTGATTTCTGATTCAGAATCTGTTAAAAGTCCATTGCTTTAGAGGAGTTTAACTGGTAAAAGACAGACGTTCAAAGGGTTTCACTGGAGAGCTTGTCTCCGTGTTTCTGTGTCAGCTTCAATTATTATAGTGGCTGTTGCAAAACTGAAACACTGACAAAAAGAGGAGGGGTGTCTGTACCAAATCATCTAAACTGCACCACTGATGTTTCCTTATATATTTATCAGCAGTTTTAAACAATTTTTGATACTCAGAATCTTCCYAGTTGTTCTTTATGGCAGATGCTGCAGCTTTCTGTGTGACAATCCCTATAAGATAATGGCTTGTTGGTCTTCTTCACTGAAAAAAAACCAAACAACACAAAACAAAAAAAAACCCCAGAAGGCTTTCTTATGCTCTGCAGTGTCTCAAAGAAGCTGTCAGGTAATCATGTGGAAAGTTTCTGATCATTGAACCTATAGTCTGTTGGGAATCTGTTGGGTGTTGATATGAACACTTTAATATTTTCATTATTATCCYGAAAGCTAAATTATTATTTGTCTGCTTGTGGCTTTAAATTTCTACTGCCAGATGAATGGATAAATTCTTCCTCTCCCCCTTTTTTTTTTTTTGGTTCAAACCCAAAATTGTACTCTGAAGCATTTAGAAGGAGAACAGCAAGCACAGCCTTAACAAAACTAAGATATGATTTCCCTCACTTATTTCTTTAATGGAGACATCAATCTCTCTTGACATGATTTTGTTGCTTTACAGATASAGCAAATCTCTTTTTTATTCTGACTCATTTATTTTTATTCTAGATTGAGAAAAACTAACAAACAAGAAAACAGCAAAAGAGGAATTGTAATATGCTGCTTCCCAATTGAAACACTAAATGGGAGCTGTTTTAGTAGGGAGCATGCTATGCTTAAAGGCACAGTGAGCACTAAATACTTGTCTTGTGCTATTTATAAGTTTCTCACCCTAATTTTTTTTTAATCCCATTTAGTTTATTATACTGTATATGAAGAATTATCACCGTCTTCCATGTTATATAACATATTGTGTGTGAGACCTGCACCTACAGCCAYTTTAAATATTGTGATAAACTAAGGAGCAGCCAAGAATTAGCATAGATAATGCTGCCTTGGACATAAATACCATGCCTTGAGATTAATTATGGTTTTATTCTGAGCAGTTTGGCTCTAATCTTTCTGCCTTTTCTCTRGATTTAATAGCTCACAGATCTTTTTTCCCCTTTATTTAATCTCTCCTTCAGAGAYTTCCAGGGTACTCAGGTGCTGCTGCTACACTATGCTAATGCGAAACAAGGGCTTCTTGGAAACTCCTACCTTATGTTTCTCATGGCCCATTGATTCTGACTTGCTCTTTTCCACCTGCCTTACCAAGGGACCACTCTTATGGYTTTTAAAATTCATGAAAACCTGTAGAAATCTTCCCAGATCCTATCAGAGCGCTGATGTTTGTTTTTAACCACTAAAATAATTTTAGAAATTAATGGTAGTTATGTATGAATGTATGTATGAAGTAGCAAATATGATAGAAGTTAACCCTCCTCAACATCTGCATCTGTCCAACAGTTGCATATGAAATTAATATATTAAAGGTGTTTCTTTCTCTTTTTATAGTGATTAATGGGATAATGACCACTGTAGACAAGTTTACCAATATGCTTAAAATCCAAAGCCAGTATTACTGCAGTACATCTTACACAGTAAGAACTTTCACCAAGTTCTTTATGTTTTTCCTTCTTCCTAGTTTATCCCAAGTATAAAAAGGCATTTTAAACTTTAAGTACACTGAGGCCAATACTGAAGAAAAGAAGGAAAAATTCATAAGCAATTTCATTTGAGTCTGATTTGATAAATTCCTAATCTTTAAATTTCTGAGCATATATTTACTATACAGAGTTATTTTACAGAGAAGCATTTTCAGACTAAATATGGAAATTTTCCATCAGAAAAAAATTGTAGAAATTTCAACGYGAGAGCTAAAATTTCTGGTTTGTACACATTAAAAAAGGCAAATAATATCAATTTTTGAACACAGAAAATTTTACTGTATTCTCCTGTATTTCATACTAATGATAAAATATTAGCAGTCAGGACAGGGAGGACTGTGACTTATTTCCTGTGTGTCTCTGAAAACTCACTGCTCCAGCCTTTTCAGTTGTGATCCTTCCATGCTAAATAGCTGACRCTCAGTTAAGTTTCTATATATAATTTAACACTCGGTTAAATTTCTATATATACTGAGCAAAACCTACACACCCACACACACACACACATATATATATCTCTATAAAACCACATTAATCTCTACCCTGTTTATTATTTAAAAGAAGGAAAATGTACTGCTCTTCACCAGCAGGATAYGTCAAGGTGGATACATTACTCTGGCATAAACAAATGTTAAGGATCTTAGTCAAAAAATCACTTCAAGACTGGTCTTCCAAAACAATTAAGTATGTCAGCTTTCACATAGGAGAATACAGCTTTTAATTGCCCTAAAATCTACAGCTTGAGTAAGATATTTTACCACCTAAGGAAACTGTTAGATTTAGAACGAAATTGAGGAAATCTTCTAACCTTCATTCTACAAAATGCCATGCCATTCTATTTAACAGTTAAACTTACATGCTTTAACTCAACTTGTACTTATTTTGTTTTTAAYTTGCCTTCAGCATTGAGATCACTTTTTGACGCCTGAAGTTCTCAGAAGACATCAGTTTCTCATAGTATCTCCCACAGACTGTGAACACTGAGTGTTTCAAACTCTGCCTAAATAATTGCAAAAGTCCCTGGACTGAGATCTGGAGAGCATCAACTTCTCCTACCGCTGCTGTGGCGAGGATCTCAGTCCATTGGCAAACATCTAGGAGGGATATGAAGAGAGCTAACAAAATGCCAACTTGCTTCCTGTGATATTTAATGTCATATTCAAAGGGCAGCAGATTTCTTGTCTGCACACGAACCACGGTAAAGCCGCTAGAAAAAGCAGATATTAAGATTCAAACTTCATACTGATCCAGACACCTGTCAGTCATTCTGCAATTCTGAGGTTTTTTGCTGTGATTTTCTAGGTCTGCTCATGTTAACGCTTGAGACTAATAATAAACGTAAAAAATCCCTGACCCTTCCTATTCCACTAGGCTACATGCATTAATGTGTTCTTCACAAAAYAACAATACTGTACTAATTTGAAAGGCTTCTGAAACAGCTAAAGACATGATCGCTGTAAAATATTCTTTCTACCTAAAGTTTTCATACAGTAATTTTCATCCTTGATTTCTCTCTTAGGGGATTTTTATCTGATGGAAGTTTATTTTGTATTAAGTTATCTTGTTCCCTATAAATTCAAATGGAGGAAACCAGTGATAAACCATTGATAGCACTAAGCAATATTTTTCATATTGCTTTGGAGTTTCACTGCTTCTTATGTTTTGGAACACAAATTTGACAACAGGCACATCCTTCCAAGAAGTGATACAAAGCTGCTATGATGAAAATCCCAGAAGGACCTTTCTTGCTACAAACTGAAAAAAAATTAAATGCTCATGTACAGTAAACTTCTGCAGAGTTTCCTAGTGAAGGTGCAAGCAGCAAGACTCTGAGACTGTAAATACTTTGCATGGAAAATACAATATTCAGAATGTTCAGAGAGAGTAGCTACAATGTATTGTGCTATGCTCCAGTTTTCCTACAAAACACATTTCATTTTATTTTGTTGCATGCCTTTCCCCTTCCTTTTGTCTTTTCTCTTGTTTAGTGTCAATGCATTTACAACTTCACTAACCCTGCCTATTCAGAGCAGTAGAAGACAAAGACATATCAAGCAAGTTAGCTTGGTCCCCAGCTGTTGCTGTTGTCTTAAATAATGCTGTCAGACTGCCTAGACAACCCAGTCATTTATATGAATTCCACAACGCTGCCTAAATGTGCTTCAAATCATGGTCATAAACCAAGAGTGTAGTATAAAAAATTTTCTTCACTTTTTTTTCTGATTCTATTATAAATTATAGAAAATGAGGCTGCGTGCATAGTCAAAGATGTGCACTGCTTGAGARTAAGATTTTTGATCTTAATTCTCAAACTCTTAGACCATAGATTATCTTGCAAAAATAGTATTCTATTTACTCTACTTTTAGTTTCTTGCAGTTTACAAGTGTCATCACTTTATGTATCTACACCCCCGCATACCAGTTCCATGTGTAAGAAGTCACTAAGAAGTATAATAAGCTCACAGGAAGTTTTCTATCTTGTACTATTAATAATTTCCCATTTTTCCAGAGTGATTTCCACACCACTTTTTTTCCCCCCCACATATTCCAAAGTTCCTTCTTTTTTCTCAGTTTCTTGAACTTTGGGTCTTTGCTTCTTAAATGACAAATGTCTCATTTTTCTAGTGTTGCTCACACRTTGGTTTGGCACCTAAGAGTCAACAGCAAAGTAGAGAAGAAAACAAACTTGTTTTCAGTTCTGGATGACCTTATTTTCTGGTCATTCTGTTTCATGACAGCAAATGAGGCTGACATCACTTCCAGTAAAAGAACTCACAATTCTGATTTTCTGTACAAGTAATTGTAGTTACATAGGCAGATAGAGTCTGGTTCTGGAAATTAAAGGCTTGAAAGAAAGCATTGTTTTTGATTTGTAGAATAATTTGTCTAATTGTACTTTTTCCATCTGTACTACCCTCTTTAAAAATATTCTAGTTTTCCAAGTAGTAAAAATGCTTTAAAATATTTTTATATAGTTCTGCTAATTCTCTTTGTGAAAGAACAGGTTGATTTCTTCTTCAATTCTATTTTATTCCTGTTATTAGGAGAAAGTGGAGTATACATGTGTTTTCTGTGCTGCAAAGCCGTTTTTGTGGCCTCCTGCGGATTTCCCTGCATAGAAAAATACATTGTGTTTGGGTTTTGATTTTTATTATTATTATTCCTGAGTCCATTCTTATTTTGTAATGTTGCTATTTTTCATCTGTGATTCTGAAACAGTGGCAGATTGCTTTTCTGGGTTAGATAATGTAATCAAATAGATCAGTGTCTTAAGGAATACTATCATCTCAAAAATTACTTCGCTTTGAAAACATTGTGCTTGCTCTTGTTGTAATTTACAACAAACAGACCATATTTCTATAAAGAAAGGTGATGGGAGGATAATCTAATTTCTTTCAGTGTGTTTACTATATGTGTTTCACAGCACTTTAGAGTCAGTTTCAGTTTCTTGTGTAAGATCTGCTAGACAGACACCCCTGTTTCTTTGGTACAGGCAGGAATATTATTTTGTTTGGAAATCATCATTCTAAAATCCCAAGAGGTGAAGAAGAGACTAACTACCATATACAATACCTGAAAACAAATTGATATGTATTTTTTAAGGTAGCTACATTTCAGATCATGATACCTTGTCAAGTTAGATAATATTTTCAGAATTTTTAGTAAAATAAGTTCTTCCCTGTTTTCTCTGTGCATTAGCATATCATGCATTTTTCAAGCTTTAATTATTTAAATTATTGAAATTTTTTCTTCATCTAAAACTATGGTGGTGGCTTGGCCTGCAGCTGGACATGCTGCGGAGGATAGGCCAGCCACACAAGTAACCAAGGAGCCAGTGGGGCCAGGGAGCCCAGGTGTTGTACTAAGCAAAGGCTTCGAGGTCCAAGATCCCCCCCTGGATCATGGTAAGGAGGAAGGTCTCTCCCACCGAGGCCTTGGAGTGGTATGCTCCCCCACTCGGTTTATCCTTGTCAATCTATGTTCTGTATATGGTTATGTTCCAGRATGTTCTCCCTCACTCGACACCCCATTGGCTTCATTCCCCTACTCCTCCCCTCGCCTCCCCTTATTGGTTTATGYACTGCTACCCCGCCTTTCCTCCTCCCCCTAACCCTATTGTGATTGGCCCTCAGTGTTCTCTCCACCCCTATTCRGTTTACTATATAATCCTGTGTCACCCTATAGTTAGTGCTCTCCTTCCCTGACCCTTCAAGAATAAAGACCTTCTGTGGAACATCATAAGGAGAGTCCACCTCCGACTCTTTATTCCCGTCTTAAGGTGTCGGCTGTGCGACTGCCTGCTTAACCACCTGCRCTGGTGGGATTAGCGGGTGGAAGGCACGGCACTGTGCCTTTCCCACCGGCTGTCGCACACCGCACCGAGGCACCGCCGGACAAGCGTGAGGCTTCTAGGAAGGTTGTGGCCACTGACCATCTAGCCGAATGAGGCCACCCTGCGACATAAAACAACCTCGGTGTACATATATTTGAATGTGTACTACCTATATATAATTGCACATACATTTTCCTAGTCAATCTTGAGATAGAATTCCTATAGACATATCCATTTTAGTATGCAGTGTTCAACTTTGCACTTGCTAAATGTGCAGTTCCAAATCAAGGGGTACTTAAACACATAAAATCCTGTTACTAAAACCTCACTATTACTCTTTCACAGTGAATCTAAATCCAAATAATTTTAATGAAAAATTCTAAATGATTGTCACAATGACCAGAGCAAATACTTCCTTCCCTTCCTCTTTTTTGATCAAGAATATTTCCTGTTCTCTATTTTTCTAATTACTTACTGTAAGAATCCAAATCAATTTATTTCTTTTGTATATAGAGGTGAAACAATTTTTTCCATAAATTCTGCCACATCAAATCCATCTTTAACTTCACATAGCCTTCTAGTGGGTTTTCAACATGTCAGAGAATTGCAAACTTATCAAGAGTTCAGCAGGTTGGAGAAAGTCCTTATTCTGTAAGTTAGTACAATCAAAATTTGATCACATGAAATGGAGAGAAAACAATAGAAAATAGGCAAGTGGCCCCACAAAGGCCTCGCTGATAGACAGAAAACAGTGTATCATAAACTGAAGGAAAGAGATAAAGAGGTTATTTGATTGGAAAGGAGAAGGACGGTTAACACCTGTGAATTGGAAGACAGTGGCTCTTCAGAAAGGCAGGGGACAGAGCTGAGAAGGATTTATTCCAAATTAGACCAAACCTAGTTCATTTGGGCCAAAAGATAAAATCTGAACTAGGATGGCCTATGATTGTTGTGAGTTGTTTTTAAAATTAATTTCTGGGTTTATGTTAGAATTGAAGACATCATGGTTAAGACATCTGAAATCCATGTACTTCAGCTGGAATGGTACTTTAGAATAATCAGCTGGAAAATATACGTTGAAAATTAAGTGAAACAAAACCATCTATTATTGCTTCTATCAGTATGCCTATAGTTTTTTATTAAAACTCTCACTTTTGTTTATATTGAATTGAAAATAGAAAAAGAGTTTGGCAGTATTAAAAATTTAAAGAAAGTCACTGGATTTAGATATCCAAGTTCAAAAAAAGGTGTATTTAGTTCATAATTCTTGCACAATCACTGAAAATCTGAAACACTAGAGAAACTATGAGAACTGTGATTTCATTATTATTCACTTTACATTAATTGCTCATAAAACATAGGATACACTTTCAATCTCACACCTGATACAATGTAGCTTGTCAAATGTTATTGACAAGCATAAATCTGCAGAACACAAAAGCTTATATCTAGCTTTGCTTGCCTTATATATTTTTAAGGAAAAATAATAAGTTTGCATTAGAAGGCCATGACACAAAAGTTTGTGCTATAAACAGTACAAGCACAGAAATTCCAATATTTCTGAAATAAAATTTCCATTGAGATCTAAGCGTTCTATACACGATATTTTTATGATATATCATGAATGCAATATGTTTATATTCTATATTCTATATTAAAGATCATAAATATGGTCTTCAGCCCATAGCCAGAAAGAAATAAAATAGGTTGAATGATGCAAGGATAAAACCAAGGTATTCTTGTGTATACGAAAATGTGTCAGACTAAATTTTGCACCCATTTCACTCTTCAGCCATAAGAACAATTCACTCCACTCATTAAGAAGTTGCTTCAAACAAAACACAGCTCAAAAGTTTAATTTTTTAACTTGATCTTCTTAAATGTATAGAAAATTCTGTGGTTTTTAAGTTTGCTGTTTGTTTTACTTTCCTTTTTTTTGTTTTGATTTACTTGATAATGTTTATTTTCTTGGCTTTAAGAGTGTAGAGCAGAAGTACAGACTTAGAAATAAAGTAAGAGACTGTATATTCAGACTGTATATCTAATCATACTTGTGGTTCAACTTCTCATTTTAGCCAGGGCTAGGTGTGACTTCATTAGAATTGTCTCATAAAGGTTTCCTGGAAAATATTGCAATAACTTCTGCTTGGATTCCCATTTTCATATCCCAGTTTCATATTGGAAATATAATTGAACTATAAATATATATATCCCCAAGAATCATTACTTTTTAATTCAAAGTTCAGTTCTTAATTCAGTATGATGAACTTTAACCTTACATAACCTCAAATTAGGTGTACCAGTACAGCCTTATTAAAATCCAGTAGGGTTTAAGTACCGTAGTAGCCATTAAATTACTAATGCAATGCCCCTTTAAAAAATGACTATTTTTCCTGAATTGTGGAAGGTTGTTTAAAATGCCACAAACTATGTTATAGTCTGAATTTGACATCTGTATTTGTTTTTGAAGAGTGTGTATTTTGTAGTAATATAAAATTTAGAGTACTGACCTACACTGCAGCTTTATTTCTTCTACCTAGAATAGCCTGAATGAAAGCAACATTTCCAGTTACAATTACAAAGGAAGCATTTTGTAGATTTTTCTAGCATTTGGTATTAAAAACACAAACCTGCACTTATTTTTTTGTTGTTGTTCTCAGCCTTTATTTTTTTATTGGAACTAGGAAACAACTTCCTCTATGAATTAACAAAGAAATATATGAAATTTGGCAGCTGAAGGCCGACAATAAAACAAGTACTTAAGTGGAGGCAATTATCATGATTTTTTACTTGAAAGTATTAAGGTAAGTCTTCATATGTCATGCCTTCATTTTATATTTCTCACAATTTGTATTTCCCACATTATTTACCCATGATTTTTGGGCAATAAGGGAATTTTGCTCAGTTCTCAGCTTATTTTTGAATCAAGGCACTATTGACATTTTGTGAAACCAGGATTTACCAGCTCAGATTTCTAATCATGTACAAATAGAAATAAGCTTGAAGGGATACAAATGCTTTATGGATTTTGATCTTCAAATTGTAAAATATATTTTAAAGGACTGATCTCTTGGAATTTCATCTGGGAAAGAAAAAAAAGAATCAGTGAAAATGAAAATATTTTTGTTTCTCTTTCCTCTTCTGCACTGTCTCAGATGTGGCGTGTTTTCCTTAGATTTCACGCATGCTGGTTTTCAAGTAACTCTACAGTAAAAACCCCAAAAAAAGCAAAGTCAAAAACCCCCACATCCCACCCTGAAAAAAACATTTGGGTAATAAATACAATCATTTTTAGATAAAGATGAAATTCCTAAATTAATGAACAAATTTTTTTTACATTTAATGGAAAGCGTAACCTGTTACAGTCTAACAAATACAAGTAATTTTATACTTACATACATTTATGCGAGTAAAACTAAAGAGAAAGTAGCTTTACCTGCCCTGTGTTAGAAATATGGGATATACTCAAGTGGTATTTTGAGCATCTGAGCATTTTRAGATATATTTAAGCTAGTTCAAACTAGAAAGATTGACTCTGTTTTAAGTTATCTCCTCCTGTATTCTACACAAASAGAAGCAAACTTGCATTTCTGGGCAACATTCTAAAAAAAGTCCTTCTGTYTTCCTTAGTTACAAACAGTTTACACGCAGTTTAATTCAGAAAAATCATTCTCTCATTCATGACTAATGTATAAAGACAATGAAACATATTTTTAGTAGTCCATCCATTTCCAAGCACCGAAAAAATTCCACAGACTGAAGGGTGCTTTGTTTTACCTGTTTTACCTTTAATCAGGTTGATTAAAAATTATGGTTCACTGCTGTACTTACAACAGAATGAATTTCCTGGAGGGCTTTTCATTGTTTTTAATGTAAATATAAACACCCACTGATTTTTCACTCAACCCCTGTGAAAATTGAGAAGGGCATTAGGGGTAGGAGAGTCTGCAGAGCASTGCAGAAGAGGTATGTATGATTTACAGCAGAATTAGGAACCCTGTTGAAGAGGGTTACCTCTCTACAGATACTCTCAAATACCTGACCAAAGAATTCTGTAGATTTTTAAAAATAAAAACCACCAACAAACACAGAGCAAGGTGAACCTTATATGAGCCCTACATGCTCCAAATTCGAGTATTTTGGTAGTTTTCTGAAGTTTGAGGTTTTCAGCTAGTTAAAAGCGATAACATCACAGATTATTTTCTTCTTTAAACACAGAAAACGAAAAGGTCAAATGTGATATGAAAGTAYTTATTGTGAATGAACTTCTGAAAATGTGAACTCGTGATTGCAAATACAGCTCCAGCTCTTATTTATGTGAATTTTAATCTTGACGCTTTTGGTATACAGCTAATGGRAGTGGAGTTCTAAAAAGATTTTTAGTGACCAGAACTTTTGTTCATAGGTTTTCCTGGAAAATCCATTCACTTACTGCTGCTAGAAAACAGCCTTACAGCTAATAAACATTTCTGCTTGTTTGAACATCTCAACTATATAAACATTCAGAATGATCACAGCCAGCAGTCTCTCAGAAGTCAAAGCATTTTTTGCCCTGGATCTTCAATCYACCCATACAGTGTCTTGTAATGCTTTTTTGTTGAAAAGAAGCCAGAACGCACCCAGAAAATTATATTTCAGTCCTTTCTAAGATATAATGAGAAGATAAAGGTATTTGAAAATAAGATGCTTTATTTCATAAGAATGATAAAAAGTTACAGAAACAGCCAAACAAGGAAATACAGAGGTATGTCCTGAATCTGACAGTTCTTCAGAGTGCTAACATCACATTGGATTAGTTCTCCACACATTTTTTTTTTCCAAATTACAGCAAGGAAATATGTATTTTATAAATTATCTTAATTTTTAAAAATTATTTTCTAGGTGGTTAGTTTTGCTTTAGTTTTGTTTATTATCTAGCCTAAAGGAAACCAAATCTGTGATTTATGGATGCCTGAACTGTAGTGCTATTTTCTGAAGTTTGAAAGGAATGATAGCTCTTATTAAACTAATTGATAATAGTGAGGAGAGAAGTCAATCAAGTGTTCAGGCACTTAGGCTCTCTTGTTCAGACACCAGGAATACAGAACACGGCCCAACTCCGGGTAACGGCCCAAAATTTCCACCAAAGCTGTGACAGGACATATGTAGGTAACTTATTATGGAATATGAAACACAGGACCCAGCATTGTCAGGGACATACTTTTTCAAAGAATGCAATCTCTCCGTTTACTAAAGACACCAATTCTTCTGTGTTGTTTTATGAGGAAATAATTTTTATCCCTTCAATATGTGGGCCTACTTATCCCTTGGTCTTACAGTTTATCCATTCTGGAACAAAATTACAGTCTCATAAAATAGTACAGTGGTATTGTAACTGCATAATTAGAATTCAAAGTGAAATACTGTAGACTGTTATTAAGAAATGATTGTTTTGTTTAATCGCTGATTATAAAATAATATTAAACACATCCATTGATATAACATTTATAGGCAAAACACTGTAAARATATGTGCAAATATATACATTTTATAATTATTAAGCATATTTACAGAATTTTTAATTTCATAAGTCTTGATAAATGTTTGGTATTCTTTTTCTGACTATATCACAGACTCTATTAGCTCCGCTTAAATAACTTGTTTCTGTAAATACTTGAGGTAATCATACTCTCTGCAYTCCCCCTTAAAAAATACCCTGCTGCAATTTTTATACTAGATTATTCTCTTGCACCATGTAAAGACTTCTTTGATAAAGGCTGGATGAATCTCACAATATCGAGACTGCAGTTAATTGGCATTGAATAACTTCTCAAAATGTTAGCTACCAGCACTTAATAGAGAATACTCCAACAGTGGACTTAGTGACTAGAGACGTTACCTTTRCTATATATTTTAGTCCCAGTTAGGAACCTGATTGTAAATCTTTATTTCTTTGTTCATCCAGGAAATACAGATATTGAGAGAAAATGAAAGTAAAAACTACCTCAGAAGTTTGACCTGAGTTTTCACAGGGTTTCAGTCTGCATCCTCATCACGCTATATTGCTCTACTCCCATTTAATAAATGCTATCGTTTATAATTTAAAGTAATGTATTCCCCTTCCATATCAAAACTAGAAATTTTAGGGTATCTAAACCAACAGTTAATCAGAAAGTCTGATAATAATTTTTTGCCTTTTCCATAAGCTGTGAATTTCTCTTAAATTAAATYTGTTTATACAGGTTTCTATCAGTAATCTTGCTGAATTTTAGCTTGTGTCCCATATTCATGAAYCATATTAAATGCAGATATGGCAGCTGCTCCTTTGGCTGACATAATAGGAACTGAGCCATTTAACTCCAGAACTAAAAACAAAAGCTATTACATTCCTAGAAAAACAGTCAACATGCTATGATCAACCAGGGGCTATAAGGAGTTATATCCTTTGCGTAATGGCTCTGAAGGGTACTTTACAGTGTAGTCTCACTATTAAAATCCTTATTTCCATTGTACAAACCAAGCTCAAAACATTGGAAAATAGATCTACAGCAACTGTAACAGGAGCTTACATACCTAGTGCACATGTGGGAACTTACGTGTAGGCACATAACCTTACGAGTCTAAATTTGATGTTAAATTTCAAGTTGATTTTGTAACTACTAATTCTCTAGGGCAGAAGARTATTGTGGATTTTACTGAGCGTTCAGTGGCCCTTGTAAAGCTCTCTGAAGCCACCTTCCTCAACTGGTAAAGCGAGATCTCTGTTAGTCGAAGTGATGTTTTCTGTTGTATCTCTGAGGGGCTTTCAGAGCCAGCTCAAGGAAATTCTGCTGTCAGGAGGTAACCTCTGTAACTGAAACTAGGTAGACTTAGCAGTAATACAAGGAAAGTGAGGAGTTAATTTAARGCAAAAGAAAAATATCCTTGTCTGGAAACCCAAACAAGGTTCTAMGAAGACTGGAACGTCTGATTTAAGGAAACGTGGGAGAAAGCCTTATGGATACAAAGTTTATGATACTATGCTACATATATATATATACACACTATACTTTGTTTAGAATAGACTATCTCTAATAGTTTCCTCTATTTCCAAAAGTACCACGATCTTTCCAAAGAGTTCCATCGCTACAGATTTTGAAAAAGACTGACAGGTGTAGGATCGCGCGGTGCCCCTCAATGAAARCCCGGAGGATAGCTGCTTTGTCCCACACAGGAGCTGCGGCGTCTACCTCAGGCGGCTCGCAAACCCCCTCACGCCGTAGGGACCGGTTCCTCACCCGAGGGAGCTTTCCAGGTCGGACGTTCTGGGGCGCGGGCGGAGATAAAGAAGCCGAGAGGGGACTCTCCCTACAGGTTCCACCTGCAGGCTTACTGCACTTGAAAAGCCCAGGGACGGAAAAACCCCGRGCGTAGGGTTACACAGGATTTTATACCCCACTGGGTGGGGGCGGAGAGAGCAATGGTAACCAATAATCTGAGGGTCAGGGGGTGGAGATAAGGCGGGGTTGTAACACATAAACTAATAGGGAGAAGGTAAGGGAGGAGCTTCAGGAGGGAACCAACGAGGCATCAAACAACGTAGAACTTTCCAGAAACAATACATATTAACGAGGGGAAATGAATATTTAAAGACTAATACATGGAACAGGGAGGGGGAGGACAAGTTACCATAGTAACAGGGTTTGCTGGCTGTTGAGCCTGGGGAGAGATCGGTTTTCACTGAGTGAGCGGTCAAATCTCTGCTCCTGCTCCATACCACCAGGTTGTAGGACCAGCTTCTCTTTCTGGGGTCTGGGCAGCCTCAACTGCCTGCACCACTACAGATAGGAATTTTACTTTTTTTATACAAAGCAGTAGATTACTAAGAGGTATTCAGGCAAAAAAATATGTTTGTGGCAGATTGAGAATAAGCCGTATTCCTCAAGTAAGCACAAAAATTGTTTCCTTCCTTTTCCTATCTTTGTGCAATGGGATATCACTATTTTCTTCAAGTCAAGCAAATTCACCTTTTGGAGAGAATCGTCTTATTCTTAATTATTTGCACTGTATCGGCAAATGCTTTTACCATTTCAAGAACCTGGTTTGAGATAAAAGGAYGACATATGTAGTAACATGGTCAACACAGTCTGCCTGCCCCCTCCCATTCTGACACCTTGATAATATCTGAACTCATTAACTGAAGCTTAATTTCAGAGAGAAGTATAGACCTTAGTGTKCTTTTGCTTGTTGTTGTCTTGTTGTCTGTGGTTGTGTTCCTGCTTATCTGCTGAAAGGCACCATCAGTTGTAGGCCCTTGAACATCCAAGCCAGTGCATCTATTTTCTTTCTCTGGAATTAGGAATTTATATAAGAGCTTCTGGGATCTTTAACTTACCTTTCCTTATTSTTTTGTTCCTTCTGTCTGTTAAACTTCCTCACAGTGTCAAGTTAAAGAAGTAGGGTAAAATCTATTAAACATGTGGACGCAAGTATACAAGTACCTTATATTAAAAATAGTTCCACTTTGAACTAGTACAAATTAGAAAYTTTACTTTGAAATCCATAACCATAACCTGAACAACTAAATCTTGCAAATAGATTGTGATGTAAAATTGTTAACGTTTTGTTACAATTGAGTACTACTAAATAGAGAGGAACTGCACCTCAACTCTCACCCTCAAAGCTGAAGTAGGGCTGGCAGGAGACAAAATGTTTAAGCAGATTTTTGTCTGTAGTGTGAGAATGTTTGATATGAAAATTGTTGGGAAAGGCAGTAAAAATAGGATCCTTTTAAGTCATTTGTGAGTCCTAAAAAACAGCAGTGGGATACATGTCCTATAGGCAATACMATTTGTAAATGGCTTCTGTGGGAACTATTCATAAATAAAATGAGTAGAGYTCAGAATAAAAATGATGAAACTGACGCTTTTTCGCACTGAACTTGCCAGCTGGAGGGAAGGATTTGTTAGCGGGCCGTCACTAAGAAAGAGAATATAGAGGTAACCATTAATGAGAATAAATGTATTGGGAGCTTTTTGGAGGTTTTAAGTGCCAATAGATAATCTGCAGTTCTCCTTAACTGCAGGGAAAAAACGATTCAGATCGATGGGGAAAAAGGACTTGAAAACGTAGCATTCTGTTCCTTGATTTAAATTCTTAGATGACCGTGCTAGAAAAAGGAAAATTAGCACAATAGATAATAAAAAATACAACCTCAAGAGGGCAAGCATTTGTCCTTAACAGTAGTCAGAAAGCATGGGCAAGAAATTTTCAACAATAAAATTAAATATAGAGCTATTGAAAAATCAAATAAGGCTTTAGAGTTTACAGTAATGACCCTATTTCTTTTATGATAACGTTTAGAAGCTACTCTGTGCTAAAATGTGCTTAAACAAAATGATTCTTTGTATATTACAAAATTTCAGTGTCCACATGCAAAAGCCCAAAGGGACAATAGTAGAGGCAGAGATACAGTTTTTATAGTGTGTGCTAATCTCATGCAAAATATTAAGTAAGGATTTAAATCCTTCTAAGATAAAGCTTTCAGAAGACCAGAGTTTTTCTCCTTTGTCACACATTATGGAAAGGCAGAACTTTGAAGAATTAAACAAGCATAGAGCAAAAAGTTGAGTAATATCATAATCATCTGGATTTCAAAAACAGCTTTGAGTTTTTCCTAGTGAATAAAAATAAAAACATTCTACAGGAAAAAATATGAAAGATTAAAGGAAAGTAGTAAACACAACTGTAGGTTTGAAGACCCTTATCGTCATGAAGAGAGGAAATAAATGTTAACAGAATTGTCAAAATGCAATTTGCAAATTCTGTTTATTTCTAAAAGTATTATTCCATCTCTGTTGACTAGTTCTGTTCTGCGCTTGAAGAAAGCAAAGTGAGTTTAAATTGTGTTAATGATATATATGTATGTATGCATATATATATATGTGTGCATATATATATGCACACACGTCAACACAAATGTATTAAACATGTTGCATTATATTATAATAATTTAGAACTTACAAGTAAGACATTTGACTATTAGRCATTATTTCTATGCTTCTATTAAATTTGTCGTGTTTATACATACTTATGAGACCAAGTTTTGGTCTACCCTGCTAAACGCAATTTGAGATATTTTATGGTACATCAGCATGAGGGTTTTTTATACTTCATTGTAAATTCCATGCAATCAGGGAAAGGTCATCTTTCCTGTTACCAAAATAAAACTATAATCCCTATGTCACATTCAATAGGACATAAGGTACACCAAAATACCATGTTGGTTTTAATATCACCATTTCCCACTCCCCACCCCAAAGTAAAAAAAAAAAAAACAAAACCCAAAAGTAATGAAATAAGACAGGCAAGAGAATTTAAAAAAAGAGGAAATAAGACAAAAGAAAAAGAGAAATAACTCTAAAAAAAAAAAAGGAGAAAGAAAAAAAACCTATTCAGATCCACAATCTGAAAAAACATGTTATACGGATGTCTCCTCTCACTCCTGGCAAGCTGCATCAGCTGGAAACTGGGAGGAAACAACCATGGCAGTCAAACAAAACTCCAGGGCATGGCAAAAGTCAGGGTGAATGGTCCAGCTGCCATCAGATGTCAGTGCTGCAATATTTCTGTGAGTCACAGTCGGTTTTTGTAACACTACCAGGCATACTGAAACACYGACAGTAAGATGCTTAGAACATTAAATTAATTACTATTTTAATACTGCTGCTGTTATTATTATTTCTTCTTAAGAAGGGAGCTACAGAAAAATGCTGTTAAGAAGTTCCAGCCAGAGTCTTGAAATTTGCTGCTACACTATGCCTATGCATCCCTGATATCATGCCTGTTGTATTAGGTTTGGATCCTGTGCAGTTCATCTGAATTCCATTTTTGCTTTTAGTCTGTGACACCACTTGGAAACCACTTTCATAGGTCACAGATCTCAGAAACCAGAAACCTGGCATTAAGACTATAGGGGTTTTTTAACCAAAAATCAAACCAAGTGTTCAGCTTTTTCAAGTCAAAAATCGCTAGCAGCTTTTCTTCTTCTTTGCTATCTGTTTTCATATTTACAGCCTTGTATGGTCTGCTGAACAAGAGAACATGCTGCAACAAAACTCGGCTGTAAACATGTCTTTTTCTCAGAGCTGGTTGGGCACTTTGGTTGCAGGCAGTTTTATCTGTCTTTCCCTGCTCTCTTCCTTCTTAATTGAAATACTATGATAAATGAATATAAATAAAAATGGAAGTCTCCTGTTATACCTTATTATGTTGTTAGCAGTGACAAACATCTATTTTCTTAGAGCATTCACCATGCTTCCTTTTAGCACCATGTCTCGAAGATTTTCTGAAATAGGATATCTTCCTTCACTCTCATGGAAACTGGAGTTTTATATCTTGTTACGTCTATTTAACTGCCTTCTTTTCTGAGTGTTTTGCTGTTAAAATAGTGCATATATTTATTTTCTTTTTCCTAGAAATGCTACATTAATAGTATTTACACAGGCACCAGTAAGATATTGTACCTTACTTTGAATGTAGCTTGTTGTAAAGTCTGGTATCAAACAAAGTGCCAGTACYCTTTCTGCTGAGCAGGAATTGAATGCGACTAAAATCTGTCAGATTCCTTAGCTCTGAGTAATTCCTGTATAATCCACCACACAGCATATCTTCTGCTACATGCTCACTGCATGGGGAAAGCAACCAAGCATTCATCTTCAGTGACTAAAGAGTGGTACTAGTCACACAGCAAGAAATTTTCAGGTGGTGAGAGTTTCTGGCAAAAAAAGTAGTGTTTATGGTGGAACAGAATAGTCAAGCACATAAAAAAAGAAAAAGGCTCATTTGTCACATGTCTCCATTATTGACATCTTGTGTCAGGTCAAAACCAGGAGAACTACTTGCATTGACAAGTGAGTAATGACAGTATCCTGATGCCAGGGGAAGGAAAAAAAAAACAACCAACCAACAAATAAACCAAACCCAATAACAAAAAAAGAAAAGCAAAAATCAACTAAAGGCATACACAGGAATCCAGAAGCTTTGAATTTTCTCTCGGAGGTTCTAGGCTTTTTCTCTTATACTAGCTGAGCTACAGACCAAACCAGACTGCTGATCCTGCTCTGAGCCTTAAATGGCACTTGTAGGTAGAATTTGTCTGGAAATTAAACTGGAAAAAAACCTGAAAAATCTAAAAAGTAAACAACACCACTCTCAATCTCCTATCCCTTTCTAACTATCAAACAAAAAACTAATTTTGTAAGTGCAAAGAGTAGGTAAGTTTTAATTCAGCATGCTCTTATCTCCTTGTCGCATGCTGAGCTCAAAATCATCAATTTTACGTCTGCATCTTTATATGAAGCAATTTCAAACTTTCTCCCTATTTTATATAGACAATGTTGATGAAAACAATTTTAAATCATGTCCAGAAACCAAAACCTGAATACATAAAATATCTGAGTAGCTATATATCAAACTCTAGACAATGTTCTTCTCTTATCTGGAATGTGTGCGAGTAAGCCTTGAAAATTGCCCATTTTTCACATCTGTGGTTTGATTTTGCGTATTACGTGGTAAACAAATTTAAAGTGTAAATATTTAAATTAGTATTTTCATATATATTCAGGAAATTTTAAGTCAATTTCAAAATGAAAATAATCTACCTGTCTGGGTCATAATTCTTCAAATTTTCAGTCAGTTTCTGGTGAAGAACTAAATGTAAAAGACATTCTTTTGTCACAMTGTCCCCCTGCTTTTGCAACGCTAGCAATAGAAATCTTGTTAAGTCCATAAAAAAATTAATAGAGAAACATGAAAATATAGCTTGAATCTTAAAACAAAAGTCTGTTTTTACATTTCATTATTCTTCTTCAGGGTCTGTGCTGTATAGAGAACTATTGCTATGATTTGTATTTATTCTGGGTATGTATTCCCACTTGAAAGAGTGCCTATGAGGAATGCTTTATCCATGAAGAAGGCACAGATTAAATCTCATCAGTACTGCTGAGTTCAAAAGCAAAGATCTTCTTGTGTTTTTTCTGGTTTCTAGTCTCATGCTGATTCAGAAATATTTTCATAATTTTACATTCTGTTTTGATCTGATGTTACTGTCATGGATTTTTCAGGATAGGTTACTGATTAAGAAAACTCAGTCTCAGAAGACAGAATCTCCACATATAAATGCTTTTATTGAAATTATTTTTTGTAGGGATTTTWAAAAAAARAAAGCAAATTACATAACATGCAAGGTATTTTAATGAAGTACTSTAAATTGTAGATGGATCTGCAACTCTTTCCCCCTCATTAAAAGAATTTCAATGAAGCTTAGAGTAGGTTATTATTCAACATTTTGAGAATACTGGCTATGCTAAATTAAATCAGTTTACTTCTACCATGTAATTACCATTCTTTTAAGTATGGAATGAAGAAAAATCTATGAAAAGTCAACCTTAAAACTTTTCACAGTTACCTTTATATTGACATTTCTTTATATTTTAATTCCTTCATATTTACATTGATTCTTATCCTAATTATAATGGTTATAAAGTTCAAGACTTTTACCTCTGCATTCATATGAAAGTAAAATGTTGTTTTGTCATCTTCGAAGAAAATTCTTTTCTCTTTTTTCTTTTCTTTTTCTTTTCTTTTCTTTTCTTTTTTTCTTTTTTTTTCTTTTTTTTCCTTTTTTTCCTTTTTAATATTTCTGTATTTTGTGTGTTGTTTAATCATGCTGGAACATCTAATGGCTTTGATGCTCCTTACAAATCTCTGAATAAGGTAACAAGTGTTACAAAAAACAGCTCTGCAATTTCAATATGTGCTATATTTCTCATCTTAACAATTTTATTGCAAAGGTCAGTACTGACTAAATAACTTGTAGAAATAGGGTGTTAATAGAACACAACTGCAGCAGCTCAGTCAAATCTAAGACTATGGAAAATCTGAGGGACAGCAATGATAGTTTGAAGGACAGCAAAGGAGTTGTTTTTAGTGTTACACTTGTAACTATGAAATCATTCCTCTTTCTCAAATCTCGGTGTCTAACCTATGCTAATAAGCAAGATCTTTTATAATGACAAATCTGAATATTAACAGAAAACAAATATGAAAAATAGATGGATGCTGCCATCACTATTTTGGCAATTTGCCAAACACTGSAAATTGCTAAATATATGGTTTCACAGAGCAAAGATAAGTATTTTCTGAATTTTGGATTTAGAGAAAGTGAATGTTTTTGTTTCCCAGTTAAAAACCTTAGGAGATCACAACCAATTTTGATGATCTGTGGATGGTCCAGACTTGGAGTAGTAAAGCAAACTATTTGCCTGTGTCTATACCTCGTTATTCTACCTTTTGATATTTTTGCATACTATGATTGAGATATGAAAGATATCATTAATAATTTGAAATGACATGAGAAAATACTATTTTTTACAGCTAAAAAATCCCAAGTGAAGAATGAGGGTTCTTTGTTAACTTCAAAGAAAAATAGAATGCAAAAGCATATCTTCCTCACTGAAATAAAGTTTCTATTTCTAAAAAAATTTTTTTAAAATTTAAAAGACTGATTGTGTGAAATTAAAATTTAAATTTTAGGTATATAATCTGTATGTTCACATATCTATGTATATGCAAATACTTAAATGGACAGAAACTTTCTGGGTTTGGATGATGTATTAGATGTAAAAAAAGTTGTCTTTCATACAAGATACCAAAAAAACCCWTTAAAAAATAGATTGCAGATAGAGAGTATTGCACATATGAAATACATTTTAAGGACAATAAAGCTGACTGAGGACTGCAAACACCAGACACGGTGGCCTGAACTGCAATTTAATACTTCTCCTGGCAGTTTTACCCTTAGTCAGTTATTATATCAACTTCCATCTATAAACACCTGCTCTTAACTGGGTATAAATACCATTTAGTTCAAAGAATCCACAAACACAGACAGGTACAAGCTATATGCCAGGTCCCGTTGCAACTGCTGTGAAATAGGGCCATCTCTAGGGTAATTGCCTCCGCTGCCTTGTGGCACACAACAATTTTAGTAGGAGAACTGAAGTACGGGAGCGAACATAACTGCAGCAGCTCGGTGACATTTCCAGAGTTGATGGGAAAGYTCATCAGCTTGGTGCCAGGATGTGTCTATACAAACAGTGCTCATTTAGTAGTTTCAGATTCCTGATCCATTTTTATGAACTTATAAGAGTCATTTCAAGCCAACTCAAGTTTTTGGATAACCACTTGGCATAGCGTTTTGCAAACGAAGCCAATCCTCATCCAGATAATGAAGCAATCTGAATGGCAGGTCACTTGTTCAATGATTAGGAAAGATCTCTTTTATCACTGGAAACAGCCTTCCAGTACCTGAAGGGTGCTGACAAGAGAGCTGGAGAGGGACTTTTTACAAGGGCATGTAGTGATAGGAGAAGGGGGAATGGCTTTAAACTGAAAAAGAGTAGGTGTAGATTAGATATTGTGTTGACTGCAAGGATGATGGGCCACTGGTACAGGTTGCCCAGAAAAGCTGTGGATGCCCCATCCCTGGAAGTGTTCGAGGTCAGGTTGGATGGTGCCCTGAGCAACCTGATCTAATGGAAGGTGTCTCTGRCCATGGCAAGGGAGTTAGAACTAGATGATCTTTAAGGTCCCTTCCAATCCAAACCATTCTGGAATCCCAGGATTCTAGGAATATTCTATATTGAGAATGTTGTGGTATGCTAAAATGAAAGGGTTTAAATATGTGATTAAGAGATAGTGGGGGAAAAAAMCTCACTGTAATTGGATAATAATCAGATACAGTTTGCTATGTCTGAAGAGTTACTCTGAAATATTAGCAGGAACCACTTAAACAAGGATATTTGTAAGTACAGAATTTACAGGAATATTACGAATGCTTACAACCTTTTCAAGGAGTAAAAAATCTTTAGAATATCTACTAATTTATTCTGCTTACATAGTAAATGTCTAGAAAATGTGTATGCAAATGTATATCTCAGAGGTACCATGCATTTTTGAGAAGAAAATGTATTATGCATAATATTTACAACAAAATGCCTTAAATTACAGCCATCCATACGGTTCACAGACAGATCATTATATTTACCAGAATCCTGGTATAGTATCAAGACATCATTCTTGCATGTTATTTGAGTAGGATCCTAGCTGTTCACTCTCTACTTGTAATTGATGGTGACAGTCAAGAGATATCGCTATATTTGATTTATACTATTCATTGAACTTGAAGATTTAGCTTGAATCTCCTGTCCAGTTACTATAATCTTCTTTTAAGTGTAGAGCTCTTGGATATTGAACCCCTTATTACTATGACAACTGTGTGACTCTAAAAACCTTAAAGATTAACATGTTAGATGAGTAAAAGAAGAACATCAGGAGCTCAAATTTCAAAGAGAAGGAATACAAAAATTAGTATGTTAGTTTAGCATTGGGCAGGGGTCAAACCAGAGTTTTTTCAGCCCTCGGTGCAATTAATGAATTCTGGTTCTCATTTTTTTAGAAATAAGGGAATGATTCGTTGGGAATTTACATTGGTCTTTGAGCAGTTTCATGACAGAAGTACTCTCTTTCAGAGGATCAGGTAGAGCATCTGACAGAACAGCTAATTTCTAACTGAAAGGATTATATTTCAATCATCTCTTTTAGAAATAATTTCTTATAATGCACTCAGTAATTATCATAGTTTGAAAAAAAAAGATGCAAGTCCTTTGAAAATATGACTCATCAGGAACTTGTTGCTTCATGTTAAATCAAAATATATTGAACACATAGAGGGCACCTTGGTATCTTGGCATCAATCTCACACAAATATCTCTTTAATGTCCAACTAGTTATGCAGATGAGAAAGGCTGGAATTATTCTAAATCTAGCATCTTAGTCATAAAAAATGGGTTTTCAAAATCTTTCAAAGGTTCCATGCTCAAAAGCATCAAGAATTTATAATACCATCAATTAACAAGAAAGATCCTTATGAATTAATAACTGTCCACATACAAGAAACAAAGACCAGAAGGAAACTTCAAAGTATTCAAATAGTCAGTGTTTATGTGTAAAATGCATCACCAGCAAAATATCAAAAAGTTCTGTGGTGAAAACTGAGCTTTATAATAAATGCCCATGTGATCCAGAATAAATTGTGAATGCTGACATCTAAATATTTTCTAGTGATAAAAAAATATTTGTAATAATACAATTTTTAACATTTTTTAAGAAAAACCCTGCAAACACAAGAATGTTATTCAAAACTACCTCATGGTACTACTAGCACCTAAAAATCAACACCCGCAAATGAAAAGGAACACACATGAAAAATCTTTAAAAATTTTGGCTATAGACACAGACAGATAGCATAGGCCTAATTCAACTATTTAGGCCCAGAAAATATGTTTTGGAGTTGTTCCTCATAGGTTGTTGAAAAAAAACGTACTTCTGAGAGCTAAGCAATAATAATAAAGAATGCTATGAATGTTTATGAAGAAACTTGTAAAGTGCTTCTATATCACTTACAAATTTATACTGTGCTCATACTTGAAAGCCATACTCACACAGGCTGATCACCTACAAAAGACAAGGCAGTAGAACAAACAGGGAACAGAGAAGGGCAAGAGAGATTATTAAAAGTATAATAAAGCTTCCACAATAGAAGTTTTATTTAGCCTGGAACATAAGAGGCTTTCTCCTCCTTGAATCTAGGAGGCTTTCTGAAAGGTATGTAAAACCATGCCAATCAGGAAAAGGTGAATACGGAATGATTACTTTCTGTTTCTCATAATTTCATCAGTGGTTTAGAAACAAACGAAATAATTTTTTAACATAAAAAAAAGAACCTAACAAAATACTCCCCCCAAAAAAAACAAAAACAAACCGACACCACCTCCCCAAAAAAAAGAATTTAAACCAAATCAAAACCAATCAACCAACCAAACAAACAAACACAAAAAATCCCCTTCATGGGGAATAGATTCCATGACAATAAATGTTATTGTCCAGAYGGAACTGACAAAGTTCCTCTATGTACCTGTTCCTACAGTCATAACCTTGAATACTATTTTACTGGATTGATAAAGATTATCTTGGGAGTAATTATAAGTCTTCTTCAAACACTTTTTAAACTCTTTCTGCTATCTCAATCAGAACTTTTTACCTATGAGTACTAATGTTACTCACAGAGAATTCTGCTTATTTAAAAATTTGAAATCAAATAAGAAAGGGAAGACTGAGTGTCCACTATTCCTAGTACACCCTTCAGTTCTTTTCTAGATCTGGGCAACAGTGAAGTCAGGTGTCAGTAAAAGTTATTAGTACTGGGTTGTAATACAGAATCATACAGAATGGGCGGGATTGGAAGGGACCACTGGAAGCCATCTAGTCCGTCCTCCCTGCTCAAGCAAGGATTATTTTAAAGAGCCTTATGCATACAAAAAGAAATTTGGATCTACAAGGCTTGCACAATCAGAGAATCTAGATTTCCTATTCCACAGGATTCCCARTAATTTTATGATAAGTATGTATGAAGTACAATACAACTTTGCACTTTCATGTGATGTTAAATTCGCACAAACACATTTTTTTCCAAAAAGTTACATAATATTCTACTGGATAATGAATAAATGTCATAGTCTTTTATGTAAAAAATTAAATTTCAGTTAGTAAATTGAGTCAAGAAGAGCTGCCATTCAGTGTGGTACATTTTCCTATTTGTATAAGTTSTATCATACAAAGGATTTCTATGAACCCTAAACTGAATAAAAGGTAAGGGAATTGTTTTCCTATCACAATAGTAAGYATAGAAAATTGGAAATTTTTAAAACTATTCTGCCACTACAACAATAAGGTGATCTTTTCGTGATGGTAGCAGAATTCAATTAGCTTTGTATTACAGCTTTGCAAAATTTGTGGCAAATTACAGGAAATTATCTAAATTTTGATATGATGACATTACCATACACACAGGAGAATAATATTAGTGTTCTTTCGTGGTCCATCTCTAGATATGATAAAAGGTGGGATAAAAGCAAGAATTAGCTGTGGACATATTGAAAAATCATCATTACTATCTCACATTTTTCATGCAGAGGAAGCACTTTTCYGTGCTTTGCCTTGCCGCCCTTATTCCTTCTAGCAGACATACATCCTCAAAGCCACCAGTTGCACATGAATTCATTATCATTTTCACCTGTGGCATTTTTTCTGCTCATCCCTTTTTAAATTTGCTGAGTCCTAGACCAAACATAAAATGATRGCATTCAGCATTAAAAAGTACAAAGGCTCATTCAAAAAATGAACATCCTCTCCTCATAAAACATTGGAAGGTTACAGTGACTTGAAGACTGATAAAGCTCAAAACACTYGGAATTAAAAAGGGAACTGAAAAATATAAAATTTGGCATGAAATATTGTTTTGATGTAGAATAATATTTGTGSATTTTTTTTTTCATTACTATTCTGCTACTTATTGGGGGATTACACTACTTTTATATTGAAAGGACAGAGTCAGAGGCAGTGGGCACATCATACGACATCATCTGTTGCAAAATTACTTTCGGGATAGTGACAGCAGTTACATTTGACATAATATTCTTTCTTTGATAAAACAGAACTGTTCCCATAAATATSAAGGTGATTCCCTGTTAGAAACTGACTACAAAGTTGAATTAGGTTTTTATTCTGTACAACATTAAAGTTCCCAGACTACTGGAACATAGTCTTTTGTCTTTAATTTTAGATTTCCCAACAAATACATCCCTAAGTCCTAACTTGACTTTAAACAGTAGTGGAAAGGAGTGGTAAAACAAAAATAACTCACTTCAATAGAAAAAATCTGGAGATAGAATAAAAAATGGATGGGCTTTTGGAAAATA
Source organism: Amblyornis subalaris (assembly GCA_018881555.1). Lineage (NCBI taxonomy): Eukaryota > Metazoa > Chordata > Aves > Passeriformes > Ptilonorhynchidae > Amblyornis > Amblyornis subalaris. Next base: position 20,177,455 of record JACAXG010000001.1, read on the forward strand.
ACGTCGTTGTACAGCATTGAGACCAACATAAGAAGGCTTATGGTGTATTTAAAAAGAATATTAAAATGAAAGTCACAGTCCTAAATTAGTATGTTAGAATGACACAGGTGATGAAGTGAAGAGAAAACACAAAAGCAAAGATRGGCCATTCTGTTTTTTCTCCTTTAGCGGAAGCACTGAGCTGCTGAACTGATGACTGTTCATAAATATCTGCGATACAGCTGGTCCCAGTACTGAGTATGACAGCTTTCGATAAAACATTCATTGTGATGCTTTGAGGTCTTCAGGGGTACATAAAATAGTTCCCAAACTGCACATTACATGCAGTTTTCCATTATACACTGCACAAAATGTCCTTGACATTCAAGAGTTTGCCATACATATTTTAACATGCATCACTCCAGGGTGTATTTGAAAATACCCTCCACTTGCCTTTAATAATAATGACTTGTCAAGTAGAATCCAGATCTTGGTTAATCTAACATAATACGGACTTGATGGTTTTTATTAACTGTCAAATGGAGCCCAATAGCCGTCAGAAACATTTTTCCCTTCTGTCATGCGTTTGTTCCCAGCGTGTTTCATTTCTGACCACTAATGTAAAAGGTTAATAAACTGCAGCATTAAATGTCATTAATATTCAATATGCATGGCAAGTGAATAATTTTGCAGATCTTTTATTTTAAAGATGTTGGGATGTTAATGTGGCTATTCTGCAGCCTTGCAGAAGTGTACCATGCTGCATGCATTGGTTAATTTGTCTGTGAAGAGTCTGTGAAGCACTTCTGCCACATTAGACTCTCTGAACCTTTATTAAAATTCACGTGACTGCTTCATAAATCTGAAGGGTTAATCTTGCTTCCAGGTCTATCACCTTCCCTCCTACTTTTCTTGCTATCACAAATTATGATTAATCTAATACTCTTTCATAAACATTTTATCCAATGTCAATCATAACATAACCATAGAAAACAAAGAGAAGGTCAAATTTTCAAATACCTATTTACTGTCAGTATGAGGCTGGTTGTCAAGGCTTGCTTTTCTCCACATTGTTATGCTTCTCAAACAATGAAACCAAGTCAAACCTCCTTATGACTATAAACAAATTGCCTAAGCAACAGTAAAGCTTATCAAAAATTCAAAGTTAAAAGAACAGAGATATAGCTGATGTAACTATCATGGATTTRTTATGATAATGGCACAAAAATATTCTACTGAAAACTGTTGTGCCCTTATGTTGGTGACACTGGTAAACGAATTTGATAAAAAAACCTTAGAATAAGATATGAAGCAGTATAGTAGGCTGACTTAGAGATTATTAACTTGTTGTTCAAATATACTTATTGCAAATTATTTCTTCATATTTTTTCCTTTAATTGTTAAGTTTTTAGAGCCTCAAATGCCTCCATTAACCAGGATAAAGGTGATGTTATGTTCGACATATTTAGCTATCACTTATGTGCCTGCTTTTATGCCTTCTTTAAAAAATACATTTAGGTTTTAGCTCAAACCAAAATATTTTTATTTACCTTTYAGAATAAACCACTTCATTTGAGATTATTAAACTGACACAAAATTTTCTATCAGTCTAATCAGAAATAAAATTCATTCCTTGTAAACCTGAACATGCCAGATGTGAGCCTTAGTGTATGTCAGTATTGCTACATCCCACCTTTCAGTTATCTCTTCTAACATYGACCACCACTAGAGAAATAATTTTTCAGTTACTCAATGTCCAACCTACATTATTAGTATTATTGCTTCTTATACAGGTAGAATACAGGTCTACCTACTTGTACTTTTCTACTTTCAGAAATATGAAAATCAGGGTATCAAACAGTAATTTTAAGGTTGACCTAGAAGGGTAACTGCTGTATTCTGCTTATGACTAGAAGCAAATATCGGCATTAGTGTGTTGCCCATGTGAGAATCAGGCAGATGAGATATATTGGTTCCTTTCACTGTACTGCATTAAACAGAAAGTTGGTTCAAAAAAACCTCAATACTTTTGATGGGTTTTTTAAGTTTCAATTAAGATGAAGAGAAATTAATGATGACTCATGTTGTTAAGGACTCTGTGAAGCCAGTTTAACTTTAGACCATTTCTGAGCTATTTAGAAATTTTGTTGGTTCTTGTGAAAGTTCTTTAGAAGACAGAACAAAATCATCAATGTCCCCCCTCTTCCCTGAGAGGACATTTAATCATTTAAAAGTCCAGTGGATTTGTGGCTAAGTTAAAACCCAGTGTTTGTTTAAAACTAGGTCAACAGATCAAACTTTYAGTATGAAGGCAAGCTGTAGTGATGAGTGACACTTCCAGTCCAGGTGATCACGAGCAAGCTCTTACCTTAATGAAGTTCCTATTTCTATTTGCTACTGTCTTTTGTGAAGATAAAAGGAATTACTTAAGTAATACCCTGAGAGTGCACTACATGATGTGCAGTTTTCAGGCCCTACGAAACCTTGGTAATGCAGACACTGCTGCACTTCTATACCATTTTCTACATTTTGATACTACGCATAAAAATTTTACCCATCTATCTTAAGTATCTCAAAAATAGCTCTTTAGGGAAAACTAATGCAAATAATATATTCACACATATTAATTATTCATGAATAATAAAATTTACCTATTTCACATGGTCATTCCATCAGCTAATGATATATGGAAACTTATTTTCTCCTTCAATTACTGCTTGCCAAAGAGTACTTTTGGCAAACATAGCATTTCAACACTGCCAATTACTTTCTTTCATGTAGCATATGSAAAAGAAAATCCTGAATTAATGTTTGGAAAAGATGCAATAATTACTTTGTTACAAGAAGGGGTGGTTGCATTGTATCATATCCTATTGTATTGTTAATTGGTTTTCACCAGCATAAAGAAATTTAATCACACAGTGTGGTCCAAATGCAGGGTATTCCATGTATTTGGTCTCATATTATGACAGAAATTGACTTTTGATGATAATATGCACAGAATGTGTTGCCAGCTTGTATTATTAGGACCTGTTTCGGTGCTAACATGCACTCTTAAAAATGAAGAATAAGGCAGAAATTCTTTCATTGGATACTAACTGTGTTAAAATCGACATAGAGAAAAGAAGAACAGTAATGAAAGGAGTGATAATTAGTACAGAACTTTTAAGAATGGATGAAAGATAKTGAAAGTTTTACTAAATATTTTTATTTGTCCTATTAGTATGCTTCTGTCTGTCCATCTGCGTCATTAATCATATATTAAATTTCTGGCTTTAAAAAAGCATCTAAAAAAGCATATTTTAAAATAAAATATAAGGATTTTGTTGAAAGACTACTAAGGATATTATGTCTTTTACTATGTTATTAAATGGCAATTTTCATTTTTCGCCCATGGTGGTGGGACTGCAGTACTGTTGGACCAAAGCTGGGTGAGACTTGACTTAGAGTGGGTATGGTGTGTGGTAAACCTTCTGGGAGCTTCTTTGTGCAACACACATGGAATCTATAATATGTGAAGAGACATGGAGCAGGTAAGTGCTCTGCAAAATTCATTATATTCTAGTAACAGTCATTAGGACAGAATATTCTGTTACTTGAATACAGAGCATCTCCTTGAAGTAAGTGKACTTATTCTGCTGAACAGCAAGGGATTTACTCCATATTTAGAGCAGCAAAATAGGAAGAAGGGTCTGACTTTCTGTTCAGCACTAGGGATTTTCAGCTTCTGAGTTTAATCTACACTCATTTCTAATMATTCAATTTATTTTTTTTAATATATTTACGATAAATCTGCATACAAACCCTTCAGAAAAGAGCTGAAGTTGCTCRCATAGCCAAAGAAAAAAAACCCCAACTATTCCCTTCCCCCATTGCCACTTATTGTAAATGGGCAGTGTGCAGGATGAGGTGAAATCCTTCCTTTATAAATAAATGTATAGATTTTTAAAAATGAAATAAATTGGGAATTTMTTAAAACAAAACTGTGTTTTTACACCCCTTCAATTAAAAATAAAAATATTTTTTAAATAGTAGCATTTTTATAGTGGCCATAAGACACTCCAAAATGAACACTCAGTGGAGGTAATTCATGCCTAGTTGCATTGATGGTGACATTCCTCAGCCTCATGGCTAAMAGTAGCACMCTAACTATGAATTAATGCAGTACAGTTTATGCCTTAGCATACCTTATTGCTTAATTAAAATGAACCAGTTTATTAAACTGGAGAGATGAAGCTTCACCCCCTACATGCCTGAATGAGTCTTTGAGCAGCACAAAAGTCGCTTTCAACTTTCCTCATTTCAAGCCTCTCACAGTAACTATTCACTGTGAGAGATTTGTTGACTGTTCTTGAATAGAGTCACTGCTTTCGTGCTGTGGCAATCCATGCATTTGCAGGATAATGAGTTGTGGGAATGCCTAGATTCTGCACCCCTACCTTTGCTTTTAGCTGTCATCCTCCCATAATAAAACAACTTTTTGGAAATTCATCCTAAATAACTATTTCTGAAACAGCAATATAGTTTACTTTCAGTACTTTGAATGCAACAACACTGTCAAATACAGTGCTCACAGAGCCACAAGTTTCAAAAGAAACATTTTCCTGACAGAATTGCTTAGGTAATGTTCGTTTGAAGCTGGAAGACAAAGTCTACATGGGACAATAATGTTAATGCATTTGCTATAGAATTATTCCAAATCTCACACAGGAAGAGTTGATAAGAGAAAATGATAGACTTGAAGTACTAATGGGGTTCAAAGATAAATTMATGTAATTAATAAAGATATAGCTTACTGCTAGTGATGTGGCCTTGTCATGTTTCAATAATTTCAGAAGATTATACAGCCTATAATTAAATTATCCCAAACTTGATTYAYTGATCATTTACAGAATCATAGAATCACAGAATCAGAGAATCACAGAATCACTTGGTTGGACGAGACCTTCAAGATCATCAAGTCCAACCCATGCTCTAATTCCTCAGCTAAACCATGGCACTGAGTGCCACATCCAATCTTTTTTTAAACACATCCAGGGATRGTGACTCCACCACCTCCCTGGGCAAACAATTCCAGTACTTTACCAMTCTTTCTGTGAAAAACTTTGTCCTAAYATCTAGCCTATATTTCCCCGGGCRCAGCTTAAGACTGTGTCCTCTCATTCTGTCAGTTGCTGCTTGGAGAAAGAGACCAGCCCCCACCTGACTACAGCCACCTTTCAGGAAGCTGTAGAGAGTGATAAGGTCACCTCTGAGTCTTCTCTTCTCCAGGTTAAACAACCCGAGCTCCCTCAGTCGTTCCTCATAGGCCTTSTGTTCCAAGCCCCTCACCAGCCTCGTTGCCCTCCTCTGGACGCGTTCAAGCGTCTCAACATCCTTCCTAAACTGAGGGGCCCAGAACTGGACACAGYACTCCAGGTGCAGCCTCACCAGTGCCGAGTATAGGGGAAGAATTACTTCCCTGGTCCTGCTGGACACACTCTTCCTAATACAGGCCAGGATGCCGTTGGCCTTCTTGGCCACCAAGGCATACTGCTGGCTCATGTTCAGTCGGCTGTCAACCAGTACTCCCAGGTCCCTTTCTGCCTGGGCACTGTCCAGCCACTCCATCCCCAGCTTGTAGCGTTGCAGGGGGTTATTGTGGCCAAAATGCAGGACTCGGCACTTGGACTTATTGAACTTCATCTTATTGAATTCTGCCCATCCATCCAATCGTTCTAGGTCTCTCTGCAGTGCCCTTCTACCTTCCAACAGATCGACACACRCTCCCAGCTTAGCGTCATCTGCAAATTTACTAATGAAAGACTCGACACCCTCGTCCATGTCATCAATATTGAACAAAACTGGCCCCAGCACAGACCCCTGAGGAACACCACTAGTGACKGGCTGCCAGCTGGATGCAGCACTGTTCACCACCACTCTCTGGGCTCAGCCATCCAGCCAGTTCTTAACCCAGCAAAGAGTGCTCCTGTCCAAGCCACAGGCTGCCAGCTTTTCCAGGAGTATGCTGTGGGAAACGGTGTCAAAGGCCTTGCTGAAGTCCAAATAGATGACATCCACAGCCTTTCCTGCATCCACCAGGCGGGTCACCTGGTCATAAAAGGAGATCAGGTTGGTCAAGCACGACCTACCCCTCCTAAACCCATGCTGGCTGGGTCTGATSCCCYGGCCATCCTGTAAGTRCTGCGTGATGACACTCAGTATAAACTGTTCCATAACCTTACCGGGYACTGARGTCAAGCTAACTGGYCTGTAATTRCCGGGAYMCTCCTTCTTACCCTWTTTGTGAATGGGYGTCACATTGGCCAGCTTCCAGTCATCTGGAACCTCACCAGTGAGCCAGGACTGTTGGTAAATGAYGGAGAGCGGCTTCGCAAGCTCATCTGCCAGYTCCCTCATCACCCTGGGATGGATCCCATCTGGTCCCATAGATTTATGAATATCCAAGCAGCTCAGCAGTTCCCAGACTGCCTCCTCCTGGATAACAGGGGGATCATTCTGTTCCCTGACTACATCTACTGATACAGGAGGACTGTTGTCCTGAGGACAAACCGTCTTTCCAATAAAGACCGAGGCAAAGAAGGCGTTAAGCACTTCCRCCTTCTCCTCATCTGCAGTTACCAAGTTCCCTCCCGCATCCAGTAGAGAACAAAGGTCTCTTTTTGCTGTTAAYATATTTGTAAAAACATTTTTTATTATCCTTTACAAGGGTTGCTAAACTAAGTTCAAACTGAGCTTTGGCCTCTCTAATTTTTTTCCTACATGCCCTAGCAACACTCTTAAATACTTCCTGAGAGACCTGACCCTTCTTCCAAAGATGATACATCCTCTTTTTATTCCTAARTTCCTTCAAAACCTCATTGCTYATCCAGGCTGGACGTTTGCCTCGTCGACTCATCTTTTGGTACACAGGGACAGTCTGTTCCTGTGCCTTCAAGATCTCTTTTTTGAAACACGCCCATCTTTCTTGGACCCCTTTGTTCTTAAGGGCTGCCTCCCAGGGAACTCTCTGAATAAGTCTCCTAAAAAGGCCAAAGTCTGCCCTTCGGAAGTCCAATGTAAGAGTCTTATTGATGTTCTTCCTCATTTCACCAAATATCAAGAACTCTATAATTTTATGATCACTATGCCCTAAGTRGCCTCCAACTACCACATCCCCCACCAACCCATCTCTGTTTGCAAACAACAGGTCCAACATARTCCCTCCCCTGGTGGGCTCACTCACTAGCTGCGATAGAAAGTTATCCTCCATACACTCCAAGGACTTCCTGGACCRCCATTTTTCTGCTGTATTAAGTTCCCAGCAGATGTCTGGTAGGTTAAAGTCACCCACCAGAACAAGGGCTGGTGACCCTGAAACATTCTCCAGCTGCTTATAGAATAAGTTATCCACCTSTTCATCCTGGTTTGGTGGATGATAAMAGACTCCCAGTAGGATGTCAGCCTTGTTGGCCTTCCCCTTAATTCTTACCCATAGGCATTCGACTTCATTGTCATTAGTTTCAATACTCATGACGTCAAAAGCCTTCCTAATATAAAGGGCCACCCCTCCTCCTCTTCTCTCTCTTCTGTCTCTTCTGAAGAGCTTGTAGCCATCCAGTGCAGCCCTCCAGCTGTGAGTCGTCCCACCACGTTTCTGTGATGGTGACTACATCATAGCTTTGTTGCTGCACCATGGCTTCCAGCTCTTCCTGTTTGTTACCCATGCTGCGTGCATTAGTATACATGCACTTCAGCTGGGCTACTGATTTGACCCCTAACTCAGGCTTACCATCCTTAGGCTTGCTTCCAGAGARCCCAGCTGCATCCCCTTCCCCCTTCAAACCTAGTTTAAAGCCCTTTCAATGAGTTCAGCCAGTTCATGAGATAAGAACYTTCTGCCCTTAAGAGAGARATGGAGCCCATCCGGTTCCAGCAGACCAGGTGCTGAAAAAGTTTCTGCAAYGCCCCCCGGTACTGCTAATAGGCTCAAACACTCTGCASAGGAATGGGTCTGAACAGACGGATCCTTTTTGGAGGGTTCTACTTGGTTACATACACCTGTAGTAACTGCAGTTTTTGACCGTGTAAAAACCATTACTAACAAAAAACCAAAAAAACCAATACCGACTAACCACAAAGTACAATCCTCAACAAACTAAAAAAAAWCCCACTAGCAGGGGGAAACCTGCTTGCCCTGCCTGCGCGAACTGCCGCGCAAACTGCCTTGCCACGACTTCAGAGATGTGCCACGCCCCTGTTTGCCCGCTCCTGTTCGCCACGCTCCCTAGAATACTCTTTCAATGACCCTGCTGCTGCTGGGAGGAAGTTCCGCCCCCTGTGACTCAGGACAAGCTGACTCATAGGAATGAGGAGCTCACGTGCTCAGCCTGCTTTTAATGACCCTGCTGCTGCTGGGAGGAAGTCCCGCCCCCTGTGACTCTGGACAAGCTGACTTGATTTTGTTCTGCTTATATTTAAAGAATTGTTTTTCCTAMATTAATGGATTTTTTCCAAACCATCTCTGTTTTAAGATATTACTTTATACAAGTTATGTTTCCTATCCTATATTTTCTTTAGTGCTCTTTCCCTCAGCCTCCTAGGAACCACAAAGAAAATGTTTGCTAGAGTGCTGTCTACAACTGAGGAAACTGGTCACGATATTTAATACATACATATTGATATTTAATAATACAATACCTGTATCCTTCCATTCTTCACAAGTTACTCAACTATTTTTTCTTATTTTGCAGCTAGTCAGCTGCAGGTAACYGGCTAGAAACTGAGCTACAGATGGCAGGGGTGCACAAAGGTGTTGACTCAAGTGAAGTTMCTATCAAAATGGAAATAAAAATTACCACAGTTTTGATTTTAATCTTTTAAACATATCGCTTCTTCAGTATAAATATAATTCTCATCTTCCTTCAATGAAAGAGTTATCCACTTCAATGAGATTTCAAGATGGCAGATTTATTTCCATTATTATTGCTTCTGTAGGAAACATCATTACTTTTATAAAATTATGAACTCTGTTTTTTCTTCTATTTTTATCCTYCTAAATGTCCATTTCTGCCACTAAATAATGCTTTGAGTACASTATCAAACTTTTTTGCAATGATTCATGCAGAGTAGAGATATGTTTTTTCATTTGCCTAATCAGTATCACACTTTTCAATTTTCCTAAACCATTACCCTTGTCATGTGTGAGAATACTTCTGGGCCTATGAATTCAGCTAACAATTAAAAAAAAAATTCAAAATGTTAGTTGCAGGCAAATGATYCTTTTCTGTCCAAAATATTCACTGCAAAGTGCAGACAGGCATTTGATATTATAAATGGCTTTTCTTAATACACATTTTGGCCCTGGCTAATAYAGGAATGCTCAAAATAGAATACTTAGTCATATTTGTGTGTATGTGAAGGGCAMAGTACGGAAATAATTGGATTTGAAAAAAGGTCCCTAGAAGGTCATATAGCTCCTGATGGTGCTTCATGTAAAATGTACATGCTACAAATTGTAATTATAGTTTGGGCAGATACTAACACATAGAGTGCAGGCTAATGCTGGCTAACGCTTCCTGTACTAAAGCTGTTTTCAGTTGTTGATGATTTTGCTAAATTTTAGGYATTTGGAGTGAATTATGCATGCTGCAGCATCTTGATTACAAATTTTGACATAAATGGATCCACAGGCTACAAAAATGTACGTAGAGGGGATAACAGGAAGAAAATGGGGAAAAAAAAGGAAGAAAGAATTTTATTTGTGTAAAAAAGAGGGGTTATGAATGTTTCTTCTTAAGAGACAGTAACGTGTATAATTTTGGGTAATGGTGTCAGTAAACAGTTTTTCAACTTTCTGCCACTTCTGTTTATTAAGAAAAAAAAATGGCAGACCACACTTCCAACACGAATTTCAAATCCAATGACATTATTGACATGCATTCAGGAGAGACCTGTTAAAGATTTATTGCTGAACTCTGAAGCTGAGTTGCATTTCATCYGGAGAGGACACACAATTTCTATTTTCTGAACAACTCTGAGCCCCCAAAGAAGTAATCAGCCAAAGCCAGAATTGACCTGAACTTGTACTGCTTCACGTGATGGACTGATGAGCACAAACCCGAAAAATGAGACGTATGTTTCTTCTTAATTTATTCMCTTCCCTTTCCTGAAAGCTTCAGGAAATGAAATGAATGAATGAAAACACAGATGATAGAGAAGTTGTGGGACAAATGATAGCGTGGTGAATAAGAAGTAGGTACGAGGAGAAATGTGTTATCTGAGAGAGAAGCAGAATGGCTGAATCAGTAGGGAGGAAAGCTATTTGCTGATCGGGAATTCAGAGATGTTTTAGTATTGGACAAGAGAAGAATTATTATCCCAGGGTTCAAGAGAATAACAGAAGAAGAGGTTGAGGGGAAAAAAGATAAAGATATGATGATAAAACAGGAAAAGTAGGGGCAGAAATACATTTTGGTTTTTGTTTCTCTTTTGGCATACTCTCATCTACAGCTGCAAGTGACTGCAATGTCGTGAGACCCTACATTAATTTTCTGCCAGAGAAGGTTCTCTAACAAAATACATCTCTGAGTACCTTTTCCAAATAAAAATCATGCTCTGGTATGATTTCTTCATTTATTTTAGAGATGTTTTCTTTTTAAAGGAAATTGCATCGAAGAATTATGTGAATAATGTTAAGGTCGACCTTGAATTGYATAATACTATCAGTAACATTTTCAGCACTGCATTACTACCGGAAACTTTCTCCAATCATGTGTTATTAGCATATTTTGAAAGACAGAGCAGCTCTCTTCTCAAAGGTCACAGCTTCTCAAATCAAAAGCAACTGGGGGGAAGAAAAAACCAAAACAAAAGCATGGTGATAAAAAAAGAAAGATGAAAAGAAGGGAACTGAAGCAGCAGAAGCTAATCTTTGGGTAAGAAGAAGAGAATTAAATTCATACTGAAATCTTGAGCTATTTTGGGAGTGGTTTAAGTGACATTTGGTCTGCTTAAAATGTTATAGGACAAGAACAATTTCATTTCCACTTGCTGTAAGCGAGGCATTTCAACAAAATGTCTGGGCATGCTTTTGGCTTTCCATGATTATAGTTATTCAGGGGCATCTTTGTTTTTAAAAAGTCTTTTGAACATTAATAAATAATATTTTACACAGTGAAGGGGATTATATTTGAAATATATAGGGTAAATTAACTAGGGATTGTGGTGCACTTTGTCTCATAGTTCATTCTTTTTCATGTGGCTGAAACTATGGCAGTTTGTTGAAATACTTCTGTTTCCTTTTCWGTTCTTCATCAAAATAAGGAAGGGTTAGACTCCAGATACCTAACTATTTTTTAGTCTTGTTTATAACATAGCTTTGCAAAAATGTAACAACTATGGTGTTCCTCTGAAATCAAAGTTAAAATGCACTGCCTTTGGGCAATATTTAAGCATTCCTCCAGCAGTGGAAACAAGTGTGTTGCAGTTAACAGTCCTAGAAGATATTTCAAGTTTGGCATCACTATCCAGGCACTCAGCCAATCACTTTCTAACCTAAAGGTATAAACAGACAGACTACAGAGGGGGTTTACAGAAACACTTGAACTTCAATAGAGTAGGTGACAACAGAGAACAGATATATATGGGACAAAGGGAAAGCTGGTGCTCATTTATCTGTCTCAAGGAAATAATATTATAGATCAGTGGTTCTTTTTGGTTTCCCATTTTTCTGTAGTCATTATTCATCATTGGGAAAAAGAAAGAAATAATGCATTTCCAGGTATTCCTTTACTGCATAGTTCATAGAGAGGATTTCTTGTAGCTTTTGGAAGAGCATTTCCTTCATACAACATAAAAGATGAATGATAAACTGTGATTAGAATGAAAATAATGTTCTCTAGTGATTTTGAAGTCAAGCAGCTAATAAGAAAAGTGACTGGTAATTCATAATGATTTTCATGTCTATCAATAAAATACCTGAAGCCAGAGAATCTCATAACATTGTGTAGCCACCTTTGTCTCACTAACTGAATTTGCTTTGTGGATAATTATGTAAAAGACAATGAGTTTTTTACCACACTGATTTTCCTAGTGGATTGTAAAAACAGGTGCAAGTTTGTTTTCAGATGAAAAACATTCTGTTGGGTTTTTCCCTCCTTGAATATTGTTAACTATGCTGTGAGTCTCAGACACGCAAAAGGGGGAATTCAATTATTGTGCTGAAAACTTTCTAAATGCAAATTTCTAGCAATGTGTGAGATTAGTTCATGGGAAGAAGACTCAATCAGGGTATTCTATAGCTGGTACGTCTATTATTGAGGGGGTTTGTACAGATGTCTTATTTTACAGGGAAGACATATTTGATCAATCTGAAGCTTCATCATTCATATTTATACTACAATATTGTGGTGAGTCGACCTTGTCTGGCTGTCACAGATGTCCATCCAGCCATTCTCTCACTTTCCCTCCTCAACTGAGATCATGAGAGAGCTAAAGGTGGGGAAATCACTTACCAATTACTGTTAGGGGATTTTTTTACCCTATAGGACATGCACTTTCTCAGAAATCCTTTTTCATGGCTATGTGGCTGAGCCGTGCCCCGTGGTGGGTGTGTTGGATTGAGCTGGAACCACTTGTGTAAGGTTCAGGGCAGTTGCAGTCTCTCCTCACAAAGGCCACCCTGCAGTCCTCCTGCCACCAGCGCCTGGGCACCTGCAAGCCACAGAGACATTTTCTGTACCATTTTGAAAATAATAAATAAAATCTTGTATCTTTACTTAATATACTAAAAGAGATTTAATGTAGTAAACTACAAATAACTGATACATAGAATATGTGAGAAAGGACATCTTGTTATAGATTTATATAGCATAGTAAAGAAAGAGTGAACAAAAGTCTATTACATTCAAACTTGGCAAGGATTTTAAATATTTAAACCAGCTAGTTCAAGAATATAATTTATCCTCAGCAGGAAATAGCTTGATATATTAATTTAAAACCAAGAAAGAGGATACAGAATACAAGAACAGAATTTTCTTCGGACAACATGCTTTTGCTCGTTTCACATCTTGACACAGTTCAAGAAAATGGTACTTGCCATGAAAGGCTTGGTAACAACCAAATGCACTACATCCTGGTGGATGGAAAAAACAAAGAAATTATGAGCAAGGCATGAGAAACTATAGGAGGTCCTGTGAGATGAACAAGTGCCATTAGGTTGTCAGTAACATCTAGATGAAAATTAATACCAGCTCTCTTATGAACTAAACTTGTGAGACCCTACTTCATCTGCAAACAGAGGCCTGAAAAACTAGGGCACATAGAGCTCAGAAGCAGGTGAACACTTAACAGTATTAAAACATGAGCAAAAAAGTGCTTCACGACAGAATGAGGAGTAATGGCCATAAACCACAAGAAGTTTCATCTCAACRAGAGGAAGAATGTCTTTATGCTGAGAGTGGCAGGACACTGGAACAGGCTGCCCAGGAAAGTAATGGAATCTCCTGCTCTGGAGACATTCAAAACCCACCTGGATGCGTTTCTGTGTAACCTGCTCTAGGTGACCCTGCCTTGGAAAGGGAGTTGGACTGGATGATCTCCAGAGGTCCCTTCCAATCCTAATGATTCTGGGATTCTGTGATTTTTTACAAAGATAAGACTGCAGGCTTAAATGGAGCTGACGTGCAGATCTGATTTTCTTTTGTCATAAATAGATTTTTTGCCATTGAGATCCAATTGACTTCATAAGAAATCCAAATGAGCATCCTATATTTTGAACAATTGCATGGTCACATGGACATCAGGGAAAAGTATGGTTCCTGGATGATTTTTCTATGGTAACCCTCCAGAATTATTATCTTCAAATACTCTGTGATGGAACTAGAGGTTTTTATGATAGGGCAATTCAGCAGCTACCATAACACAAACCCCTTGTGTTAAGACCATTGTTTGGAGTGCATCTGTCCCTTCCAGCTATTAATCCTCATATTTCTACAAAATCCTATTCTAAAACCTTTCCTTTCTTAATCCTTTCTCGTTGTTGCCTTGCTGTCTTTCCTTTGGTGTTAGAGTCCTTAAAAGTAGCATTTCAACTTTAAATCTTTATTACAGAAATACTGCATAGCCTGCCCATGGAAAATTCACTGGCCATTTTACGTAGAGAAATAGCTAAACAAGCTTTCTGAATTTAGACATATAGAGTTGCCCGCAAATGGAGACAATATTTTACACGGTTAAATTGACTATATTTTAGGATCCTAATTTGCTACAAGTAATGACCTATAGTCTGTCTTGTATCATCCTAACTCGTTCCAATTTAGGTTAATCTCCACTATTGGCTTTTCTTATTTAACAGTGCTGCTATGTGATCATACTCCTAGCAATTTGACTATTTAAGGTTTAAAAATCTACTATTTAAAAATAACTTTTTTCTTTTTTTTGATTTTTAATATTCAGCACATCTATAGGAAATTTCAAATTTAAAATGAAAAATATTCTGCTTTTCGGATCTATTGTCCATATAGTTCATAGCAGGTGCAGTATTTACTTCCGAACAGATTTAGTTCRGTTTTCTGATACTTCTTGGTAATCATATCTAGAGTAGGTAAAGCTAGATCCCAAGTTTAGAACTTCAGGCTTTACCCTTATGTCAATGCCACTATCTTAAGAGCTACTGGGTGAGAGCCAACCTGTGTGTTTTAAACTTAAGGAAGTTTCTGGAGTGAAAATTTGTTAGTTATGGCACTTATGAAGTACCTTGATTACGTCAGACCTTTTTCTCCCCTCCACATGAATAAATGCAAACTTGTCCCGTAATACTGTAAATCATGTGAAACAGACTGCCATGAAAATCTGGGGTCACAGTCTGTGCTGCAGTGCTCGTGCTAATAGATGGCAAGTGCTTACTCATAGGACAACAATTCACAGCAATTTCTTTTTACTGCAACTGGTACTTGTGACTGCAAGGTGAGAGACTGTGACTCTGCAGGGCATATGAAGCCTTGAATACCTTGTTTATTAGCACAGAATTTTAACTATTAGAATTACAGACAGGCCTGTATGTTTCCAGCATGGTATTTTAAGGTAAAAGTTGTGACAAGTTTCATATATAAAGAAGGGCTTTTTGCAAATGTATTCGGATTGCGCAGTTTTTTTGTTTTTCAAATGTTGTATAAGGTGTATGCATATATTTCAAAATGTGTTGCAGAAATAGGTAAAATGTGACTATCAGGAACAATAAACTTTTTCCTCATGAAAATGCATATATCTTCCCATTAGTATTTTCAGAATACAATTTCCAGACTGTGAGAGAATGAAAACTTTGAATATTAATAAAAGACTGGCTAGCTAAAAAGGAAAATATGTGCATTTAATTGTGTAAGAATTACTAGCAAATAAAAATACTACTCCCAAGAAAAGGAAATTAAAAACCTATACTGTGTGATGTTACAATAACGCAACATGCAAGAAATATTTAAAGAAATCTGAGCTATTTTAACTAATGTAAACACACTACCTTAAATATTATCACAATGAGCTCGATTACATTATTTATATTTTCTGAATGCAATTCATTTTTACAAATATTTTAACTTTCACGTGTCTGATTTTATACAGAATATAGCTCRTGTTTTAGGTTTTTGGTCTACTTCACCATGAAGTTCAGAAGACTGAGATTAGAAATTCAAGTGAAAATCTRTAAGTATTGCTGAAATTTTTCCTTTAAGTTCTTTGGTTTTGACCAGTACAGTAAATTATTTTTGGTAAAAGAAGAATAATTACCTGTCCAGATGCCTATGAACACACATTGGTTTTAGACTCAAACTGTCAAGCCTGAAAAATATAGTTTTATACATAAATTTCATCTCCTCATCACACAAATGATACAATTCTTTTGCTTTATGATGMCTATGTCTAAGCCTAAGTCGATACAAATTACTTCTCTCAAACACTTTTTTCTCGAGGTAAAATATATTTAACAAAAAAAAAAGTCTTACAAAAAGAGGGTTATAACTTAGCACTTATCAAAGGTTCTAGCGTAAATTAATATAATGGAAGTATATATAAAGCTAGCTATSACTATCTAAGAAGTATATAAAATATTCAGGAGTATTATGGTAGTAATGGAATAATCACTAAATAGTGACATGCTTATTTTAAAGTATGGACAGTAAGACAAATACTTTTTTTTAATTCAGAAGATCTTTTATTTATTCCTTTAGTGAAGATATCAAGCCRAAATTTCTGGTTTTGTTAGGGTTTTTTAAAAGTGTGTTCCCTTTTAGCCTATTACTGTATAAAATGACACAGCAGTAATCAGCTGATAAATGASAAAGAAAAAACACTTTGTGTATGAAGTTGTCTCAACAAACACAGTTGAAAGGTATTGAGCTTTTAATACTACAAACTTTGATGAGTTAGTGAAACTGTGTATTATTAATAAAGGAGCAGTTTGGTGGGGAAATGTTGCTTTACATGAAATATGAATGTATTGCTTGTGCATCAGAGCAGCACTTAGATTTACTTGCACGTTTACAGATAATGAAGCTATAATAAAGTTCAGATCAAATTAAAACCATGAGATTAAAATGTTCAGTAGTACTTTGTATTTTGCAGATCAGTTTTGCTGCTGTCTTGTACTCAGAAGTCTCAAGGTCTTAAACACTGGCTATGATAAATGTAACAGCATTAATTTTTCAGGGTACTGTAATATATTTTATTTGCCCTAATTATSTTTTGAGGTGTTCAAAAACAAAACAACCAAACAAAACCAGAACAAAAACATATCAGATCATCTGAGATGTCTATGGCTATGAAAAAAAATTTAATTACACTGGCAACCATAAATTAAAATATTTCTATTTGATAGTAATCATCAATTAATAAAATATATCCTTCTCCAGAGATTGCTAGGACTCTTCTATATATATGGACTTTATTATCAATCCATAAAATAACTTTACTGATATAAATACTTAATTTTTACTCTGATGATGATTTATTTATGGCCCTGATTTTCAAGCATATATATGTCATGAAATGTCCACTCCACTGTTACCACATTTGGGGAGTTTTTGTATTAACTCTGTGGTTAATAAGTCCTTAAGTTTACGACTAACTGCACAAGGTGAAATGAAAACCAATATTTAAGCATAAATGTTCTGCTATTATACAATTACTATTTTTTCAGCCATGAGTTTAATCACAAATTAATATTTTAAATTTTATGTGTATTTATCTAAATATTATGGTGGGTTGATCTTSGCTGGAGGCCAGGTGCTCACCAAGTTACTCTATCACYACCCTTCTCCATAGGGCTGGGGGAGAAAATAAGATGTAAAAACCCCCCTAACTTTTAGGTCAAGACAAAGGCATTTTACTAGACCAAAGGAAGAAACCCATAAAATTTTGTTCTGTACTTCCGATCAGCAAGTAATGCCTTCCACTTACCAGGAAGTTGGGCTACAGCACACACAGCACTTGTTCTTGAAGGCAAACAATATAAATAAAAACCACCTCCTTCTTCCTCCTCCTTTTCTAAGCTTTTATTTCTGAACAGCTGCCATAAGGCATGGAATATCCCCTTGATGAGTTTAGATCAGCTGTCCTGACTGTGTCCCCTCCCAGGATCTTGCCCACCTCCAGCCTACTGGTGTGTGGGGGGAATATTGAGAGAGAGCGCTGATGCTGTGCAAGCGCTGCTTGGCAGTAGCCAAAAAACTGGCATGGTGTCAACACCTTTCCAACTACCAATGGAAAGCACAGCACTATGAGGGCTGCTGTGGRGAACAGCATCTCAGCTAGACCCAATACAGATGTGTACCTCTGTGTAAAGCCATATGTATACATATATATTKTTTTCATATGTATGTATGAAATAAAAAAAAAAATGAAGTCTTTGTTCTTTTGGGTTATTAAAAACAACATTCAGAATTAAAAGTGGGATTCTAATATTGGTTTTCACATAAGTAATATTATCTCTTTTATGTGAGCCTTGGGAAATGCAGTTTTCAGAAGACCGACAAGAAGCTTAGACCTTCAGAAGACCGAACAGAAGCATATCTTTAGATGAATAAATATTCAAAGCAATCAGCTTGAACTTAGGAAACTTGGAGAAGGCTAGATAAGTTTGTCATTTTGGTGCACGAAATAGAAAAATGCAGTTAAACAACATTTTAAGAGAGAAAATATCAATGGTTTTATCTATAACATTTTATCCGTAATCCCTTGAATTTGCCAAAAGTAGCAAATGAATTTTATAACAGCTAGGAATGGGATGTTTGGTGTAAGATAAGAACAACATTTTCTTCAGGGGGTGACTTTCAAAATGTTTCTCRGTTGAATAACCTGGAACAGTTTCAGACAGGACATGGCTAAAGAGAGCCAGAGGTTCTTTATAATTTAGAACACTGCCTAAATACTTTGTGTTGCTGAGCTGAGTAGCAACACTGATAAAATAATATTCAGATGCAAATCACCTTGAAAAATATTGCTAGATTACCTATATAAAATACTCAAGCTAGAGATTATTTCTTAACATCTTTTTTCTGTTTTTTCAACCCAAGGACCTTTAGAAGTTTAAACATTAGACTTGCACTTATAATGAACTGTAGTGTTTAGTAATTGAGTCCTGTGAACCGAAACRTTGAAAAATAGTCCATTGTCGAGTAATGCTTAAGTAAGGATTGTATCCATTTACTGAAAAACTTTTCCATATTCTTTACTCAATAATGTACCTACAGCATGTGATTATAATTCTGCAGTGCTGAGCTACATAAAATGTGAATTTTAGGATGTGTTTGCATTTTTCCTTTGTTTTTTTTTTTCTTTATTTTCACCACTTACGTTCCCAGTGAATCTGTTTCTTAACACAAGCATATTTTTCCTAAATCCTATGAGAAATTAAGACATAGCAAATATTTTTAATTGTACATTCTGAACTTTAAAATGATACAATAAGATGCATATTGATTCATAGCAAATGAATTATCCAATATCAATTCAAATTTGCTATGGCACTTCTATTTAAAGTACAAGCACTAAAAGCTTGTACCACTTTTCTGCAAAGACTTACAAAGTATCAAGGAAACATCTTTCTTCACTTTCAGAAGTCTCACATTTCCTTGAAAGTAAATGATGAATCCATTTCTGTTCATTATTTAATAATTGGGGGGGGGRTTGGGGGRGGAGAGGGAGGAGGAATTATTAGACCACTTTATAAAAGATTATATGATACAGAAAATAAATGCCTTTGAATAACTGATGTAGTGTCATTCCTGTAATGGAAAAAAGTACCAAAAATGTAATGCTCTGTATACAAAATAGCATACAGCTGTAAGATTTACTTCAAAATAAATGTCTTCAAACAGGACTTTTTGAAACAAATCATAACTCTTAAACACTTCTTGCATATTTGCTGACACAGCATGCTGTGAACCATGCAAAATCAAAGTACCCTCTTAACCCTGGATATATTAGATTAGAAGCAGGATTATTTAGCATGGGCTAACCACTGTGAGCATTCCATCATATAATTTTTTTATGAGAACTTACTTGCATCTGCCGGAATTCATGTGTATACAGAACCCTTTGTAATACACTAGTAGGATCAAATGCCTGGGTTGTTGGCTGTTCTCTGGATCTGGCTCTTATATGGGCATTGCATGAGCAGTGGCTTAAATTAAGCATTCAGCTGCAAGGAAGGCTCCAGCCACCCTGGGCTGAGGTCAGCTGATTGAGTTTGTTAGGACGTGCTGCAGCTCYCTCCAGCTCACATCCATGCAGGTTGCCCTACCACATCCTTACCTAGCAGCATCAGGCTCCCTCTCAGGTTTCTCCGTTTTCCAGGCATACTCCAATGATACTGGACCTTGTCCCCAGAGTGTCCAGAAACTCCCTAAGCAGAACTCAGATATTGTTGCACAAACTGCTATATCTRTTGGCTCCTCTGTTAGCTGCACTCTTGGAGCTGTGCTCTAGGACTGTTCAATCATTCTCCACCAATGTTACATATTAAAGTTGACAATTTTTCCCACAGTTCTTCAACATGACAAAGTTTTCCTTTCCTGTGTTTCCTGCAAAGGATTCTCAGTTCTCAGCTTTACCAGCATTCATAGGATAAATCCAAAAGCTATCAAACTACTCAAGCACTTAGACATCAACAACTTAGTAGACTTTTAATTTAATAGAAGTTTAAATTAAGTGTTGGAATGGTAGGAAAATACTAACGATAATGTTGTTGCTTTGTTTCTCTAAAGGCAGTAATAATTTTTATATTATTGAATGCAATGATTCATTAAAACTTGAAAGAACAAAACTCTTTGACACATACCAATAACATATCAAGGACTTTGGAAAAAGAATTGTGTGAAAGTGAATAAGAATAAGACCATAGTAACAACACCTGCACTCCTCCACTAAAAAATATATAAAAAAAAGATCTTGAAACTCTACAGGAACAAGGTCACACTAGATGCCATTTGTTTATGCAAATGACCAGCTACTGGTGCAGAACTGTGTAATGAGCTAACAAAGCTGCTCACATCTGCCAGCCTGATGGAAATGGCTTTAAAAGTACAAAAAGACCTGCACTGAAAAGAGCCCGTTGCTGGTATAACTTCAAACTGTTGTGCAGAACTGATCACTCATAGCCTGTATTCTACTGTTGCATGGACAAGTATATCTGGATGTCATTGAAGGAAATTCTAGCTCAATATGTGGTTTAAGGTTTTGCTGCTTGAGTTTGTTCTGATTACCCACTGTTGAGGACTATCTGTTAAAGTTGATTAAAAGATCATCTAAAAATGTTCCCAGTACATTTGAGTTCATTTCCTTTATCCATTTACTTTTCTTTTTCCCTTCCTTTCTTTTCCTTCCTTCCTTCCTTCCTTCCTTCCTTCCTTCCTTCCTCCTTTCCTCCTTTCTTCCTTTCTTTCTTGGTTACCAATTCTGTGTCATCTGTTGCATAACAATTCCTTAAAGTGAAGTGACAATAGCTATTGGTTACAATTTATTCAGTACAGTGTGATAAATACTGTATCAGTAAGTTATAAACACTTATCACTTACACTTCTCAATATCTAACAATAGAGAGTCTGTCTGTGTTTTGGTTTCGTTTTGGTTGTTACGGATTTCAGTGCAGACAGATAATCTACAAAAGCAGCTCTTTTGCACACAGAAGTTGAGGGCGCTGGTGTCTCATGGTAAGGGAGACAATAAAGCAAGAGAACTGGAAGAAACTAGATATTGACTCAAACTTCGTGCTTTTGGAAACTAAAATCTTAAGTACTCAAATGTCTGGTTAAATTAAATTGACACAAATTTTCTTCTTTCTTTTAATACAGATGCATTTCATTTAATACATATCCTGCCGTTGTTAGTGAATTAGTATATCATTAGTTGAAAATACTTTCTGAATTGATAGCTTAAATTACTATCACAGCTGCAATAAAATAATATATCTTGTCAGAAATTCAACTGTTGATTAAACCCTGATTCAATCTCCATTTCTTCTGCACAGAGACACCTTTGGTAGGTGCTTACAGGAAGAGGTAGACTCCAGATTTCTGTTTCTCAGGTCTATCTATAAGTGAGGATGAAGTAACTGCACTTTGTTGGGATTTAACTGTGATAGTACAGTGGGATATTATACATTCATCTCATGTGGTGGCATAACATTTACTTTGTGTTTACAGAATTGATGTAGCCATTTGAGGATGCACATCACAAACATCCTCATATGACAGGCAATGGAAAAATCAGTGAGGATTATTACTTTCRTATAATTTTTTTACTTAAATTTCAAATCCTGTCTTGTTGCATGACATCAGCGCTTAAAAGTAGATGTTTTCATTGAGATTTATGTCTTGGTAGAAGTCTATTGGTATGAAAAAATTGCAGGAACCTGAGGTAGGAAGTTTTTGGTAGAAATGAGGTACATTTCAGTGAAGTGAAGAGACTTTAGAAAGCTTTGATATGTTTTGGATAGGTAATTTTTTTTTATATTCAGAGATGACTAAACACACACAATCTTGTATGCATATACAAATTATTTACAACGTTTATAAATATTTCCAATTAAAACATAAGTTGATTTATTAAGCCAAATTACAAATAGGACAGTAGGACTTTTAAAGGTTACAGAAGATAATCTCATTGCAGGAGTCATTGAGCTGCCATCGCATTAATACTATTCAATAACACAGTCAGGGACAGCCAACCAGTCATACTCTCTTCTCTCCTCTAATTTTGTTTTCTGTGATTTTATTTCATAAATTATTATTTTCTCGTAAGAAGTTGCTTATAGTTTCCCAAATATATTTCAAGGATTGTAGTGTGTGGYTCTGATGCACAAGCTATTTTATTTTAGTTGATTATGAGAAAAACATTCACTGAAATAATAAAARTTGTGTGAAGGAATACTCTAAATGTGTTCTTGAAACTTAGATTAGAAYTTACATTGAGTACTTAAGTGCAAATGCTCTATATCTCATTAGCACTCTGTGAGTCATTCAATTCTTCTGCTATAAATATATTTAGGAAAAAATGAATGTCTGTGAAAATGTTGGCTCCGCAGCTGATCAGCTTTGCTGTTAATGTGTACTGATGTCAACCAGTTGCAAGAGAGAAAAGGACAACACAAAGACCAGTTGCCAAACAATTTGTACTCCCTGTAGTGAGGCAATTATTCCCTTGGAGGCTCTTATCATCTTTACAACACGAATTCTGCACAAGCTTCAAATGTACTTAGTGCTTTCTACTGCATTACTGGCACTGTAGCTCACACTAGGGATACAAATTACAGRGGAAGAGGGCTAAAACAAGTCTGTATCACTGACATGAAAATTAATAGACCACCCTTCTAATGTCAAATTCTTGGTTCTGAGAAAAGTTGCAATTTTACAAATGCAAATATGTCCCTACAGGAAGGGGGTGGGTGGAGGGATGTATATAAAAGAGCAAATTATTTCACATTAAAATATTGAACATTTGCAAAAAAGTCTCAACCTTTATCAAGAAGTACAAAGTTATAGTTGAAGATCATAATATTAAATGGGGAAATACAATCTCCTAGAAGGAAATATTGCCATTCTGAACTTGTCTATTATATTTTAGAAGGCAGAAATTCACTTTATTGTCATTGCTTTTTCTTGCTCAAGTGTAATCAACATGGCAACCTAGCCATGACTGTTACCTTTACCAATGGCAGTTGGTAATACCTTTTTAATAGTAGAAATATAGGAAGCTTTTCATGTCTGATCTGAACATAATATCAACTTAGTTACAAAGACATGTTCTTAGGAGATGACTATGAATAAATCACATTAAACATAGCAAAACATGATTAACTGTTGCTGACCTTACTACTAATCAGGACAGAGAAGCACAAGGATTTTGCTAAGTGCACTTCGTTTATGAAATGCACTTATTTTTAATAATTTCCTTTTTACTTTAAATTTTTCAGAGTAAAATCTACATGATTTAATACAATCTATTTAGTTGTATACCAATCTGTATTCCCATACTTTTGAGAAGCTGAGGTTTATATGAGCTTTTTCTTCTTGCATTTTTGAATCTAGTATAAATTATATTGTTTATTGGTTGGGAAGGTACATAATTTGCGTGTGGCATCTAATCACTGCAATTGTACAGGTGTGCTCAGACAAACAGCTGTCCATGTATTTCATTCGAATACACTCATATAACCTCCTTGCAGTGACTTCCGTCACAGAAATGTAACAGAAACAAGAGTTCACTTATTGTATCATAAAGATTTATTCTTGTCAGTAAATATTTGCAGACTTGGAAGGCACAATTTTAAACAATGCCTGGCTGACTATTAGGCTCTATGTGTTAATTTTTTCCATTTGCTTGTAGTGTACTTTAACTTTAGCTTAAGCATGGCCTCACATTAGCGCTTGAAATTAAAGATATGTCATGGCTGTTAAAATTTGTCAGACCCGGGTTTTAACTCAGGGCAATGGAAGTTGCTAAAGACTTTTACAGGAACATGCCTGGACAGAGACTAAAAGGCAGCTATTTCAGGATCCCAATATTTAGTCCTGTATTTTTTGTGATACTGGTTTTTATGGCCATGTTTTTGTAGCCAGGGTGCTACAAGRGATGCTCCTTTGAGAAGCTGCCAGAAGCTTCCTCCATGTCCAGCAGAGCCAATGCCAGCTAGGTCCAAGATGGAGGTACCATTGGCCAAGGTTGAGCCAATAGGAAATGGTGACAATGTCTCTGTGATATTTAAACATATTTAAGAAGGAAAAAAAGTTATTGTGCAGATGTAATTGTGGCCAGAGAAAAGTGGAGTGAGAATATGTGAGAGGAACAACTCTGCGGACATCAAGGTCAGTGGAGAAGGAGGGGGAGGAGGTGCTCTCAACCCATTAACATTTTGTTATATTTTCTCTYCCCTGTCCAGACAGAGCAGCTCTGGTAGGTGCCCGGTGTCGAGCCAGGGTCAACCCAGTACAAGTGCCCTGAAAGTAGAGACATTAGCACCATGAACTGAAATGCATGACACCTGTAACGTGTGACTACAGGCCTTTTTTTGCTAGAATTGAGAGAGGAACAGAACCAGAAAGTGCTAGAAGGTGACAGTCAGTGTAGAAGTATAAACAGGAATATTTAAGCCTGAAATAAAAAATTCTGCACAACTCCATCTATACAGCTTTGGGACCTTGGTTGCTACCTCTGTGCTGGATCCAATACTTCGGCRAGGGAACCAGGACTGCCTCTAAGCAGAAAGCAATTTACAGTGATTTAATTACTCAAAGCAATATTCAATTCAAAGAAACAATTCAAATATGCAATTTMAACCCAAACCCAAAAGTAAACAACAAAATAACCTGCCCAAAAAMCACCAAAACAACCACATAACAAACAAGCCTGTTACTTTTTTCCACTGAATGCTGTAGTCRCATCCGGTGAAAGCCTGTTTTCCTCAATGCAATTTGGAGATCTTGGTAAGTTATCAGTTTACATTAAACCAGTGTTTGTATTCCCAAAGCTTGAGATTTCTCATCAATATCTGCTGTAATATATGCCAAAGCATATTCTTCTCTTCTTCTCTTCTTGTTCTTTTCAAGCATTCAGACTAATATTTTCCAGTTCTGTATTCCAAGCTTATACTCATCTAAAAAATTCTCTTTCACTGAATCCTCTTACCTTTTGCTTTTCCCCATAGAACTGTATCCCTCCTTCACTAAGCAGAAACACAGTAATTTCATAAACTGAGAACATTCTGAAGTACAAAATATTTTAGTTCCTAAATGACCCATGGCTATTATGGGGGAGAAAGAGAGGGCTATTAAATTCTCAATAGTCACAATACATGTATAGCAGCATAGGGAAAGTACATCAAAGCAAATGTATCAACCACCTTTATGCAATTCAATCAGAAAGGTAGCTCCCTAGGATCCTGCAGTACCACTATGAAAAATCTTGAAAAACATTTTTATCTGACACATCCTTATCATCAGTGATTCTTTTAAGTGTTGAATAATGCTTATAGAACCTTATATATTTTTGCTTAATCATAACTGTATTTAAATAATTTTCTAGTAACCCCTCATTTTATGACAGAACATGCTGAAATAAAATATAAATCTGTGTCTGCAAAGTCACCAACAACTAAGCTAAAAATTAGGTAACAATTAATCTCTGTAAAAAAAGAATATACAGATGGAGGAGGTTCTTCCTTGTATCATCCAGCACTCTCCTACGTAAAGAGTTCAGAATATGGAAACTAGAGACTGCTTGTAGATAGGTGGAGGAGCTACACCTTATCTGAAATAATATAGTTGTGGTTTTTTAATATGCTCTGTAGAACACAGCATATGCTAGCAATACCTCATTTCCTCATTCTTCCTTTTTGTCCTTCTATCTCTACTTTTTATGCCTTCCAAAATAAAAATAATGACAAAATCAATGTGTAAGTCTAGTTACTTAGATCAGAAATTTAATAGCGAAAAACTAAAGCTTGCCTGTAGACTACAAAATAAAATTTGTTCCTTATTGTGTGGGAGTCTGCAAAAGCTCTTCATGCTCAATTTTTCCTTCAGGTCTTTTTTCTTCTGTAGAAAGCAACATATTCATATACATTAGATGTGTCTTTAAACTTTGGCTTCCATGGGATACACAGAAGTTTTGCTTGGGCTCTGCAAAAGAGTAGGATACACCAAAAAAAGGGCCAGGAATTGGACCTGGTCATCTGCAGCTCTAAACAACTGTCCCTCTGGCTCTGTTTTGACAGTTCAGCCACCTGTTGCAATTGAGTTTACTCTCCTTTTGGGCTGTTGCATAATTCACCTTGCATCTCATTCACTTCTTGTACCTTGTYTCTACATTCTGAAACCATCAGTCTGAAGACAGTTTTATTCCAAATTGAATATGTAAAACATTGAGCAGGTTTGGCTTCCTCCGCTGCCCATGACCCTCCTGAATTTTGTAGRGTACTGAGGAGAAAATCTGAACAGCATGGACACATGGCAGTATATGTCACTTGACCTCTGCGATTGGGTCATATCTCAAGTTCACTTGGCATTAGAGATGTTCTATCAGATTTGATGCTACAGTGCTTTCAGTGTCTCCTGACAGGAGTTAAAACTTTAATTCCCTAGCAGCCTCCATGACAGCTGAGATTATTTTGCAAGTATTGATGTTATGGTGTCTTTATAGAGTAGCAGATTTTTGCCTTGGTGATAATATCCTTCCTAATAATGAATTCATTATTATTYTTTTCCAATTAAAATTACATAAATTAGCAAGTATTTTATAATCTTGCATAGCTAGTCATCATCTGATATTTCAGATGTCAACTTTTTGTCTGACTTCCAAGATTACTGGTAAGAAGCATTTGCAAGAAGCATGTTCACACTTCCAATTAGTGTTTATACCACAAAGAGCTTGATATACTATTGATCTCTCTTAGCAGGTTGCCAAAAGTCTCTCCACTAGTGCAATATCCAGTAATTGCAGATATACAGATGAGAAAAAGAAAAAAGGTTTCCATTTTTGGGGAATTAAATTCATATGATATTTTAGAGTTGCTAAGAATATTGAATAATATATTCATGTGGAAATAAATTCACACCAAAGTCTCTATTACAGGTCTGCTTACAGACAATATTCTTATCACCTGCATACTCAAAGTCTAGACGTCATCTGTTTTCCTACCTTTGGTTGTGAAATAAACCTTCCCCAGGGTTCACTCAGCCATACCCAAACATTAGGACTGGGATCTTTCTCTTCACTGTGGCTGAAGTACTTACTTTTTCAGGAGTGCAAAATACTAGTCTCTGATGTGGTCAGAAAACCCATTCTAGCGAGTTAAAGGAAAYACATATCTCCATTCCCGACCAGGCTACCTTGACCAAGGTGCAGGTGGACACACCATGACATTATCCCTGGAACAAAAAATRCACAATTGTGAGAAAGTGGCCCCAAATCTCTAGAACACTGGTTACAAAAGTGAGCTTCACTTGGCTACAGTAYGGGTTGTTTAAGTTTTAGGTGATTTTTGAAGATGTGGAGTAAATAATTTTTGCCTAGACATTAACTTAATTTTCAATTATAGATGGCAAGTTGAAGCCACCACTTGTTTTGGGAAAATAAACAACCAGCTCCTCCCACCAAATGCAAAGAAAATCTTTACACTTTCCAGAGTGTTGAGGAAAGACAACAAAACAAACAAATGCTATATTTTCCTTCATCCTTAATGAAAATAAATGTGTGATTTGGTACAAATCATAAAAGTTTTTATTAAAATAGGAAAMTGTATGGACAGACCACCAAAAGTTCCATTTTATATCACTACTGCAGTGTTTTAAGATAGTTGTAGTTCATATAGCCCACGTTCTTCTACAGGGTTCAGCTT
Source organism: Amblyornis subalaris (assembly GCA_018881555.1). Classification (NCBI taxonomy): domain Eukaryota; kingdom Metazoa; phylum Chordata; class Aves; order Passeriformes; family Ptilonorhynchidae; genus Amblyornis; species Amblyornis subalaris. Next base: position 20,205,299 of record JACAXG010000001.1, read on the forward strand.
CCCATTTGTACGGCAATTTCTAGTAAACTCCCCTCCTAAGTAAGAGCAGAGATGAGGGTAGAGATTTGCATCACTGTTTACCACAAAGGATAGCAAGCAAGGACGACAGGGAAAAAAAAATGCATGTGAACAGAAAGCATTACTTTAAAACTTCACTTCAGTCAAAAACTCATTTTCCATCCAAAAATCAGACTGTAATGAAAATTTTAGCCTTATTTTTTTACATGCCCCCAAATCTAAGCCTGGTTCACAATGCGAAATGTAGCCCCAAACCCTCATTTTTAGTGTCCTTTTCAACACTGATTTTTTCTTTTTTTGGGGAATATTCACAAAGTAAATTGYTACTCATTTTCTGTGAAGATCAGCACCTTCCTTGCTGTGCTTTTAACATTTATCATTGATCATATMTTGTAAAATTTTTCAATTTGGCCGGAAAAAAAAATCTACTGAATAACCTGAAATCTAGTCTAAGAGTTGGACAGACAAGAGTTTTAAGAAATAAGTTATTAAAATCCCACCATGGGTTGGTAAAATGTGGCTTCAGAAATTAGATCAGCCTTCACTGACCTTCCATGAAAGCTCAGTACATTTCTTAAGGACATGTGAAATTTTTTTCTGAGTTTTTGGACCTAAATTCTATCCTGAATATACAGTCTATATCAATGGGGAGTATTTTCTTATTCAGCTCCAGCCACATTCATCGTCTTGACATATGTATTCATAAGCTGATTTATTTACCTATTCTCTCCATACAGTCTTTCCTATCTTCCTTTATTTCATCTATGCTTTATATCTCTTGCTATAAATAAAATGGTGTTTTTGTAGCTTATCCTTCAAGTGTAACACCTCTGGTCACCCTCTGATGGAGTGTCTGCTGTCAAAAGGAGTCGAGGGCATACAGCTCTTCACAGCACCAGTCTGTATCTTAGCTCTCAAAGGCATTGCATATCCTAGAAGTCTGTGCATCTTGTTTTTGTAAAAGRCTTTGTACAGACCAGGCATCATTAGCAGTAGCAGACGTTGACACTGACATGTCCGAGCTAGTCTTCCTGACATTTCTGTGGCATTTTTCCTTAAGGATGATATTTGCTTTTTCTACATTGTCTTAGCAGCCAGCCCCCTCCCACCAAGTCCTATAGATCATGATCAAGACAATGCCTTTGTTGTCCACACATSTGTTCTGTGCTCTGTCATTCCTGTGTGTGGTGCATTTGCTGTCATTGTCGATTAAAACTTTGAAATTGGCACGGCTTTCTGACATTTGTTTGTATCAGTCTGGCAGAAACTTCTTTTAATTAAGAGCTTTCTACCAATTAGTCCCATACATTTTTAATCTCTTACAGTATAGCAGGATCTGAGTGTACTCTAAGGAAATTCATAAACTTTAAAATTGGATTCAGAAGGGGGAGGGAGGAGGGGAAAAAAGTCAGTAACAATGAAACATTTTTTCTCTATTTTTCTGTCCCTTAAAGAACTAAATAACCTTTAATTCAGTGGCTCTCATTGCTTGCAAATGCTTGGCATTCAGCTACAGTAGCTGCACTTTCATAGGGCAGTGTTATTATAAACACGAGAGTTTCCCTATATTTATATCTGGAGAGCTCCACTGAATTGAGGGAGGTCATGCAAAGGAATAAAGCAATACAGAACTTGGTGTAATGCCATTACGAGGGAAGATCTATACCTGTTTCCATTTAGTCATTGGCAATACTTCACAATAGCTTTACTAAGCTAATGCCTACTGTTTTTCAGTGCATTATGTGTAACAGTAGGAAGTATTAACAAAAAGACTCCCTTAGACCAAGCTCATGAATTTGAACAGTAGGAAATGATTCCTCCTACTAGTTTTGTACCAGCACTGCAATTTCTGTTGCATGTTTCAATAGGTCCTAAATCATAAAAAGGACTTCAAGACCTGCCTGTGCATTTCATATAAAAATGTCAGCATTAAAAGAAACATGGATTACTAAGTCTCTCATTCAAAGAGTGATTTAATCATAGAGATATAGGATTACTCTTAAGCTCTCTCTTTGACATAAAATAATTTTAGACAGAAACGTTTTTGTTGGATAGATTAGAAGAGCTCCATTACAATAAGACTCTGTGTCTCAATAGATAGGAGATATATATTCAAATCCTTCATAGATAGGTGGAGGTTTGAATTCTCATGGACTAAATACCATGTTAACATTCAAGCTGCTTTATAAAAGCCAGAGAATGACACATTAGTTCAGATGTATCTTCTATCCATGATCTCTTCCTTAAACAGTCCTATGATAAAAGACTACTCTCATCTATATCTTTCGGAATAGACTTTTGCAACTGGTATGTATTAGTGTGATCAGAGAATATTCATTAGACTGAGATCCTCAGGGGCCCCTGGGGAGAAGGTGCAAGCTCCTGACTAAGCTTAAGGTTTGTCTTAAGTGCTACACTTCTAAGGTAGGGGAGGCTTCTGACACATGCACAAAGGCTATATTATGCAAGGGCAAAACTTTTATCACGCAGCGATGCCTCAAGGCACATTCAGAATAAGGGAGACAACATTGAACAAAGAGGTTTTGGATTACACTACTGACAATATGTGATTTAAATTCTGGTTTGTATTGATGAAACATTAGTTTTAGAYAATCTTAGTTCCAGCCAAAATATGGCTTTATTTACTCCATTTGGTTTTTTTTCTGCAGAACATGTATTTTGGGCTATCCCCACAAGAGGCATAGATTTCATCCATTTTTAATTGAAAGTAGCAGGTTTGTGGCTTTTTGGGTCCTTTTTTTTGGTTTGTTTGTTTAGGGGCTTTTTGTTTTTGTTTTTCTGGGGGGGTTTTCGTTAGTTTAGTTCAGCTTGTTAGTTACGAGACAGTTGGAGCACAGAGCAAAGTCAAAGACAAACTACATTATTGTTCATTGTGTACTGGCAGTACACCAAGGAAGAGTAATTAAATAAACAGTCCTGGAGTCCAGCAACAGTAAGCACCTTAGGCAACGACTTCCAAGGGTGAACTACAGCTCCTAGGGAGGCCAAGTCTAGAATATAGTGTTATATTATATGAATAAATACAAACTTGAAAATGGATGCCCTTGTCAAGGGAAAAGAGAAAGGAAAAGCAGAATAAAATTCTTGAGTTAACCTTCAGCATGTTTATTTCTAGTGATGGATGCTGGAGGAAAAAGTACTGTAGCATAAGTTGTGAAAAAGAACTAGAGACACAGCTAAAAATATCATTCAGGTTACCCTTACCTTTCTCCTTTCTGTTTTCCTGTCATTTTCCCCTTCATCCTCAATATGATTTCAGAAAACCAGCTTATTTTCTTTGTTGGTCAGGGAATAGGGACCATGAAAAAAGATTTTTAAGTTAAGTTAATAAATGTATGCTTATAAATAAGAGCTATACAGCCCCATGATGAATTAAAGGGCATTTGTACATCCTGAGATAATGATGATCCTCCCACTTTGGTCATATGTTAGTACCTCTAATGTTAGGTTGCTTAACAGGGCTGTGGTTAAAAGTATTGGGCAACATTTGTTAATTTTTGATCCRTGTGCCACAATTTTCAACAATTTTGAAAGAAAATATATGAAAGTTACAGCTACAGCACTGCATCAGAAATATAGAGCAAAAGTGACATGCTTTTAGAGAAAAGAGCTTTTCCTTCTGTATTTTCAAGCTTCTGTGTCTCATTTTGTGTCTATTGCTCTACATGAATCTGTTTTGTCCTCCCTCTCTTTCTAGTATTTAGCACATATACAGCATTTCACCACATAAAGCAAATAAAGAACGTTAGCCAGGATTTAATTTTTAGTTTAATTTTTAATTTTTTAATAAATTTCCACTTCTAAGCTACCTCCAAAATTCTTCAGCTATTACTTTGCATTCTCATGGGTATGTGAGAGTTTAAGCTCTGAATCGGAATACATCATTGGCACAARTTTATCAGTAGTTTCATTTTGATCAGATTCTCATAGGACTTGGGGAGGAGAGATAAAAAAGCAAGAGAGGAGTGAAAGAGAGGGAGTTAAACTATTCTAGTGTCAGATGGGCTGAGGCAGTAAGATGCAGTCAGCAGCACCTGAAGTTAGTAATGTCTAGAAATTGTAAAAGGAATTTAATATGGAAGACATTTTTCTTTTGACAGCAAATTGGAAGGAGGAGTCTTTTGGAGCAAAAGCTTTTGGGAATTTGGGAAAATTTTTTTCACTTTGGTTTTGGTTTTGTTTTGTTTTGTTTTGTTTTGCTTGCAAAATGTTTGACTGCTGGATGTGAGAGAGATGAAGCAGCAGCCTCTTGGTTTATAATATGAATGAGGGTCTAAGACATGCATAGTCAAAATACTATTTACCTTTTCCTTTAGCGAGGAAGTGACTCCTATTCCTCTGCCTTCATTTGAAGGAAAGATGTTTTCAATGAATAGAGCAAATTTTCTAAAAAATGATAGAATAAATGCTAAGGTACTTCTCATTTCCCACGATCAAAGTTGCCAAGTGTTTTTCTTTTTGTTAGATTGTGGGGCTTTTTCTTTTTTTTTCCAGTATTGTAATCTTGATGAAAATGGCATTTATAATTAATAGTGCACGAAAATAGACTTCAGGCAAAAATCCACACAATTACTGGAACCCAGACTCAAAGATGTGAGTGGCAGTGACAGCAATAACAGAAAAAAATACAAGAGTGAAAGAATTTCACCTCCCAGGTACTTGACTTTAACCTTGTGCAAAACTTCATCTTGAGAATAAAATCAAACATGTTATTTGTGATGTTTCCTTTTTTATGAAAATTCACAATAGGTATAGGCTGTATTAATCTGATGCAGAACAAAATGCAATTATAACTGTAACTTTACTAACAGGGTCGAGTGAACATACTTGGATCTGAGTTGGTTTCTGTTGACAAAAGTGAAAACAAAACATGTTCTAAACTTCTATAATTAACACCTGATAATAGAGAAATGGAACAGTCTTATTTAAAAATCCCAAAGAAATAAACATATGCTGTGGAGTTTGGGTAGCAGGGATCTAGATGTAAATTTTGATGACTCCATTTTGTCCAAAATACAGAGTGATATTTAAGTCTGTGTTCCCTTCTCCTCTCCTTTAGCAAAAAGTACAATGTGGAGAGCGACATAGGCAGAGGCACCGTGCACCTAAAACAAGACAATTTGTGTTACTGGGGAAGAGTGCAGCAGCACATGCCAAAAGATACATTGAGACTTGAATATAGAAGTTCAGCCTGGAGAATGAGGAAGTGGATTCGAGCATGAGGTTCTGAGTAGCAATTATGTGAGATCCACTGGTGAAAACTCGTGTGCCAGTGAGTCAGAGATGCCAGCTTGGACTCTTTGTGTATCAAATGCTATCAACTTCTGTTGAGAGGAAGCTTTATCAGGAAAAAAATTTGAAATACCTTAGTCTATTTTCTTTCTTGGATTAATTAGAATATTTAATTCTTTGTCAAGAGATGGACCCCAAAGGAATAGTTCTGATGATGCCATTTTGAAAATCTGCTTGAGAAACCATTCTAGCTTTATCCCATGCACAGGTATGATACGTTCTGTTTCTTATGTTAAGTATATGGGATATTGAGTCTGACTTAGTATCAGCTTCTTTTTAGGATCATTGCTTCTYCTCCAAAACAGGCTGCGGGACTGTGAATTTTGATACACTTGTACTGTCACTGCTATGCACAGCCTTGTTGTTGTGAAAAGAAGGCTGCTGCAGGATGTTGCACATGACATTGGACTCTACCACGTTACTTTTTAACCAGAGGAGCTATAAACTGTTCCTGTTCCTGTGTTTGTAGCATAGAATATAAAACACTTTACTGAGATATAGCAAATATTCCATGTAGGTAATAAAACACCTGCAGCTGGTTTGTCACTCCTTAAATTAACAGGAGAGGGATAGTCTCGTTCAATGCTGTGAAAAGATTCCTTTTTGAAATAATTGAGGCCATTCTTCTAGTAAAAATGCCTTGGTTTACTGCTGAAGCCTTTGCAATAGGATAGCAGAAACTATCTTGTAGTGTAAGYCCATTTTCAGCTGCTGGAGGGTACTTTAAAAAAAAATTATTAGAAAACAGGTTTTTAAATAAAACAATCTCAATTTCTTAGAAAAAACAAGGAGATTAACAGTGCCATTTTAGTTTTGATTTTACTTTCTAAAGGACAATGTGCTTTAAATAATTGGTACAATTCTTAATAACTTAACAGCATTCCCAGACTCTGAGAAACCAAACCAAATATTGGTTTAGTATGATTTAAATAAAATTAGTTGCATGATGACTTACAATTTTTAGATAATATAAACTTCTGATGCCTTTTTTAATCTTATCGAAATGTTGAGATTAAAGATTACAGGCATAGACTTCCTGCAGACATTACTGGGAGATAGTGCTCAATCACAAGTCAAAAAATACATAGTATTCTATGCATACATATTTTTACAGCAAATCAACAAGACAGTAGAAGCAGTCATGAAAATAATGGCAGAATTTAAATCTAATAGCAGGTTTAAAAATAGCAGATCCACAAACAGCAATATGATTGAGTTTTCATAATTTTCAAATAGGAATCTGATATTTATTTCTTTCTTTTTGTATATAGTTCACATAAAATTTATCTTTATAGTTTGGATTTTGTATTTGTTTGAGTATTCCACTAAGTGCTACCTTTAGTTTTCCTTTGGATGTTCACTCACACACTCTGAATAGGTATATTTGAAATTAAGTTGTTAGATAAATGAATAATCACAAGCATGTCTTGCTTAAGAAATGAGTTATACTTTTGTACTTTTCCATCATTCTGTAGAACTTGAAGTGAGCAAGGGAAAAAAATACAGCTATTGAAAATCTTGTTCATTCTCAAAGAAGTTATCCTAGGGGAAGAAAAAACATCTGGATATGTAGCTATTTTTGTAGAATACAGAAGTTGCATTAAATTAGTTAGGAATTTCAAGGAGAATGAAGTATGTGAGTGCTTTGTTTAAAATTCTTCATCCTTTAAATGAGTGCTTTGAAGCTATTAGCTTACCTCTTTGTGATTTATCGAAAGTGAAGGCTACTCCTTAATCTCCACAAGTCAAAATAATAATGATAAATAGTAATGAAAAGAAGTTAATAATACCACACACTTGAGTTTCCTTTTTTTTAATAACCTTCCATCCCCATACTCCTTTTTCACTCACAGCCAGCTGAAGAGTCATCTTCACTCTAATTAATTTCAAAATTAGTGTTCATGAAAAAGTTGACCACTTTATGCTTCCACTGCCTTAAAGCTTTATGAATTCTGCTCAAGTGCTTGAAAGTGAAATTTGGAGATAAACTTTCTCCATGTATTCTTAAAGTTGAATATAAACTTTGAGATTTATAAAATCTGGTACTATATTCTAACTGTTCTATCAACACTGATCAATGTCAGCTTGAAGAAAGAAACTCATAAGACTTTAATCATGCATTTGAAACAAACAAGAACCCCCCACATTACAGACACAATTTGAAGAGATAGCACCAATTACTTTTCAGTGTGGTTCAGAAACTGTTCTCTTAGTAAATTGTTGCCAGAACATCTTTAGCTCTTAGTTAGGTCACCTTTCCTTGAAAGGATAGAAGGTGTTGTTAACACTCCTTCTTCATTCAGGCTATGAAAGCATATAAGTGATGCAGAGTTTTCTGTTAAAAATAATTGGAGATTACAGTGATTTTAGAAGGAGTATTCTCACTTATGTTTGAAAAGCTGTGCTATTTCACATAATTAATACTCTGATCTGGCCGAGTAATTACTGTCCAAATATTGGTCTATGCATCCATTCTCAYGCTTTCAGTAAATGTTTTAAGGAAAATACTAAGCCATTAATCTTGTTTCTTCTCTAAGTTATTCTAGCTCTTTCAGCTTCATGTTGTTAGACCCCAGAATAGTGCTAAACCCCCAGTAATTATGTGGTATTTAATTCAAAGCAGTATGGTATAATTACTCTTTTTTTTTACTAGGGAGCAAGCTCACAAGGAACGGTAGTATTCTTTTGTAATTTAGCTGCTGCCCGCACATTTGCTGACTACCTGACACTGCCTGAAATTCTCCAAGTTCTTCAGCTAAAGAGCAGTCATACTAAGTTGCCTGCAGTAATCTCCGACCTTTCTGCAATCATATAATTGTCTTCTGAATACTTTCCAAGCAGTGTTCAAAACTGACTATTGATTCTTGCTAAGGGTGAACAGCACACATACTGTTAAACTTGTCTTTTCTGAATATTGGAACCAGCATTCAGTATTAACCCCTGCTTTGAAGTGGAGCAGAGCCCACTGTGCCTCCAATAAAATCTACTGTGTTTTCATGCATGGCACAGTTCTCAGGTCAACCCAAGCTGTTTAAAGTTATACAGTCCTTAATAACCTTAACCATCAAACTTTTTTTCTGTGTATTCTGCATCAGCAAGGGCTTCAAAATAGTTTCTACAACTGAAGTTCTCCAAGGCACTTCAGGGAAGTACAAAATCTTTTGACTTCTGTTGAATGCTAGTAAGTTCTCAGTACTTAAATTTTTTGTATTCCTTGAAGAATCCCATCCTAAATACCCCTCTTTCTAAAGAAACAGTGCATCAATTACACTTTCAAGTCCTACTTGATATCTGTGGAGGAAAAAAAAGGCATTTATTTTAGATGGATTCTGTTGGTATTGATACTCTGGTCGTAACAGTGAATATTAGATAACAGATTCTCCACAGGAAGATGCACTAGCCTCYGGAGAGAGCAGTTATGGAGCAAACTACCCAGAAGAAACACCCTACCTTTCCTCCACCAGCTAACAATTGTCTTGCACTTTCTCACATGAAAAATCGTTCTCAAACTTTGAAAGAAAATCAACTTTTTTCCAATAAGATTTTTGCATTGTCATCGGTCTGGTTGTCTTCCTTTTTTTTTTTTTTTTTTAGTCTATGTATATTCCCACCTTTTGAGTAATTTCCAGCTCTTGGTCTCAGTGGTATTATGTGGCAATTAGTGAATTAAATCACTTCGTCTTAGGCAGAACCATCATCACCAGAGTAACTAAGTACATTAATGAACACGTTTTGAAAAGATACACAGAAGACCTCTGTGACATACAGAGGCAGAATCTCTTTTTTTCACATAGAGGACTGGGGCACATATATCCTCACTGGTCTGACAGAAATTAATGGAAATTATATACCTAAGCACCTTTGAGGATCTGCAACAAAGAGATTAAATGACTAGCTCAAGGTCGGTGCTCAAGGAGTTTTTCAGTGAAAAAGTAGTTCCTGAAATCCACAGGTCTTTCTTTTAACTTCATCTCTAGACTAGGTTCTCCTTTAGTTTTTAGACTAAGGCAAGTGGAATTAACAGAATATTTTGGGTAATATCCTGCTGAAAATTGCTGAAACAATAGTATCATTGTTCTTTATACCACTCATTTATTTAAGGACTCACAAGGACAGAACTCAAAAAATATGCGGTTGTTACACCAAATTCTTTATCCTATGGATGCACATTTGCAGRGGCTAGCACTGCCTTTTTTGTCTGTATGTCAGTCAGGAACCCCAGGGGAAAAATAAGGAAAGAGACGTGTTAAATCAAGCTGAACACTCAAGGTGGAGAAATGGTTCAGAATAAAGATCTATAGTCCCTAAAACTCCATCTCATAAAAGTGAAGAAATACAAACATGCATCAGCTATAGCATGTACTCCCTGCATGGAATTTACTTTCAGTAAGAAATCAACTAAAGCTTTTCTTTCAAGCAGCCAGGGGAGACCCATGACAACAAACCATTCACTTTTTAAAAAGTGAAGCATTTGAGATGTCACTTTTCAAGGAATCTAAATTCAGGCATTGGTAGTGTACTGACATTCGGTGAAAAATGGATTTCTCCCATTTTAAGAAGATGTCTTTTTAAAAGCTCAGTTGTAAAACTCCATTCTGGAAGCTTAACTAAGGCCTGAATGACAGATTAAGAATATGGAACTGAAGCCTTTGCAATGGTGTTCCCTGCAGTAAATAAATTGTTCCTCCATTTTAGTCTCCTCTTCCTATTTCCCTATTTCCTTTATCACTCTACCCCATAGCTGCTATCAGCGTTCATGGATTTGATCTCCCCAAGCCTCAATAAAATCTTCTGTTATTTTTATCCTTGTGATGTTTAGATGGAAACAGAGCTCCTGAGGGACCGTGTACCACATTACTCATGGACTGTGAGCTAAACCATCAATAGCACCCGTATCCACATCCTGASTCCCCATTTTTGTGCCTTAACATCAGCAATATCTTTGCTTTCTAGAGCAACTTCTAAATTATTTGATTTCTTGTGCTCAAAGGGAGTCTTGATTTATGGATGTGCTTTCTGGCACTTTGTAGCAAGAAAAGGAAAATCATTCAAATAATGGAGGATTGTTGACAGACTGGGTGTCTGAACTACTCAATTTAAGCAGAAAAATCAGAGATTAAACAGAGTAAAAGCCAACATACCCCCCCCATGCATCTCCAGGGACACAAGGTGAGAGCTGAAGAATCTTGCTTTTAGTAACGCTTTTAAGAATGTTGTGTCTATACTCAGCCATAACATCTCTTATATAGTTTGTTCCTTGCAGCCAAATTGCAGTTATTCTAATAACAACTTTTTTTTCTGCATGTTTTGCCCCTTTATGAAATATTAACCATTTTGATGACTTGAATTCAAAACCAAAATCAAACAAAGAAAAATACAGCCTTGTACCTAAGACCTAAATATGATGGCATCATAGTCCTTTCATAAGGCTTTACAGTCTGAACCAAATATTGAGTCTTTCTTAAGTGCCTTCATCAATCCTTACAGAAGTTTTGATTTTGTCATGATACAATTTTTTAACCATTTAGGTAAAAAAACTAATAAATCTGTACCATATCACTCTTACAGAACAATTTTAGGAAATTGCAGAGCACTTTACCAATGAGTTTAGTACTCATTTTGGAGCAAGGAAACTAAGGTACTGAGCAGAAAAAAGAAATCAGAGATAGGTTTATGAAAAATAAATCATTTGGAGATTTTTATGGGAGTTTTAATTATTATAATTTCAGTTTATTTTCTGTATTGTCATGATAGGTATGGTTATGTAGGTAACTTTTAAGCTAATTTCACAGGGTCATAACAAAAGGACTGTGGCAATTGAAGGATAAATTAATTTTGTATTTAACTGAGGTGGATTATACTATGGTTACAGCTTAGATAGTGGTTCTCAGAATCATCATTTTGGTTGGACAGATGTCGGCAAATCAATGTTTAACTTTGGGTTAGAAAGACTGACAATATAATTTTACATAGTGTAAGCCTATGTATACTTTCTTATCTGAGGAAAAAAAAAGCATTTTTAATTGCTAAAACTTTGTTTCAGATTATATTCAAGCATGTAGCAGTAAAGCAAGTGAAGGAATAACAAAAATCCTTTCTCTTGTAGAAAATCACAACTCTCTACACAGAATTTAAAGAGTTCACATCTCTTTATGTGCTTACATGTCATCCAGTCCATTGAATAAGCAGTGCTACAGCAATTTTTCAGAGACTTTAGAAGCTGTTCCATCAGTCTACCTTAAATAGTGAAAGTAACTTACTGAAAGGGCACTGGTCGTCTTCAGCTGCATCCCTCATYTTCATATCCATCATCATTCCTCATACAGCTCATCCATGACATCCCTGAGAACAGTACTTTGTTAGACACAGAGCTTCTGGAATCTCTTGCTGTGATAGCATTTCTTTTTCCATGGTGGTGCTGTGACAATCTACCACAGAGCTGTTCCCGATTAAGAAGTGTTCCTCATCATTAAAAAACAAACAGAACAATAATTGTGCATCATTTGTTTTGGAGAAATACCACCTACCTAAGCAGACAATGCATAAATGCCAGTATTCCTATAGATCACCTGAACCCCATGCTTTGTGTAGACTGATGAAGTCTATGGGATTTTCCCACCTGGTATTTCTGAGCATTGGTTTCCTAAATTGTTTTTCCATTTTTTTATGGCTGAGCCTGTTATTATAAACTAGCAAAATTCTGACTTGAACAAATGTATAATTAAGAGATAGCAATATATTATTAGAATATTGTTTTCTTGTGACACAGAGTCTTTAGAATATGAGAGATATCTTACACAAAAAAACTTAAAAACCAGCAAAAAAAACCCAACCCAACCAAAAAAAAAAAAACAAACCAACCACCCAAACCAAACAAACTAAAAAATCCCAAATGGTAAACAGAAAGGGTATTTGCAGAAACCTCAAAATGGAGGGATCTGTAGTTGTGCAATCTGGTAGGAATTCAGAAAATGTAAGGGAAATCATTGTAAAAAGTTACATATTCTTAAACATATTAGTATAAAAAACTTGCTGAATAATATCTGTTGTCAGTTAGCCCACTAACTGATGACCTTTAAATTACCTTCTAGATAACGTAATTACCCAGATAATTTATCAAGAAGTAAGTTTCCTTTCAAAAGAACAGATCCATATTTTAAGGTCAGTAACTGCTAAAATAATGTGCTTTTATTGCTGGATGAAAATATCAGAATTGTCTAAGTTATAGTATATTATATTACTAATATTATTGCTGGATAATTTCAGAGTAGTTATTAGTATTCAATAATACAAGATATGATTTGCTATGGTTTTTCACATTAACTAAAAACAATTATTTGTAGTTTTCATACTCAGTGATCTTGAAGTCAGCAAACAGTTACACTTTATCTCCTTTTCCAATTAGAACAGTATGTTTTCCCAGGCTTAGTAGCAATTTAATGCTAATGTGCAAGACTCAAACAGAAGAATTGTTAAGATTATAGGTGTGCTTCATTGGCCCTTTCTCAGGTCCTTGTCTCAAATTTTAACTCTGAGCACCAGCTGCACCTTCAGAGACTGAGGGAAGGAGGCGAAAAAGTTTACGTGGTCCCCAACCAGGCGCTTGTGTTAATTTGGAAATAATCAGACCAAAATTGACTGCCTTCCTGAGGAACTCCTGCTGGACTTTCGTCTTTGTGAGGCTATAATTGAAAACAAATCTACTCCATGAAAGATTTATATCTCATCTGGAAGATAATAAATTATGCACATTATCTGATTTTTTTAAGATCTGTGTTTCCTACTGACCATTACTGGAACTTTTCAAGTCCTTGACCCACTTCTGTTATGTACAGTCTATATACCTGATGTTCCTAATACTAACTATAGCAAAGTCTTCCTCTCACTAACCGGCACCTTATCTCATTAGTCACCAGCCTCAGCACAACACTGGTTTATCAATAAGATTCCACTATTCCAAGAGCAGAGCAAGAATCCTGGTACCAGAGATCTCAAAGGTGGAAGGACTGGATAGAAATTATATAAAATAATACCCAGATTGCACAGCTAGTAACTCACAGATCATTAATACCTTTCTTTTGTGCTCTCATTCAGTATTTGTGAGGGGAATAGAAAAAGTCCTTTCCCCARAGATATGGAGAAACAGAGTTATTTATAACCAGCTTTATTTCTGAAGGTCAAGGTTGCTCTTTCCAAACCAAGGGATTTGAACACTACTCAGAACTGGTAGTTTCCTTCTGCCCTATGGAGGATAGATACAGGGTAATTTCAGTCTTGAGGAGCTTAATGGGAAAGACTGTGGAATTAAGAGTATGGGCAAAAGTCCTGTAGAAAATGCTGATGTTTGACAGATGTCATTTAGTGAGTGATCTGACAGCTCTTAACTGCAAAGTCAGAATACTTAAATTCTTTAAAAATCCCATCAATGTAACTTTATGCTTATTTATGKCTCTTGTCATCACAATAATAGAAGCATTTGTCAGTTGAAAAGAGTATAAAAATTTAGGAACAAACAGTTATTCTTGCATAAATAAAAACAGACACACAGAGCATTTAATGAGAAACAAAGGGGACTAAATACCTRAAAAATGGTTATTTACTTTATGCAAAATGGGTTTTATGTTCTGATGTTGAGAATTTTTTTCAGTGACACTTAAAGTGATAAAAGAAGCTAAAATAGATAAAATTATTAGCTTACATTGTTATTTGAAATGTAAAATATGAAGAATAAATTAATTCCCAATAACTAATCAGCAATATAAAGTGGGGATCTGCTGAAGAAAAGACATTAAAGACTAAAAAATCCAATGGGATAAACTGAAAGCTGAACTGAATATAGAGTAGAAATAACTCTTAATTTAGCTGTATGAAATCTAGGAATCACTCATCTCTACATATAGAGGTTAAACCATTTATATATACATGTAAATGTATACATTATATACATAYTTTAAAATGAGAAGAATTAAATTGCAGGATTCTTTTTTAAACAGTTTTTAATAAATTGGTATTAATCCTTATAATAGGTATATCAAACCATTTTGAAAGTGGAAAACCAAATTCCTTCGAGTACAGGAAAAATCTACACTGACAAGCATTTATCATCATCATTTCCTTGATTTTAATGGTTCTCAACATATGCTTACAGAGCTTTTTGAGATTTCAGTGGGAGAGTGGGATTGTTAACACTGATTTTGGCCACTCTTTTGTTATTGCACTTCGCAGAGTATGCATAAAGTATCATAAATATTTTGAATATACATAGGAAAAAAATAGATATTCTATGGCTAATCCAAAGAACAGCTGTAAAGGGTAATCAAGTTCAGGAATGACYATTTTACATGAAATTTATAAAAAATGCAAAAATATATAATTTTCAATCCACTCGAAGAATGTGGATAACCCCAAACTAAACAAAATGTTTTGAAACTTTTTAATCATTATTCATGCTCACAGAACAGTATAAAAATTATCTCATAACATAATTGGTTTAATCTAAAATTAAAAACTAGTTTAAGCAATATGAACAAAATATATGACATATACAAATTATTTACTCCTCTTTAAATAATTGAAAACTAGTCTTCATGCTGAATCAGTCTCTAAAGCTCTTTTGACCATAATGATTTCATTAAAATCTCAAGTGTAATAGCTTTCAAATTTCCATTACAAGATGAACTTTACAGATCAAGATAACCATGACAGTAACACAGGATGGAGGGATATCATCTGGCACAGTGTGTGGAACTGATATACTGCAAAAGGCAAATTTGTGAAAAGGAAAATCATAAACAAGTGTACAGAGAGCATCATAGGCCTGGAGAAAATAGAGCTTTTGTGGCCATTGARTAGAATTAAGGCTACGTGAGACAGTGTTTGTGATCAACATAAAGGCTYTCTAAGCTGTCAGTGCACTGAAGAAATACTCCAGTGACTCTCCCTTGAGGAATCTGTTCCCAGCAGACTCAGAGTCTCAGATTTCTCTCTCACATCCTTGATGCATGCTAAGAAGCTACGGGTGACATCCACTTTCACTGTTATCTGGCTAACTTCTTCCTCTAAATGCATTCTCAACTTCCAAAGCATGCCTTGGAACAGAACAAAGAAGAATTTAGGTGACTTTTGGAAGAATCTCACTTAGGGTAGGCATATAGGGCACTGCCATGCATGAACCTGAAATATTTTAATAAAAATTTTAAGTGTATATTTTTGTATTAGAACTCAGAGTGTAAGARATAAGATACTGAATAAGCATAAGTATTGCAAAAAGCACCATATGAGTTGGTCTTTCTCTAGTATAACCAAGTTAAAAACTTGAGCTGAAGGTTCAAGACAACTCCCAAAGTCAGTTGAAACTGTTACTTAAAGCTAGTGCCAATCCTTCAACGTACAAAGTTTTGCCATCCCGAATGGATGATGGCTTTTATCATCACCATTTTGAGGAGGATTAGCTTGTATGTAGGCTTTCCTGTTCTTGTCAATTTTAATGAGCCAGATAATTGACTCCTGTATCCTGTGTAAATCATTTCTCATGTGAGAGAGTTTCAGATGCTGTTGAGTAGAACTCTACATATGTGCAATGTTGATCCTAYGGATAACGGAAAGGAGCAAAGGGATTCAGTGACATACTTAGCTTGTTTCCAGCATATCTATTTACAAAGTGCAAATACCATATTTTGTGACAGATGCATGAGCAAGAGTAATACCACCTCCTCTTATATGGAAATGGACACAAACATCTATCTCTTTTTTTGATAGAGCTTCATTACCTGTGTCTTCCCAAAGAAGAATAAAACAGTGAGGCTCAATGAAAGCTCTTAATAGAGAATAGACAGGATGACGCACTTGTTGACAGGAGACAGAAGTGTATTTGGATCACAAACATAATTTCCTGGAACAGGGAAGGATGACCTTCATAAAGATTTAAAAGGACATATAACATGTTTATCTAGTTTGACATTTGAAAGCATTGGCTTCAACAACTGGTTCACATCCAAATAAAAAAAAAAAGAGGAAAAAAAAAATCAAACTATACCAAAGTTCAGATTCAGTAAAAATTGGCTTTTTGAAGCCATTAGAAAATTGCATCTTGATTTTGAAATTCATGAAAATGCAAAGGAAAGTATCGCAGTCATGAATATATTAAATCAGCCAAGTTTTGGGTGATCCTCATGATAGTCACTGAAGAAAATTAATTGCTTCTGAAGGATGGCCTGTGTTCCACAAGGAGTGCTGCACTTGCATCTAATAGATGTGTCCGTCATTAAAGTTTGATTGAGCTGAATGCATGACTGATTATTCCCTCTAGTCACTTGGGAGTTTCCACTACACAAATAGTTAAAGTGGAGGGAGACGTGTCACTGGGTAGCTATGGTGTTGGATTTATCTGCTATTGATTGACCTTGCATTAAGTAATGGGACTTAGCTGAAAGTCAATTAATCCTTATGGTTTACTTAGCGTAAGTTTTGCTTATTTATTTGTAAGTGAAAGTGTGTAGAACCTGCTAAGCCCATCCCTGAGTATTTATTTTGGAGTTCCTTCTTCGGAGCAACAAAAATTCAATAACTATCCTCAAAGGCACAATCAAATTGTCAAAATTTATGGGAATGTTGCATTATTTGCTTGGTGAATTGATCCTTCCTGTAGTCTGGTTATGTTACATCTGCAAGTTCCCCAATATCTGACTTACTTGTAKGCCACATGTAGTGAATCAAGAATGTGAGACATACCATAATTGTTTAAACAATCATATGAATGTTATTTCCATTGTCTTGTAGAGATTTATCAACATATATGTTCATACATGTACAATGTCTGCTGATCTGAAAATAAATGTCAAATAAAACTTTTTTTCTTAATGCTATATTTATTCACTGAACGTTACCAAAATTGTCTAACGCTTTATTTCYTTGTTTCCTACAGCACACATCCTCATTTGTATGTAGATGCTGCTACTTAATTAGTTTACAGATTAGTGATCCGGGTATCTGTGGCGTGCAGGTAATATTTATAATTAGAGACTAATTTGAAATGAATATTTATTTTGCTGTCCACATATCATTGGATGAAGTCAGAATCGACTGACCTATTTGTAATTTATTCTAGGGATTTTTACTGTCATTTTTTGCCTTTTAGAGGAATAGTCTTAAATTGTTTGAGGTAATATTCTGTTGCATTCACCAATGGTTTAACAGCTACTACAGACACTCTTCTTAGAAAGATGGTGTGAGAGACTGAATCTTTTAGATTCAGAACAGTGCTGAACTGTTCAACTTTTGGAAGGGACAATTAACAAGCTTTTGGAAGGGGCAATTAACAAGCTCTATCTATCTATCTATCTATCTATCTATCAATCACCTGTAATGTTTCTATATATTTTTGTGTGAGTTCAAATTATTGATGTAAACTACAATAAAGAAGTTATTTTCCTTGTAAATGTTAGAAAACTAAAGTTCTTTCACAAGCATGGAATTCAAATAAGATATAATAAAAAAGAAATAGATGAATACTTGTAGCTAGGCTCTATTTCTTTGAACTGGATCTTGATTTATTTTCTAATTAAATCAGGTTAATTTACTCTTAGTTTTATTTCCAAGAATGAATAATATTTATCCTTACTTTTTACAGGAATAGCTGATTGATAACTCTTAGTAGATGAATATTGTGTGGTTTTATTCTAATCAATTACAGCACTATTAAAGAAGAGTAACACGGCTGTGCATGACTAAATTACTTCATTCTGCACCAAGAACTGGCTCAATCCTGTGCACAGAACAGACAGGTTTTTGGAATGAGTGCATTAACTTTCTGAAGGAAATGACAGTGCTCAGCASTTGCGATTTTTTTCTTCATTTTTTCACCTCTTTTCTCTTGCACTTTTTGGGTTTTATAAGAGGCAGTTATCAAACCCTTAAATTTTCATTTCTTTTCTGAAATTGTAAGCAACAGAAAACACAAACTTAGTTTGTCTATGGCTTGRTAACTTCTAGTGGCAGTGGAATTTCTGCATCCTGTATGTTGAATTGARCTTTGGAATCTTTTAATCTTATGAATAGTGAAAGTTGCTGTGAAATACAGAGTACAACAGAAATATATATATATATGTACAGATGGATCCTTACCCTTCACATAGACTGACATTTCAAAAATATATTTTCCAAGAAGAAATGACAATTACAAATGTAGCAAGTTTGCCATGATTTGTCACAACATCAGTGAAATGAAAGTATAAATAATTGAGTCATTTCCAAACACACTATGACTGACAACCACTTAAAGATATTCTGACTGTTTATGCCATTTCATGTATTTCTATGCTCAATTTGTTTAATTTTGTGCCATATCTAGCTGTATTAGAGATATTGACTTCAAATTGTTGGAAGTTTCCATGATATTTATCTTCTCAAAACCAGCAACCAACTAAAACACACCAATCTGGCTGATAAATACTGCAGTGCAAAAATGAGGYCCTGAGTCCAAAATCTTTGTTGTTCATCTTATTGTCACCTGGCAGAAAACCAGAAAATTTAAGAACGCAGCTGATGTTGAAAGACAATCATACCTGGAAATAAATTTCCCAGCCAACCTCTAGTATTTAATAATCTCATGTTTTGGATGCTGTGGGCTTTGTTTTTTTTCCACTGGTCAGAACACAGCAAATTGACCTTACACTTCTAAAGCAGCAAATATAAATTTATTGCATTTATTTTAATGACTACTCCAGTAAGGTACCTCCACAAGAGAATTATTAAAATCTATGGATTTTATACATTGGTATACTGAGATATGCTACATGTCCATACAGAAAATGAGTGAAAACCACAAAAGATATGATACCTTAGGGTGGTCTCACACAGGTAAACAGCAAAAGATAAAAGTGCCTGTTTGCCATGTTTGAGCACTTTTTTTAATTAAACAGCCTTTCATCTCCYCTCCTTCTACTTCTATCCTCTGCAAAAAAATGCACAGTATGCTCAAAAGAAAACCTGGAGAACCAGCCCTCAAGCAGTGGGCAAAAAAGGTGTAAGTATTTAGCCCTTTCTCCTACTCTCAGGTCCCAAGTGATTTTTGGCTAAGCGGTATTGCAGGGTAAGCCACATATTTAGTGCTTTAAACAATCTCAGCACACTGCAATGCAGACTTAAAGGTAAGAAAGTCTTAAGCAGACAACTCACCATATACTTTCAATTAATTTATTTCAAGATGTAAAATACATACTGGGAAAAGTGATCTTGTTAATTTCTATAGAATAAAACCCTACTGAAGACAGAAAGAAGTGCAATAAATAACCACAACCTTTTCTTGGCATAGCTATTGGTTATGTGAAGGCCAACAGCTTCTCATGAGACTAAAGGCTACCTTTGCTCTAATTACCACTTCCGATATGAAATGTTAAACGTCTAAGGACTAATCAAAGAAATCTTACCTGATAACCTAACATTTTAGTAGTTATATCATTCTTAGACATCTTAAGTTTTATAGCTGCTGAGTTCAGAGATATTTTCAAGACAATCTGTCTCTGTTTCTTTTCGTCCATAGTGAAAGGTGAAGGAAATAATGGAGGAAAGTTTAGGGCTCTGTATGCTTCTGCTTGGCTTTTATTTGAGTAGGGGACACTCACCAAGGGCACATCCCCAGCTCAGGGTAGTGCTAAAGTTTTCATATTGGCTGACACAGCACTATGAAACAGTTTGATCTTTGCACTCATTCTCCAAGCCATCAATCCTGACACAAATGGACACTGAGATGAGGCATTCAGGCAAGCATGGAAAATGGCACCTTTTCCCTGTCATAACTGCTGAGAGTGGATAACTTTTGGTAGGTCTGAAGTCATGTGTCATTCCACTGGGCACAGCCAAACCGCCCTGGAAGTAGGAGTAGAGACTGGCTGGACATGTTCATCGATCACAGGGGACTCTACCTCCAAACATTATACTGCTTGGAAGCAATATGCCCACCTGGGTCTCTTCCAACTTTTGAGCTAGAGGCTGCAAACCGCCACTTTATAGACATAATTAGATGATGTTTAGTGCCACAGTCTGACATACTTTGAAAAAAATATAAAACTTATCTGAGGAAAGCAGTAGACATTGTACTCCAGGGAGCATTCCTGCACTGCTGGGAAATCCAGCAGCAACTCTTATTTCCATAGCTCTCCGAAATCCTCCTGGTAGTGGTTCACCTYAGCTATTAAATAGACTCAAATCTCCATTTAATTCTCCCCCTTCTTCCCCTCCCCATTTGTTCATAAGATATTTTCAGAGGAGGAGATTTTCAAAGTAAGCTGTTATCCAAAGCATTCGTGGTTTTGGTTCTTATGTCATGATTTTTGTGTAGTTTTTTCATGAAATACTATATCTTTTTCTAACATTATTTTTCTACTAAAGTAGTTTGGAAACTTGATCGTTTTGAGGTCATACTGAATACATATTTGGAAGGGAGGGCACGTGACTAAACATGGGAGAAAGAGCTTGCAAACATTCATGTCTACAAGTAAACCCTCTGTTTTCACAGATTAAAGCAACAAAGCAAACATAATTTCTGTTAAAAGAACTGTTAAGGATGCCACATCTATGGGTTTGTATCTATATTTGAAAACAGACACTTGAGTAGCTGTCTGAAACAGAGGCAACACAATGCTCAGCATGACTTGCCAAGTGACCTCAAATATCTGAAACAAGAACACAATAAAGAAACCGTGTCAGAGTGCTAGAGTGCAAGATGAACACTGAGAGGTGGAGAAAGGAACGAGTATCTGGAAGATGTCAGCTTGAGAGCCAGCTCCTCTGCAATCAATGTGATTCTCTGGGACCATATATCAAAACTTCACTGTAATAGAAGCACCTGGGGGGAAAAAAAAAAAAAAGAGGAAAAGACTAGACTAGAATGAATTTTTTTGTGAAAAAAAATCCAAAACCAAACAAACCCCTCACCAGCGAAATCTCTTACATTCGGGAAGTGTAACTTAGCAAAATCAGCTCCTTATGTTTATGAATACTAGATCACACATCAAGTAATTAATGGAAATGGAAAAAAATTATTATTGTACTTATATTTTTCGTATTAAATTTGTGCTAACATTTTTAGTTTCATTATCTTTTGAAAAGCCCCATCAAATTTGATTAAATATGAACTTATCTGTTACAGCTTCACTGGCTCTCTGTATCTCAGCATCACTTGAGAAAGTTGAGAAATAAAGCAGTATATTTGAACAGCTGCTGTATTAGAAGGGYCTAGATCTTTTCTCTGCCCAAAACCTCAGCAACTTGTGAGAAGCCTAATTGTTGTGAAACACAGATTGCCTATGCTATGAGAGACACTATTTGCAGTTGAAGTAGAAACCTTTAACTGAATTTAATTTGAAAATATATTTCTTTTTTGGTGTAGGTCATTTCAAGGACTGGAAAAAGGCTTAGGATGATTGTACTATTTTCTGCAATATTTTCTAGAACTTTATTAAAATGAAGGATGTGCAGAAATTCCTGGAAGATTGTGGTACTTTCCCTGGAACATAGCATTGACTTTTACATCACAACTGTAGTTAGATCAAATGTCTCTATGCAGATGATGATTATACCACACTACAGTTCTGTAGCACTACTACTTACAATTTGCCTGAGGCTGGTGATGAAATTCCTCCTTCCTTGTGGTATGCATGATTGCAAATGTGGCAAAATAAGAAATCTATGGAAACAAGAACTAAAAAATTATTCTAAAAGCAAAGAGAAATAAGAAAAAAAGAAAGCACAGTAATCACATAGAGGGAACAAATGTTAATGCTTCTGTTTACTCATTTTGTCTTTATTTCCTATAGAGATTTTGACAGGAAGTGGTTAGTTGAATAAATATAGAAAAGATTGACAGGAAATAATGTTGGGGGAAAGCAGAGGAGAGAGCAGAGGATTGGAGAAAGCATCAAGCTACACAGGCAGAAAAAAGCTCATGCAGAGGATTCTCAATCAGACTGGCAGTCAGCAAGTAGGAGGAAATAAATRCTCAAGTGACAGCTGCACTGTCAGACTGTGTGTCCATCAAAAAACCTCCCTGGCCTGCTTGCCTACCAGCCTACCCCTGCTGGCCCCAGAAGCTCTTCGCCCTGGAAATGGAGGAAGATACCTTCTTAGGTCAGATGCCCTGTCCTGAAAATAGACCAGAGGGCAGTGGACATTCTGTGTGCTGCTTCCTATACTCACAATTGTGTCAAGAGAGGACACTTTTACACACCTTTGCACCAAGGAAGGAAAGACAGGAAATAAAGGTGGAAACCATGTCTTCACCCCTTCTCTATCTTCTATGTCAATCTGGCGCTCCTGGTTTAAAATTTCTCATTTCACTGCAGCCACATTTTCAGGAAAAAAATTGTCACATTTCTTTAATCCAAGGCAAAATTACTGTAAATCTATTTGACTGTGTAAATATTTACATTTTCATTTGCATACGAATATGCAGTATATGTAAGGATCATAAAGACGTTTTCACCAAAAAGAATGCCTCAAATTATCAAACAAGTAAGGTGAGACTGGTTAAATACTTACATGGTAAGAGGATTAACAAGTACATTGAGAAAGGGAAAAAAAATGTTGAGGAAGTATGTCAAAACATTGAAGTGAAGCTAACCTTCACAGTTAAACAGTTGTAAATGGTTTAGTAAAATTGTGGTAAACCTTGAATTTCATCTGAATGTCAGATTTTTGATAAATTATATAGAGCATCTCCTGTTTCTACATATTAAAATCTATATTTAAGGTGATTTTGGTACTTGTTATAATAAGAAAATTTTTAAATTGCTATTTAAGTTCCTACCAGCTGAGGTTAACCACTTGTTCTGCGGGTATTTCTCATTTGAAAAACATCTTTCAGACAGGTGAAAATTTTCAGCCAGCCTTTGTGTTGTGAACAAAATCCAGAAAATGTGAAAATTAAATTAGACATTAAGAAAATTCTTCAAAGACCAAGGTCAATTAGAGAGTGACATAATTTGCCAAGGGAAATTGTTGAAGCAGAGTCACTGAAGATATTTAAGGCTATTCTAGTAATATATAGGACTAATTATATAGCACTGACTGCTTTCAAAGTGTTGTGAACTAATTAATCTGCTCAACACCCATCAGAGATGGGGAGGAAGTATTGCAAATTTTAGCACCACCTGCCACAGCTTATGGTAAAAGGCAGAAAACCCCCTTTCTTTTCAACAGTCACCCCACGATGGGCTTTCTATCTTTGTTAACTAAACGCACACGCATGCGTGTGCATGCAAACTGAAATATCTGAAGACATGTAAAAGTAAAGAGGAAAAAAAATTAAATCTAAAAGTGTGGTTTTGAAGGACACTAAACACATATTTGGATTACTGAATGATGCTATTCTTCCTGGTTTTATGGTCCATTGGGGTCAATAATGTTCATAGTTAAAATATTAAGAACTCATTTATGTTGATTCTTTTCCCTCATCATAAACTGAGCAGTGGAGCTCTAGAAGCTGGGAACTAATTTTTTTAACCTGCACTGATTTGTGTATCAATTATATTCTTAGTTTGTCTTGCTGCAGTCATTAAGATCCCTCTTTGCTATAGTCGTAAAAATAACTCAACGATTTTTTTAGGGAAAAGACAACAATTCAAGAAAAGACAGCCGATGAATATTCTCAGAAACAACATATTGTTCTTATGTTTGGCTGTGACATAAGCATATCCAAAATTCTCAGCATTTAAACAAAATACAATTATTTACATATTGCCTTAGTGACTGCTGAACAGTAGTGGCTCGGTAGTAGACATGCAGTAGACAAAGTGTTCAGCAGCAGTGTTTGACTGACATTTGTCTTCTTTGAAATATCAGAGAGCAGAGAACTCGGAGAGTTCAAAAGTGATGTACATCTCGTAGAGGCAAAGACAGTGATGATGTTGTCTAGGAAAGGTGATGAGAAGTAGAACTTAGCACTGAACTTGACTGGGGAAGTTATCTATTGTTTTTATTATTTGTATACATAGAAGGAATATGTT
The DNA here is from genome assembly GCA_018881555.1 of Amblyornis subalaris. Lineage (NCBI taxonomy): Eukaryota > Metazoa > Chordata > Aves > Passeriformes > Ptilonorhynchidae > Amblyornis > Amblyornis subalaris. The sequence goes on from JACAXG010000001.1 coordinate 20,229,631, forward strand.
GCTAGGGTTTTTTATTGAATCAGTTGCAAAAAGACRTGCTCCCATCCATGTTTAAAAGGGACTTGTGAACCTTGTCTGACAACTTGAGCCAGAGAGTGATATAAACACACATATTATTCGTGCAAGTGTAAGAAGTGAAGTGTCTAGATAGTGAAGTAAAAGCAAATCTTCTTTAGCTATTGTTTAAGTTTTCTAGATTTCTTATAAAGAAAGCAAAAGGACCTCTAAAATATTTGGAATTATTAGAGAGCAATTATGTACCTGGATCTGTTTATGACAGCAAACTGTCAATAGGTATTAATTTARGAACAATGTACTCAGATTTTCTTAGCTAATTTAGGAAGCATAATGCTTTTCATGTCAGACTTCTGGTTTCTAAATTAAGCTTAAAGACAGACTCACTAGTAAGCCTGCAGTTGAGCCTGGGCATGGTCTTAATTATGGAGACACTCACTTGTCCCTTTTAGTGTCTCAAGTTTTGAACCAGGCTGATTTCTGAGTTTTGAACCTACAGAGAAAAGATGGTATCATACCGCTTTTTATAGTGATGCCGGCTGTCCTTTTCTTCAGCACTGAAGCCCCTTAAATCTAATGAATATTATAGATAAACAAGATTTCATTGTGCATTACAGAGACTTGTGAAATTTGTGAAAATTATATTTTTGCACAAATATTATTGTACAACTAGCTAGTGACCAGATTARTGTAAATCTGAGGAAGTCTCAGAGTAGGGAAAATGAGGATTCATAGCAACACTTTCATTTTCTATTTAAAAATACCTAAAAATAATAAAAGGGAAAAAAATTTTACCTAGTGCATAATAAACCCATTGATCTTATTGCTCCAAGGCATAAGCAAGGCCAAGAGTTAAGTAGGAGTCARGTTACATTAGTTTGGATTAAAAAGTGAAGGCTATAAATCTTCATGCATTCAGATATAAGCTAGGAACTATCTAATAAGAATTCAGAAGAAATTTTCCCTGTAGGCAGATTTTTCGATGGAGATTTTAGTATCTCTTTCTGATGTATTCAATCCTGACTATTGAAGATGAAATAAATAGAGAGAGCCTTGATTCATTATAGCAATTTCTACATATTTACATGTTCTTAAAAGACCATTTTGGCCTTGGCAGTTCAGTCAGACTGGAGGCATTTCAAAATCGGTACTGATGACTACACCTCAGCTTTTCAAAATGTAAAAATATATCCTTATACTCACATTAAAAGTAGGCTAAAGTTTGAAATATCTGAGCATACTGAYTGCACTCTATCCTTATTTTTTGTATATTCTTGATGTATTGCTGCCTGAGTGCTCTAGACATAGCATAGGCAGAGGTGTATGATTGCCATAATTTGGTCTACTGTAGCCTACAAAACATGTTATCCTAGAAAACCTTAGAATAATGGCAGMTCATAGATCTGTCAAAGCAGATCTGCAATACATGTGAAAATCTGTGTTGTGGAAGATGCCTTATTCAAAGTGTTTTCATTGTCATAGTGTCATAGTTCAAATTTTACCAGATAAATCATATTTTATTTATTTCAAATGTGAAATTAACAGTTTTCTGGAAGAATATAGAGGTTCAGATAAATGTTACACCAGCTGTTCGTTCTCCTCTGTTTTGTACAAGTGCTATTTTTTAAATAAGAAAACCCTAACTCCAAAGGCATATCAGTCAAACCATTTTCTGCCTGAGTATATCTTGAAAAAACACAAAAAACCGTGACCAACAACAAAATAACAACCAAAAAAACCTCTACAGAAAAATCAAGAAAATCACTTTCTTTAGCCTAAGTAATTAATATTAATAATCATAGTTATCTACAGGTAGGAATTAATTGTTAACACAGTCTTTGAAGCAGCTTGGGTGAAGATAGGTCAATGAAGAATAAAAGCAAAAACTGCAGGTGATATTCAGAATTCTGTGGAGATCAAGAATGCCTTTTTATTGTGAAATCTTATGCTTACAAAAGTTTTACTGGGGGAAGAATAAGACTGTTCATCCACTAAAACAAGCAAAAGGTTCTCTCTCCAAAAAGCGTAACAAACTTTTGCAGAAGATCCTAGGCTCAAATGTAAAATCCCTGCAATGCCAGATTTTCAGGGAGACTCAAAGACTTTTTTTTCTGTACCTGAAGGCTTATGTTAATCCAGTCAGTAAAGCCAGTAATTTATTGAGCACACAAGGATGGCAGTCATTTGGGTCGTCTGTGTTTACTTTGCTTTTGTAAACTACATTTAATGGAGAGTGATCTCCTGTGACAGCAATTGTATCTCACCATAGGGAGTGTGCCATGAAAATCCTCCAGCTTCTGCTGCACAGGGTAAGGGTGCCCCTTTCTAATTACAGATTTCTTTATGTTTATGCTCCAGCATATGCAGTCAAAGCTCACAGCACCTGGATAGCAAAGCTCTTAAAAGAGGATATTGCACTTCAGAAGAAATACCAAAATGCCACCAATGACTGGAAGACAGAGGAGAAGTAGGAGAAGAAAGAGAAGGCTATTTTGGGGGATGTTTGAAGGCTGAGTTTAGTAATCAAAAATTACCATAGTGCTCTAGAAGTCAAAGCTGAGCATTTGTATTTGTTATTTCAGTTAGTCCTGGAGAAGAAKCCAAGAAAAGGGCTGATACTCTTCTGCAAACAAACTCTACATCAAGAACAAAATTCCTGGTTTCTCAAATGATAAAACTGAACTTTCTTTTACTAATTATTCTAGATGTACAAGGTAAACAAACAAACTAAACAGTAGTTTTAAATGTTGAGKTTTTTTTCTTTTTTAAATAATGCATATTTTCAATATATGATGGTAATACATAAAGAAGGAGACACAATAATAAGTAAATAACAAATTCATTATTGGCTACAGTGTAGCTCCATGCTACAAAATGCTCGTACAGTCATTGCCTAAACAAGCATTGATGTTTAGGATACATGGCTGCAACTTAATCCCTGAATTTTAATGAAATAGTTTTTCCAGAATTGATATGGGTTTGCCTAGGCAGAGGTGTAGCACACAAAAAGGGAGATAGTTCATGGAAATTTTAGAAATGTCTCAGCTTAGAGAAAGTGAAGGCTCGCAAAAAGTTTGGGAGAACAAATAAGAGAAACCTGATTTCTTTGGCAAAATGGAGTCCTGCAGAAAGCAGACTAATCAAGTCCAGACCTCATTTTTACCTTTCATGCTTGATGAATCTGTTGACATATGTCCAACATGAAATAGTACTAAGACAAAATATCAATTAATAAAGTAAGTTTCCTAAATAACCTTCTATCATATTCCCCAAACCCCAGAGATTATTTCTTTTTTTGTGATCAGTTCCAGTGCACGTTTATTCATAATTCTCTTGGACTAGGCTACCTGAAAGATTTTTATGTAGCAACAGAAGGTAATGAATGAGAAACCCCTGCTTTGTGAGAGTAATTTGATTTTACAGTGTTTGTGAGATACTGTCCTCCCTAAACCACAAACACTAAAATAAAATACAGGGAAGAATTTCTARACTCAGAATAAACCTTTTTTCTTTTTCCGAAAGCTGTTCTTGTCCAAAAAGTCCTATCACACATACATCTACTTAGCTTTCACCACACAGAATATATAGAAGTGATTTGGTGGTGATGGATGAGTCACTTAAGTTCTGCTCTCAGAAATGAATGGTTCCATTCCCCTGCCTCGAAGATGATGGAAGAAGGTATTTTCACCAATATTGTTGTTTTTGTGACTGGGGTGAGGGTGTATCCGGTAGGACCCAAAGGTCATACATCAATTTGGTGATAGGCAACGAAGAAAGCTGGTGTTCTCTTCGTCTACTTAAGGTATTCCCTTAAGGAAACCATATGTGTTGAGGGTTGGGTATAAAATACAACAAGTGCTTTCTTGTGGCAATATTTTTGGCATCACAGAGGAATGATGTGTAAGATGAAGATGGAAAAGGTGAATAAAAGCATGCTGATCGCACAGCTTCTATTGTCTAACCTCTGGTAGAACAAGAAGCTTTTCGTCCCAGAAGAGATGACATAAATATACCGTGCACTTACTTGTGTTTAGACCCTACATAATTCAATACCTAAAAGCTTCAAAATTTCATGTTACGCATGTTTGCTTCCACGAAACCCAGAGCCATGTGTGTGAATACATCCTAACAAAAGTTTGACATTATATTCAAAGAAACAAAATTTTTAACTGAAGTAATAAAAAGTGGCACTTGCTTTGAGAGAATTTGTAAGACAATAAAATTTACAGCACAAAAAATAAACTCAAACTCTCCTACCAGGGTTTAATTTTGAGCTCTCTGATTTTTATCTATAGCTTTATTTTTTACAGTCAGCATGATATGAAGAAGTTCTTCCCAAGTTCAGCCTCTAAGAAAGATCGATGTTATCTGCATCCTGAAGTAATAAATGCTTTGAAATGTCTTGTATGAGATTTTGTATATCTTGATTAGGATTGGGGGTGGAWAATGTGTTTTGCTTTTCTGTAATAAGTATCCCAGAATAGAATCCGGTCACTTAGGCACCTAAAAATAACAATTGTAAAACTGTTATAAAAGCCTGAATCAGTTTAAGTTTGCAGTTTTAAATCCAATTCACTSTGTTGATTTAATGTGCAACAACATGAAAGCCATTAAACCTTTAGCTCAAGCTTACTTGAATTGGATGTCACTGCTAGAGATTTCTTTGAAATACATCCAATAAATTGTTTGGAAGTGTCCTCATAAGAAGAAGTTAAACAAATTTTTCTGTATAACTATAATTTTAGGTTTTTTCCTCTCTGTCCATTACAGACACAATTGTTTACAAAGGCATGACTATTACAAGGATTCAACTATTACAGCACTTCAGAAGGAAGCTAGACTCTGTGAGTGGGTAGTCGGGCTGAAGCCACAAAATATACATTCTGCTGAAGGGGATATAGTTTTTCAGTCTCAAAACCAAGGAAGGAAGAAAATTTGTTCCTCTTTTTAGCAGTGCAYTCTTACTTCATGGACCCAATGACTTTAAAAGTAAGGAAATACAACTCCATTAATTTCAGAGATTTAATAAAATTCAATTTAGTAATGAATAAAAAAAATGGGGCAGATTGCTTTTCTCCTTCTCCTTTCTTAGAGCTTTTTGTGAAGATGAATCATATTTTTGGCACTCTGATAGGACACTTGCCTTTATATCTTACTTTTGCAGATCACTGATCTGCTGTTTTGGCAGATTTTAGCAAACCATATGAAGTCAGTTTTTCCTGGTATTTCAAATTACTTAAAGCTCCCCATTACTCTGCCCTCTTTAATGCTATTTTTTTTTTATATTAGATTTTTTTTTTTTAGATTTTCTAGTGATTCTGCACGATATTCCATATCCTGCTTCTAGCTAACCTTTGAAGGCAAGCTGACTTACAGTGATAGCCTTTCTCCTGCCTCACAGTACTCTGTATATTTATCGACTTTGGATGAAATGTTCAGAGTTGCGCTTTTACTGCCATCTAGTGCCAGAATTAGAAAAAAAAAAAAAAGACGCTTAAAATAATCACTTCTCTTCGGGTTTGGAAGAGGGTCAGTATTGGCTATGAGAGAGACTGTTTTAGTTTCCGGGTGAATAAAATACTAAATTCTAAAGATATCTGAGATTTTATGAGATGCTAAGAAGGCAGGCCAACATGTACTAAATTGATGCATACTCAACCTAGCATCAGGTACTGTGCTTGCCCCCACACACAACTATCACATTTACTTTGATATCTACTATTAAACGGAGAGTAAAAGGAGAAGGCACTGGGGTTTTTTACAAGGCATTTTAAATATGGCTGCACTAGCCTATGGGTTCTGTCTGGCATAGAGTTAATATTTTTCAAAGTAGCTCTTATGGTGCTACGCTTTATATTTGTAACAAAAATAGTGTTGATAAATTAAGGATGTTTTAGTTTTCACCTTTCAGTGTTTACACAGAGTCAAGGTCTTTTCTGATTCTCACACTGACCCACCAGTGAGGAGGCTGGAGGTGGACAAGGAGGGGACATAGCTGGGACAACTGACTGCAACCAAAAGGACACCCAGCTTTTACTTTACCTATTAAACTGCCTTTGTCTCAATCCATCAGTTTTCTCACTTTTACCCTTACAATTCTCTTCTCCATCCCAGTGGGCAAAGTGAGCGAGCATCTATATGGGTCTGAGCTGTCTACTCCTGTTAAATCACAGCAACTTGTAAACACAGAAAAAAACTTCCATCCAAACAAACAAAAATAATAACTTCATATGAATGAGGTGGAGTTATTAGTTAAGAAATGCAAGGGAATCTCACAGAGGCACACTGCATGTTGTCTCAAAAGAGAAAGGAGAAAAGAATGAGAAAAAATGACAATTCAAAAATTTAAATTGTAAAATCAGTGGTCTTTACTGTAAGGTCTGGGGCCGTAATGTCATTTAAGCAAAATCCAACATTGATGAATACAGTGCAAAAATTGGAGTTCTACATGTTCTTTTTCTTTTGAGCTTGAAATATCAGGAAATTTGACAGAAATTTGATAATCAGGTTAAGAAATCTTTTTTTTTTGATGTCTCCAAAATATCACAGAATCACAGAATCAACTAGGTTGGAAAAGACCTTTGAGATCATTGAGTCCAACATATGACCTAACACCACTGTGTCAACTAGACCATGGCACTATGTGCCACATCCAGTCTTTCCTTAAACACCTTCAGGGACAGTGACTCCACCACCTCCCTGGGCAGCCCATGCCAATGCCCAGTCACCCTTTCTGTGTAGAACTTCTTCCTAATGTCCAACTTAAACCTTCCCTGGCACAGCTTAAGACCATGTCCTCTTCTCCTGTTGCTGGTTGCCTGGGAGAAGAGGCTGATCCCGACCTGGCTACAACCTCCTTTCAGGTGGTCATAGAGAGTGATAAGGTCACACCTGAGCCTCCTTTTTTTCCAAGCTAAACACCCCCAGCTCCCTCAGTTGCTCCTCACAGGACTTGTATTCCAGACCCTTCACCAGCCTTGTTGCCTTTCTCTAGACAAATTCAAGCATCTCAACATCCTTCTTAAAATGAGGGGCCCAGAACTGGACACAACACTCAAGGTGCGGCCTCACCAGTGCTGAGTGCAGAGGGAGAATCACTTCCCTGGTCCTGCTGGCCACACTATTGCTGATACAAGCCAGGATGCCATTGGCCTTCTTGGCCACCTGGGCACATTGCCAGCTCCTGTTCAGACTGCTGTCGATCAGAACCCCCAGGTTTCTTTCTGCCTGGCCACTGTCCAGCCACTCCATTCCCAGCCTGTAGAACTGCAGCGATTGTTGTGGCCAAACTGCAGGACCCAGCACTTAGTCATGTTAAACCTCATATAAGTGGATTTGGCCCATCTATCCAGCCTGTCCAGATCCCCCTGCAGAGCCCTCCTACCCTCCAGCAGATTAACACTCCTGTCCAACCTGCTGTCATCTGCAAATCTGTAGATACATATAGTAGTCTGTTGTATGTATTTCACTTCTGATATTCAGCTTTCTGTGTTATTTTTCTCTTTTTTTTTTTTTAGCTTTTCAGTTTTTAGTATTAGATAGCATTCTGAGAGCAGTCCACTGCGGCTAACCAAATCCCTACAGGAGTCATACTAATGTTAAATCATATTGTGCTACAAAAATGCAACATTCTGCCAAATTTCTATCAGTACTGTTGATAGAAACATAATTTAATCTCACTGATGTGTCAAGTTTATAATAGTCATAGCACAGGCAATTTTGATGTCAGCAGGTATGGTATTAACAGTAGTGCTTTATTCAGTTCTGCTTTGGCTATAAAATTTGCTTTGAAATTGCACACAGACAACTTAGGTAAACTGTGAGGTCTGTCCACTTAGCAATCTAGAAAAAGTTCACAGATATGCAATGGTTRATTTGGAGACATATTGCATAAAAAGCTCCTGACTATACTGAGAATACTACTCCTGGCATGAATAGATAAGGTGACAAAACGAAAGAACACAGGCTTATTTTGTATTCCCTTGTCCTACACAGTATATATTTTATCAAGCATTTTCAAAAGGTAGTTGAGAAATAGAAAAAATATCTGGAAACCCAAAAGTACTAAGACAAATTTTCCAGGTTTTGCTGCACAGTGGTTTTTCTGAAAAGTTATGTCTTCTTGCTGTATAATATATTGTCTTTATATTACCTTATATTGCTGAAAAGAATTTCGGAATAACTCATACTTGATGAAGCACTTCTCAATTGAAATTTGATTTCTTAGTTTATAGAAAAACTAGAACAAAATAGAAAAAAAAAGTATTGCTAGCCAAAGGCAGACAGATTTACATTTGCATCACTTTTTATAGTGTTAGTTCAGAACAGCTTGGTTCTGTAGAACATTTTGTTTTCAAGCTTATACTTGTAATAAAACACTTACCAAGTAATTGATTAAATATGTCTATTAACATGTACACATTAACATCATATTTCCCTAGTGATTTGGTTCTGGAATTAGCTCACAGATCAAGCTGAAAATAATTAATTCATATGAATATAAAGCATGGAAAAAAAGGATAATGTTTGCAATTCAGTCTTGGATGACTTTTTACCACTGAAATTGCTTTAAGAGAACAGTAATATTTTTAGCTGAGTTTAACATGTAAAATCAATGTACAGCTTTCCCTCATTCCCCAAAACATCTTTGCATTTTCTTCCAAATTTTCGCTGAGAGGAGTTACTCCTTAACACAATAGCAACAGCCAATCCTTTTAGACAGATTATGGTAATCACTGTTGTAGCTGGAACCTTTGCTCATATCCCATGAGATTTGAGGGAAAGAACAATAGGATAAAAAAGCCCTGAGAACTGCAAACAGCGAAATGCAGACTTTTTAGAAAGGTTCTTCCTTTGCTGGAAGCTCCATCACAAAATCCTTCGCTCAGGGCTAAGGGACTGAGCATGACTGAATGAAACGGGTGTCTGTTTTGCAACACAAGCCTAGCCCTGACATCGAAGAGTGGAATAAGAAAAGTGGAAATCTCCCTTGCTGTGTCTTCCCTGGATTTTTGTGCTTCTCCTATGTTGCTGCAAAGGTAATACAAAAAGAGAATATTAGGCAGTCAAGGGAGATCAATGGAGAAGAATAGACTTTCAGAGAAAAAAGTTTATTTTTCAATTAGCCTCTTACCTTAGAAGTTGTTCTCTTCTCCATTTCTGCTGCTGTATCCCCACTCATTTCCTCAAAAAGACCAACAGTTGAAAAACATGCTCTTTCTTGACTGGCTACCTTCTTCCTCCTTTGCATGGTTTAACAAGAGACTAGGTAGCCCTTCACTGATTTTTTTTTGGGGGGTGGATATTCAAAACACAGCTACTGCTCAAAGATTTCAGTTCTCACGAGACAAGCAATTTAAGTCAAATTGTCAACACATGCACTAGACTGTCAACATGAGTGAATATTCATTCTACAATTGCACTGCACAAGCGTATTAAAAAAATACATATGTGCCCATGCAGTGTTCCACTTCAGCCTTCAGTCTACTAAAAATAATCCTAATCTCACTAAGAGATTACATCTGGTGAAAATTAACCAGGCATGGCTTTCCTTCCTGCGAACTGGTGGACATATTAGCTGCTATGAACAAAGGTATCTGAAAACATCCTCTTTTTTTATGTCTTGCAAAAATATATTATGACTCATGTCAAGGAGTTTCTCTGTATTCACGTTTTGTTTTTAACCTAGACTAGATGAATAGCAATAGTTTAACAAAGTTTTCACTCAAATACTTCACTAGTGCTGTTTTGTTGGCACTTTATTAGTGCTTAAGCTTGAGAAATTATATCTATGATGATAGAAGTAAGCACTGTTGGGGTTTTTTCTGATTTGAACTCTACTTATTAATTTAGTAAGAAGTTCTTACAGCTATGTCCATTACTGTAACTCAAACTTCTCACATACTCTGGGAAAAGTTTTAATGTTGAGCAGCTAAGGGTTACTTTGCACGAAAGTTCTTTAGATCCAGCTGATATTACCAAAGACTAAAATAGACAGGGTAAGTTTTCTGGCCTAAATTCTTTATTTCTTGTTACAGTATAATCAAAATACTATAGATAATACTTCCATCAGGTATTTACCTCATAATTACTGTGAAATAACAAAGAACAACTCATATAATTGTAAATAAAAGATCTTTGCAGAAGTGAATACACTTAATTTCATTCCATTGGAAAAAAAAAAATGAAATAACAATAAATAAAAAACAGAATATTAACTTTGAGTGAATTCTCCAGGTAGTTGATTGAAAAGAAAAGAGAAAGTTTAGAGAACATCCTTTGGTTATGTGCTTTCTTTGTATGTGTTTGTTTTTCTTGTAATATATAATCAGTACTCTTAGCACTCTTTTTGTTTTGAATTAAAACCATTCTGAACTGAAATATCTGGATRCACTGCTGTGTGTCATATCCTGCTATACTATGATTTTGTCCTCTGCTGGTTCTTTCAGGTCATATGGAAGCCAATGCAAGCTAAGCTGAAATCAATAAACTTAAAATGGACAAATCTGCCTTTAAGCAAATGCCAATATTAATTTCTAGTTAAAGCTAAAATATTAGCAAATATGATCCTCCTAGTAGGAAGGCAAATTTCACCTTTTAAAACCCTGTTTAAATTCTAATTTAATTCAATACAGACATTAAAAACCCTAGAAACACCAATTTACATTTTAATTAAGGAATAATTTCTAAATGCTTCAGAAGCCAGCAATATCGAAGCAAAATTTCTTCCCAGGTAAATTTAAAATATGGATCTCTCCCAGTGCTATTTACTTTTTATCCCCAAAATTTAAGGTTTGTCAGTTTTTCATTCTGTGTTGTATGTTGGTTTTCAGGTTGTTATTCTGTCTGTTTCCAGTAGGAAGATGAGGGACAAGTCAGAGGGAGAATAGCAAATTATGCTGGTGATATTTTATTATTGGGCTATAATAGCTCCCCAAACCTAACTAACTAGGAAGGGCTTTGTGTGAATATTGAAGGGCTTTGTAATGAATGTTCTAATACATTAAGACAATGCGTATGTGAATTATAGTATTTTACTGGTGCTCCCCTGTRACGAAATCAGTATTTGATTTTTGGCACTTTTGCCATTGTAATATAATTTTATAGTGTGTGGCTGATGTACAGCATGACATAGATTTCACAGAACACAGGGCTTGCCAAACAGAATAATCTTCAAGAAACTGAGGGCACAAAATTGAAGAAGGTTAGAAATAGATATTTTTTCCAATTGCTTGTATTACAAGGTGTTTGAATCCTTATGAATCTTACACAATTTTTCCACAATATATTTGCATACTGGCTATCATTGCATAAAAATGATATTGCTATGTTGTTTTCAGGTTCTAAGTAGCCTTTTTTTTATTCCAGTGGCACGTGTTTTGAGCAATTAGAGAATCTCCATTTCTTTTCCATGACTCCACAGCAGCCTCCAGGACAGGACAGAACCTAAATCCTCAGTGTTTTTTGCACTCAGCAGCCAACAAAAAATTCTTGTAAGAACACTGCCATAACAGCAGGTATCAAAACTGAATCTACTCATAATTACATTTTCTCTCCAAATCAGTACTGTAACTTCAGCTTCTGGAATAGTTTATCTAGCACTGTCAGAGTTATTGGTTTCTTCTTTCCAACTTATGAGGAAAGTTCAGATAAAGGCATTTATATCTCCATTACAATTTTATACTTATTTGTGATATCACCAAAGCCTTTTCTCAATTGAAGAGACATAGGCTTTAAAATTTAGGTCCAAATAGTAATATTAATTTTTTTCAGTGAATCAGGACTAGAATTCCTCCTATTGGGCTGCCTTATTTACATGTCAAGTCATTGTTAGCTGAATAGTTCTATGGTCTTGGCTATTCTGTGGATGCATTTCAAACTCATGAGAGTACCAGATACAAATTAACATCAAATACATGTTAAAAGAATTCACATGTGATTTTCAGTACTAAATGTCTGAAAGAAGAGGGCTTTCAAGGTAGTCTGTATCTAGTAAAATGGTGAAATGCTTATGTGGAAGAAATTTCCCAATGAATGCACTGAAGGAACTCTCCTACTGTTTAAACGGAGGCCACAGTTAGTTGCCTACACATTTTTTCACAGCGCTGAGACTTATGTGAGTATAAAGCAGACAAGGATAAATGCAAGAATCAAGTTCAGAACATAAAAATACTGGCCTAGAAGCAGCACTCCTTTTCTCACACGGAGGAAAAAAAAGTGAAATAACAAATTCATGAGATGCATTCATTTCTCTTGTTGCACTGAATAAAATGTAATAAAAGTAAAATAGTGCATAATGAAAAAAGGAGAACAAATAAAACTTATTCCGTGGTGCCAAGAATTCTTTTCCCCATTGGTAGGAGATGAAAAGTGGAGTGCTTCTGACTGTAATTATGACTAGCTGCATGAACAGTATGCCTGGGCAATGTTAATGTCTAAAATGTCCTTATGGTATGTCTCCCATAAACAGCAGTTGTACAGAATTCCTGAGAAAATGTTTGAACACACTTTTTTGTCATCTTCTTATCACAGAGAGACTGAAGTTTCTAGTAGAGAATATTTTCAAGATCTTGTAAAAAAACTACACCAAAACTCCTTGTCCTTGGCATAATTTTAAAACATTATCTGTAAGGATCTATTGACCCCATTCCTGCTTTATACTGTCGATCAAGCTGTTCCCAATAAGGACATGGTGACTATACATGAGAATTTAATATTGTATTCCTTCTTATCCAGAAATGATTGACTCTTCACAAGTACACTGTAAGTTCAGTCAATGTGAAGAGTGAAGTCTCATCAAAGTCAATGGAGCTGTGCCATCTTATATCAGCTGTGGATTTAACTGATGACTTCCTTGTCTGTTTTTGTCTGGGGTGCCGATCATTGCCTTGAGACAGCCTACCTCAGAGATGTCTCACAAGACTCTGGTGAAATCTAAATTATCATAAAATGGCTATATGCATACATAATCTAGGGCATATTGCCAATTTTTCTTATTATTTTCAACTGTTCCTTAAATATACAAATAATTTCTAAAATCATTGCTGCCTTCTATTTAAAATCCATTTGTGTTCCATTTTAAAAATTTATTTATTTTTTTCAGAATATTTTTCAAATAATTTTCTTCTGGTAAACCACATACACTGTTGACAAGCCATGAATGATTATTTTGGGTTTAACTGAGGTTTGTAAATAATTTACTTCAAAAGAACTATTCTACTTTGTTGACAACAGAGTTAATTGTCAACAAAGATGGAAATGTGCAAACAGGGACAGCATATTGAAAAACAGACTGCAAACACACAGGGAAAGATAGACTTAGATCACGGGAAACAAAATGTGTTTGCAGAATAATTTGCTTGTAAACAAACATGATTTTAAAGAAAAAAAACAAAACAAACAAAACAAAAAAAACTTCACAAGTTTGTTTATAGTACTGTACTTATAACATATGATAAAATAAGTCTCAGTACTAAAATGCCGTTAAGGTGACCAGAAAATCTTCGGGACATTAAGAATTAGTCCAATTAGACTATCTGACTAATTATAATAGCCCCGATTGTTAATAAAATGCTGCAGAGAGCTGACTTGACCAACAGAAATATACAACAGAAAGAAATAAATTTGAATGTAAAGAAAAGTTGAAATCTTAACAGGATCCCAGGGCTGTATTCTACTGATGTGCACGTTCTTATGGCTCTGCTTTGTTACCGTTTGGTTTCATACCTCTAACACAGTTTGTCAGATAAATGTTCCTCCTGTGAGAGCTGTAAACACCAGCCTTTCTGACTGATGGCAACTGTGAAAAGTAGTTGAGATGAAGAGGTCACATCAGTTAATACAGAATGTGTAAGTCATTTCATCCATGGCGTATTGCAATGCAGAAGATAATTCATTAGGGTGATTCCCTCTGCTTATTCAGACATGCACSGTTCTCATCCATCACTTGTATAGGATTGAATAACAGTATAATAGAAACAAAAGCCCTTGTCAAGGTGGCATGGGATTCTTGTCTAATACCCAGCTAATAGTAATGAACAAGGTCAAAACAGAAGCTAATTTGGCACGCCAATTTGAAAAGTGCCAGTGCGCTCCCAGGTTTGAAAGTCTTTATGCCGGTATATGGATGTACCTATCCACGTGAAACACCTTAAATAATGTGTGTTCTTTATGCTCTTATTAAAAAGGCACACTGTCATTTCAGCTTTAAGGCTGGGAAGCGGTGCTCTGTTCCACTTTGTCAGTCGAAGGATGGGTTGTTCCTGTCAGCAGTTCTTGTCAGGAGGAGTGAAGTATGTATCTATGTTATACACAGTGACTGTTTCCAAATGAGACTACCTCACCTGAATACCTGMCAATTGCTTTGCTTGTTGTCATCTACTTTCTGTTACATCCAAATCTGTCACACTTTATGCAAAAGTGAAGAGGTCGCCATGGCAACCTTGTATCCCTAAACTTAATAAGAAGGAGCAAAACATACATCATTTTGCCTGTATGGTATTTTCTTAGCTTTTTCTTTTCTTGACATGATAAGGGAAACACTGTCCATTAGACCCAAGCATAAATAGAAAATATTTGGTACCAAATTTCTTTTTTTTTTCTTTGTTTGCCATGAAAATCTTTTTCATCTTTTTCTTCTCCTATAATTTAATATATGTGTGTAGTRTAAACACATAGATGTGTTATATTATTTTGAGAAAGATGATGAAGAAAGGAAACTATGTTCTATTCAACAAAAGGATTTAAAAATCGGGTTTCCAAAAAGATTTAAAAGCAGTAGACCCCCATATCTGATTGAGTTCAACTCTCTTAGGCTCTTGGGAAAATTTCAGCCAAAATGGTTAACATAAATATAGATGGACAGGTATTTTTTCCCGCAGAGAAATAAGGATAATAGGAATAAAACATCAAGCTTTAGGTCACAAAGCAGCTGGTAACTGACTGGAATAGAACGAGGTTTTCCTTTCATGAACATACCATAAGTACTCTCTTGGTTCCCATTACGTGTGGTACATATATTTAAGGGATTTCTTTAATTATTAAGCATTCTAGTTTCAAGTCTATCTAAGTAGCTTAATTCTTAGGTGCACTGCACTGATTTTTGGTTAGAAATGGGCAATATTCTCAGAAATTCTCAAAAACCTTTGGAGATTATGTTTCTCTTTCCTTTTGACTGCATTTAGCAGTTAGACACAGTACTTATAGTTGAYTTTTGAAAGCCTCTATGTCAGTAAGTGAAACTTCAGAGAATAATGAAAATGCTTTCAACTAAGATCAATACCTGTGTTAGCGGTCATACGCCTCCGAGTTATCCTCACTCATACTAATAATGGCTTGCATTTTCTGAACATATCCATTTGCACTGGTTTAGGCAAAAGCATTTTTTCAAGAAAGTCCATTTCTTTCAGTTGCTGTCTAACACACTGATTTAACAAATTGGTATCAATTGGATTCATTGTTCACAATTTTAAACTGTTGAGTTTTAGTTTTGGTGACATAAGACATTTGTACTTAAACAAATAGATTAGCATTGCGTATTCTATGTTCTTTGTTTTTATAAGCAGGCATTGTGTAATTGCATAGGACTGCACACTCACGTTTTGACTATGATCTTTCTTAACTTGTGATGGTTTCCTGTATATTCCTGCTTAAACCAGTTCACTGGATCTTCCTGTGCATATATTTACTTTATATAAAACATTTTTACTTCCTACTAATAAAACAATAAATATCCTATAGTAATTCTAATGAGAAATATCTTGTTTATCCATCTGAAAGCTATGAAATTTAAGAAGGCCTTCAGAAGAGTTTTATGATCACCTGTGCAGGCCAGTAATATAGCACACACACTTGTGGCTGTAGAGATAAATATTCCATTTGATGTCAGTAAGGGTGCTAAGGCGTTTGGATACCAGTGGTGAATTTCTCTGCTGTATCACAAATACGACTGATCGCTTGGAAAGTTATCAAAGAAACAGGAACTAAGTTTCTAAGACTGCACAGTTATGTGTACTTTCTATTTTCATGGCATAATTTGTTGAGAGAAAAATAAAAGAGTTAAATAGAAGGATCATGGTCCGTATATCTATTCCAGTAARAAAAGCAAGAAGATAAAATACATATTATGAAACTACAAGCTATAAAATTCATATAAGCTATGATTCTGTTTCAGAATGAATTTTAGCTACAACTGTTTTCAAAATAAAGTAAAAGTAGGGTCAGCCTTTGAATACCATCAATTTGAATTAGACTAGCAGAATCTGGACTACAGTAAATTAAAGAGGAGTTATATGAAATATTGAATAGATTTTGATCATGGTATGAAATAGATACTATTTTATTTATGAAATATATTAATTAATTCATTAGGAACTCACTTATGGGCCTAGCTACAAGGCCAGATGAAGCTGCAAGGCTAGCTAAAACTTCTTTGCCTGACTGAAGGTATCTGCATCATTAGGCTACTCCAAGGTAAATTTAGATWAAGATAGATAGATAGACAGACACATACATACATACATACATACGTAGACAGAGCTGCTGCTGATATGTAATTTTTCTTTCTGTTTTAGTGAGAAGTTAATAGATGGGCAAAGATAAGGTCTCTGCCCTCATCTAGTGACCAGAATGTAATTTTTGCTTGGTTGAACAGAGTTTAGTCCTGCCCAACTCCAGCACTGTAGAATTCCAGTAATGCCACCAGATAGCACCTCCTTTTCTCCAGGCAGTTGGCTGCCAACCATGTCATACCCTCARGCAGAGATATTATAAGTAACACTGGAAGATGAAAAGTTCCTTGCCCAGAGGACTCTGTGTTTGCTCTGTGTGGGAGCCTGTGGGTGAGCCATGGTTGGAACTAGGAGTGACACAAATTGAATGTACAGATATTTTCATTTACATACTTTTTATCATGTAACTAATAACTAGTCAGCAGCACAGAGGTGGTATGGGAGCAAGATATGGACCAAGGTAAAGGCTACAACATTTTATTTCCTTCTTGAACTGCAACTATTGAACTTTTGGAATTGTAGCAGCTGGTATTTTGTGTCTGGAGTGGCACAGATTACATGGTATCAGGCACAATGATTAGACTCGGTGAGACTGGGTAATAAGTCAATTTACAGGTGCAATGCASATAGAAATACCAAGGGTTATGACAGATATATCCAAGAAGATTGCATTACACATTGTTATCTACTGCAGAGCRCTTGGGGATTGTAAATGCTGTTACTGCTAAAAAGTTTGTATATTTAGCATATGAAAGTCAAATTCAAATCCTGAAATTTTCAGTCTTTGCTGTAAATAGAAAATATTTTGATATGTCTTCCCAGGTGGTTTTCACAATCTAGATATATTGCATGTGTGGAGATTTGCAAGGAACTGGTATTCACTTGAAATGTCTATTTGCTTCTTGTATCAAATGTATAGTAATTAAACAAAATTGGGCTAATCATAATTGGCTATATAAGAAATCATTCGGTCTTGGAAGAAAAGTAGCAAATTTATGAAAGATAAAAGCTGTTTCTAAGTATTTTATACAGTATATAGAAATAGTAATTTCTATATAGTGTTGCCATTAAGATTTCATAACAAAAGTAGCTGAGTAACAATATATATGACAATGTTTTGAAGACTAGCAGGAAACAGCAATTACAAAAATTCTTTTTATGGTTCTCATACTTATGGAAATGTTGAGGGAATGCTCTTGTGAAAAATTTTCCAACTATCATTTAAATTTACGAACTGGAATCTTCATGTATACATACCGTCTTATTTAGCAAATACTTAGCTTATTTAGAAGTAACTTTCATACTAATAGTGGATAAGTTTTAGTATTGACTTTCTTGTAATCAAAGAGTTATTTCCCTTTTCCTTATATCCTTATATCTTTAAGGTCCGGCTGTTCTTAGTAGCGCTTATGTCTGCCCACATTTTTCCTTTACTCATCTGGTATGGTTTCTTGCTCAGAAACTTATGAAAATTTTTCCATCKACTCAAAGAGTTTAGGAGAAAATCAACAGGAAACACTACACAGGAAACCTATTTTCTGTATAAATCTGGATGCAGCTTTGTAGAAGTTAAGATACATTTCAGGTTAGAATAGGCTGACTTCCACAAGAGTGTAAAAATATAGACAGAGGTCATAGGTCAGTCTCTAAAGCTGGCATTCTGACTGAGAATGGTGTGAAGATGTATTGTGATGTGAGGGACCTTTAAGTGACGGGGAAGTTGTTTCTACCTAAAATTGTCACTTACATATTTTTAGAAAGGAGCAGAGAGGTCAGGAAGGTAAAAAACATGTTTCTTTATCTTTTCTGTCTCTCTACCCTACAGCACATTAAAACAGCTGCAGTGTTTCTGTTCAGCTCTCCAGCCTGGTTCCATTCTCTGCAACAGAAAAAAGTTTCTATATCTTATGCACTAGAAAGTCAGGAGGGCATTAGTCTAGTTTACAGTCCTGGTTTTCTATGAGATACTTGTAAAGCTAGAGGCAACTGGAAAAAAAMCACAGAATCCTTAGGATGCTATTGATGTTATATTTCAGAAGAATAAAATTAGTACCTCTTTGTTGGGCAAAAATATTTGGGAACATTTCATTACTGCCCCAACCATTAATCTACACTATATAATTTAAATTCTTATGCATATCTGAATGTAAAGAATAAGCTGAGTTACATTATAGTCAAGACAGTTGTCAGAAACTGGAACAATTCATGCCTCAAACATTGATATAAAAGTTTTACTCATTGTAGCAGAACTGTATGAAAAAACCCACAGCTCCCTAAGGATGCCTGACTGGAACTTTGGACTGAGTTAAGGTGCTGAAATTAGATAAAGGGAAGACCTGTTGTTCAATCACCTCAGACCTGTGGAGAAAGAAACAAGGCTGGAAGAAAAGAATGAGAAACAACCCAGCAGCTGTGCTGAGAATCTTCCCTGGCTGGGAACGGGGGAAGCCACAGCCCACAGACTCATTTGCTGAGAGCAGGTTTGCACAGATTCCCCCCGCCCCCAGCCGAGGTGGGGGGAGCAAGTTTCGSTGTGTCACAACCTCTGCTCAGGGGCGATGAACCCAACCTCACTTACACAAACTGGCTATGGAACCCCCAACCCCAGGAATACCACAGCCACGGGACATTCACATGARAGGCAGCTGAGGAGGTGTCTTAATCCATCACAGACCCGCCAAAGTGTCCCCCAGACTCATTCCTGAGGCCTTGCACCACAGTACTGCACRTGAAGCAAAGTGATGCAACAGATCCAGAGTCTGCTGTGAAAGACAATGGCAAACTTGCCCCCCCCCACCTGGGGAGGTGCCTGGATTTTCCTACCTAGCCTAAACGTATATTAATCCATGGAATTGTATGTTTCTTGGGGGACCCTCACCACCACGAAGGTGGAGAGGATCAACAGAACATCAACTGGGATCCATGGAGGGGTGATATTTTCTTTAATCTGTCTCTTTCTGTCCCCCCCACCTCTTTTTCCTATTTCTTTCTCTTCCCTTTTTCTCTCTCTCTCTCTCATATCTACTATCAAATAAAACCCATACTACTGACACTGGCATATGGTTTCATTTGCACCTTAATTCTGGCAGAGAAATTTCTAAATAATTTTAATAACTGGACCTTAACAGCAATGTAGCAGATTCTGAATTGTATTGGGTCACAGATAATAAGCTGATATGGATGTGAAAATAAAGCCTCTMTTCATATGCAAGGAATACAGTGAAATTTATCATAAACTTGTTTCGAGTTATAAAGGTCATATCCAAGAAACATGCTTATTTCCCAATTTGTGTAGCAACTAAAATATCAGTGGTTTGTGGTTATCTATCCCCTTAAAMCTTCTAACTTCTCCAAGCAAATTCKTAGTGGAGATGGGGAAGCAGAGGGAGGTAAAATGAAATTCCATTACTTTCACAGTGTAGTTCCAAATGTTATTTGTCGATTGGCCTCCTCCAGTTAAAAGTGTAAAAATATTTYTGAATATAAAGCAAATGACCAGAAATAAGGTAGCTGTCTTCTGTCATGGTCCAAAACTCTGGTAAAGCAATTCTTAATCAGAGTCATTTTCATGTTATCACACCTTTTGCTTCTCATATATATTTTGGAGAGTGATGGGATTGTCCTGGTATTAAGTGTGCTGGCCTGCATAAAAAAGGCACAGAATCAAGAACCTGACAGATTTGGAGTGTAAACTTCAACTTATTKCTCTCACTTGAAGTTTTCAGACTTGTGCTCTGTCTGTTTGTGCACTTATTTTTAGTTTTGTTTTTAAYTGCATGTAAGCTTATGGTAATTCAAGTTGCAGCTGAACTAAAATAAAGGCAAATTTCTCAAGTTCACTGTTTTCCATTTCTATTTCTTTTTCTTCACAAAAGAAGACTCTTAATCTTGACAGTTGTGAAGTTCATCATGCCTGCAGTATTATATACTGAAAAATCCTAGGTTTATGTTCCTGATTGCTTTATTGTACATTTGTCTGTATTCTTCACATTGTCTCTCTATAAGCTAAATTTCACTTTCAAATATGTGTGCCAATTCTATGAATTTTCAACTAGCTTGTTTTGCAATTGGCATCGAGGGGCTACAGCAGAAAACTGAAAGTTTTCTCACTGAAATACATGGAGACAAGAAGACAAGGATGTACACTATTMTATTAGAGAAAATCATTGTAAGATGTGTAATATTTTATTGTTTAAGGAACAAAGAAAATAAATATTTTTATCAGTTGATTATAGAAAAAACTATAGAAAGTGAAGAAGTACCTTGTACGGGGTCTGTAGTGATCGGTATGCAATAGTTTGTACTTAGGAAAGGGTGCAGAACTAAGTGACATATGATCCACTGTGGAATTTCAACTTTCTCTCAATTGTTATTTAGGCAGGAAGTTATTATATACGCTATCTTCAACCAATATCACTGTTGAATTTCCACTCAACCAAAATAGGATATCAGTAGGAAAAAAAAACCCAACTTTGTTTGGTTGCTTTAAAAATATTTCCCAAGTTGTAACATGATATAAATGTGGAGATCCTTAGAGACTCATTTGATCTGTATAGAAACAAAAGGTCAATTATTGCCATGAAAAATTTAATCTAGCTTGATTGCAAATGGAGTCTGAGTKTTCACTGACACTGTTGTGCCCCAGATCACAAAACCTGCATAAATTAACTAAAAATTGTGCACAATTGGGTGTTTAGCTAAAAGGTCTGTTAGAATAGTTAGTTAAAAATAATGCTACACCAGAGATTACTCATTTTTCACCTCAGAGATGGCAAAAGTGACATGTTGCATAGAGAAAATTGAACACTAAACTATGTCATATACAGGCAAGATGTTATTTTTAAGCACTCAGGTTCTGTTGATTTATGGTGAAATAGATTGAGATAAATTGGCAGAAATTGATCTATTCATAAAATCTAAAGATGTCTTCCTTTAACTTTCAGAGGGCTTCCYAAGTGTAACAGACTACTATGTATCTTTTCTCACTCTTGTGAATATTATAAGAGATATTACGGTTTACTGACATAAAAGAGACAAAGAGAGTGCAATTGAAAGAGAAATTTATACATGGGTAACCCAAATTTAGGGTAGCCTAAATTCATTGAATTTGCAAAATAAAATTAAATTTACTAAATTTTACTTACATTTTTCACRGAAAGCTTTATATCTTTCTTTACCTTGCTTTTCAGGTAATCTACATTTTTAGCACAAATAATTTTCTTCTAACACTCACAAAATATTTTTCAGTGTGCAAGGACACGGATTACTGGGAGAAGTAGTAAGCAGAGRGATTTTACATTCTCAAAAAGGAGAAATACCACCAGAAATATCAACCAGATATTATCTTYTGAGTGAGTCTCAATTGATTTTTAAGATGTGGAGTCTTCAGTGCRTGGGAGAATCTCAGTGTGAATGGAATTCCCTTTTGCATTGAAATAAGCCTTGACCAAATCAGGTCATTTTTCTGATACGAGCAAATAATATGTCTGGAGAACAGATTCAGGCAACAGAATATCAAAGCAAGGATTCTTAGATTATGGCCAAATACAAGGATCAGAAATTCTGTTTTGGTCAGAAGAAATAACTGTAGAGAAACTTCATTGTTGTTACTGCAATCTGAAAATTTGTATTCAACTTAAAGCACAAGGAACTTTATTTTAGGTTTGGGTGTTTTTTAAGCTTTTGCTTTTCCCCTTTTCTCTTTATATTTGTCTAAAAGGGTAAATTATAAGTGTGACTACTGAAGAAAGAAGGCCACTGGCATAAAAAACTATTAGATTTAGAAATGAATAAGTGCTTTTGTATTGCCTCTTTTAATTTTTTCTAATGATTTTTCCAGGTTTTAAAAATTTGGAAATATTTTCAGTTTTATCAGAACTCAGTTTTTTTAAAAATTTGTTACTTAACAGAAAATCTTGTTCTACTCTCTCCAGTGTTGGGCTCACTTCTTGCAAAGGCCCTGAGCTCAGGCAGCCAAACCCCTGGSAGCCCTGCCAAAAGAGCTGCCAGGGCTGATCCTCACATCCATGKGTATTCCTCTCTGAAATCAACACAATCATAAGGGAAGAATGAATTAAGGTATTCTTATTACCTTTTGTGAAAGGAAAAAATATGTAAGGGATCATCTATTGCCCAAATTTCTTTTCAGAACTAAACTAAAACCAAGAACTTTAATTCAAGTGAGAACCTATTAAAAAAAAATTACCCTTTGCCTAGGATATATCACATATGATTAATCACTATCATATTATACTTCTGTAAGACAMGTATGTCTCAAAGTTCAGTAAACTTGGTGGATAAACCAGGATTTGACCCAAATCATTGCTCAAAACTCAGTATTTCTAAATTCAAAATGCTTCATGTAAACTTTTTTATCTTTTTCTTATTTGTGATTTTCCCAGACTTCAGTTCATGGAAACTGTAACAAGACACAATTATTTTCTTACTGTTCTTTAAGTGGCCTATTCTGTGAAGAATTGGAAAACGTGTTATAAAACACTGTTCTCAGTAGAAAACTGGTTCATGTTCAGGAAAAAAAAGTAAGTCTTTCAACATTTAGTAATTTCAGAGGCAAAAATAGGTCACTATTATTAAATAAAAATAGATTAAGAACTTATACCCTGGAAAAGGACTGGAAAGGCTTATCTGCAAGTTAGTGTGGTCTCATCCCAAAATCATTCTGACATTGTGAGTATAGTCATAAGGGAAGAAAAAATTGAAGGTGTATAGATTCTGAAGTCTAGAAAAATGGATAACATTGCTACTCAAGAGGCAGAAAATATCAGAATCAGTTAAGTTCATGTAGCACACTGTTGGGGAGAGAGGAGTACRAGAGTGAGCGAGTGCGTAAAATAATCTTATTGGGTGAAAATTCGAATCTTGTTAGTTCTCAAAGAAACCCCACTATCCAAATTCCCTACAGGTTGTCATTTATTCTACTTCGCCCGTGGAATTGACCTGATATAGAAACCATTCATATTTGAAGGGTTCCAATACACAAAGGTTGTATTCCCTGAAAGCCATTGTTCCTCTCATTTTATCCCATGTTCTGGTTTTCTTTGTTTTTTCACAAGGTACAAATTAATGAGAGTGCAAGCACCCATTTTTATTCTGACACTATTTGTAACC
Organism: Amblyornis subalaris; assembly: GCA_018881555.1. NCBI lineage: Eukaryota > Metazoa > Chordata > Aves > Passeriformes > Ptilonorhynchidae > Amblyornis > Amblyornis subalaris. Next base: position 20,253,282 of record JACAXG010000001.1, read on the forward strand.
AAATAATTACTGCTACCAGTCCTACCTTATTAAATCTTACAATTAATTAAATGTTGTAGATATGCAGTCTAATGTCTGGAAGAACTGCAGCAGGAAGTCCTTTCCAAGCAGGAAAACAAAAAGTATGTAACAAATTGAAAGAACACACACCAACATGAAATCCTTTTAGCATTTGATCAATATTCTAGAAATCCTCAGTAATACAGCAGTCCCTGACCTAGATGGCTCTGAATCATAATTGCTAAATGTCTGCAATTCAAACATTTAAAAAATATATGTGTACATATATAAAACGCACACAAAAACACAGAAGCATAGTTTTGTGTTTTGGGTTCAGCAGGACGGAAAATCTTATCTCTTCCATAAAAGTACCCACACTCTAATTTCAAAATGACAATTTTTAAAACAGTCAATGATTACCCAAGAGTTGTTGTGTTCTTACAATAGATAAAGTCTCATTATGATAAATGGTCCAGAAAAGTTTCCCTCCTAACAGGGAGGGACGGGACAAAAATGTCATGAAGTGATTTGTAGCTGAGAAGAGAATAACACCATTCTATGGCAAATGAAAGTCAAGTAATGATGAGACTGTATTGCTGCTGCTGAAGGTCTACACTCCTTCAGAATACTGATCAATTTCAGTCAGAATTATACAGTGTAAACTGAATAACTCATCTCCAAAAATTACCATTGTTTAGAAGTTTCCATGTGTTCCAGAAACTATTTGTGGAATCAAAGAGAAGAAAGTATACAGGGCACAGGCGATCATGATGATAGATTCTATGCTGAATACCATGTACCCCAGAGGAAAACATGTATCAGATTTGTAAAATCAAGGTGTTTTCAAGTTTTCAGGTGCTTTCAGAGTTCAGTTCTAATTTTCTTAGCAGTCTAATTTTCTTCCAGGTCATCTGAAACCAGGTCTTGCTGTTGGAGATGTAAAATCCAGAAATGTCAATAAATATAGCACACTGACACAATGAAGCAATTTCTTTTTACCTTTAATGCTACATGTTCTGTAATGTTAACTATTTATGCACTTGGATCAGGGAAACTCAAAAGACATACAAGACTAATCCTCATGCAAAATCACAAGGCATTGTCGTTAAAACCTGTTCCTTTTTAAAATGTCCAAACAAACAGTTAAAAGAAGCAGAATTGTAAGAATAAGTACCTCACAATCAGCTCTTGTGTATTCCCATTTATTGCCTTTATAAGTGTGATCGAACCTCACATTGCACTGGCCCCATTTTCTCTTCCTTTCCATTCTATTACTTTGTAAATAAGCAGGGCTATTATAGAAATATATTAGTTCTTAGCCCACAATATCAGCTTTCATAGCCTTAACTTGTTGACAAAATAATTTAGCATATGTTTTTATCTGATACACTAGTCTAGGATATTCTCACAGAAGACTATAAACCRGTTGGGAAGAATGGTCTCATGATGTATTCGAACAACTTGACCCATTTTAAAAATTTATGACAGATTTAATATTTCTCTGAATACCTCAATGACATCATAAGGAAACCAAAACCAGTAGATACCATCCCCTCCTTTTTTTTTACAGGTTTATAGATGCTGCAAGCTGATCCTCCCTTCTTTCATGGTTGTCACTTCTTAAACAGTGCATTGACTGCATTGTAGACTCCTAGATCAGTCTTGGCTCAAAAGGCACATTAAGGAATCAAATGTTTTGTTTAATCCCTATACACTCTTTCTAGATTTATTACATCGATCATGCTTTTTAAAACAAAAGTGCTTTACGGTTCTTATGTACTGAAAGATTTGTTGGGTTTGGGGTTTTTTGTGGCTTTTTTCCAAATAAATACCATTGTAATCTCAAAATGCAGAGTCATCATAATTGAACAGAGTACATGCTGTAAGTTTTGTCATTCAGTCTGAGCTGATGATTTTGATCTATACTTATGACATTATTAGACATTGGGAAGATAAATCAATTTACAATGAGCAAAACTGGGAAGTTCAAGTCATTAATCACTAGACRTACACAAGGAGGGTTGTTAACAATCAACTGAAGAGCAAATATTTAATTTCTGAGGTTTGCCTCCTTCATGTAGGGCAGATTAAGTCTGTTTCCCAAAGCTATCTGAAAGGCATATTTACCTTTAACTGTGTTATTATGAATATGAAACACTGTGGCTTACTGGCAGGTCACAATTTTTCAAGATCAACATTGAACTGTATGTATGTATGTATTTCTTTTAATCATCTATTTCTTTTAATCTTCTTGATCACAGTGATTCCGTGATAGGAAGAAATAATCTCATCATTTTTCAGGAACATCACACAGAGTTCTTTAGAAAGACACTATTATGTGTATCTGCTTTTTACTTTAGGCAACTTCAAAACAGTTATTTAAAGAATGCAAATTATCTCCTTTTTTATATTAAATAATGGTCCTTTCTTTTCTCCTTTTCTTGTTTTATTTTGACATTCACTGGAGAACTAAAACTAACACATGGTTCATGCTGACTTATTAAGTGAGACATCTTGGTGGATAATAGTATATATGCAAATTTCTGAAAGATATGAACCTAAAAAAATCATCTTACAGTAACAAGGAGATATCTGTGCTTCTTTATATCTTTTCAGGCTTCTTTACATTCTGAGAAGCAAGATAACAAAGTCTATTTCAAGCTATAGCAAAATCACTAATTGCAAAAGATTTACTTGGTTCAGTTAATGTTGCATGAATTACAGGCTTTGTAGGAGTTTTTTAGTTAGCTCAAGAAAATTTAAAGGTGGTGTAAGGGTTTGTAGTGATATAATAGTGTAAATTGTGTTCCCTCCTCTCCCTTCCTCTCCCCTTTCTCTCCCCTTCTCTTCCTTTCCCTTCCCTTCCTCTCCCCTTTCTCTCCCCTTCTCTTCCTTTCCCTTCCCTTCCTGCTTCCCCTTCCTCTACCTCTCCCTCTTCGTCTCCCTTTCTGCTTCCCCTTCCCCTTCCCCTTCCCCTTCCCCTTCCCCTTCCCCTTCCCCTTCGCCTTCCTTTAGGGGATCAGTCATCAGAGACTTTTCGTAGAATTCAAGGGTTTCTGGGCAATAATTTTACATCCTCGCACATATCAGGTATTTTTTCCTTCTTTCTGCAGATAACGTATTGTGAAATGTGTTTTTGATTATGTTAACTATCTCATGGCTTTTGAGCTTTTTTCCTTTGTGTGTGTGTGTAAGAAATGTGTATCTTACTAGAATTCCTGATAGTAGCATATATTTTACATGGGATTTATTTAAAAGATGACAGGAATAGTACTTTCAAGAATGTAATAGTGTAGTCTAATCCACCCTGTTTCTGAATTTTGTGTGTGTCATTAGGTGGGAATTGGATAGTTTTCTTGGAATGTTTCTGAATTCCAAATATGAAGCAATGTTGAGGTTAGGCATACTAGAGGAGAAAATAAACATTTAATTTGTCATAAAGCCAGAACAACTGAGGTGTTGGGACATTTCTGGGTTTTTTTGATCATACCTTTTTTTTGTCCATTCTATTACTTTTCTTACAACAACTCTTTATAAAAATGTTAAAAAAAAGCCATTTGTCCATTACTGCAATTTCTCTGGCCATTCTTTATCTTTCATTTTAGCTATTCTCTTTAACATTAAAGCTGCTGGCACCAGATATCTATATACAGATGCAGTCTAATATATTATGCATTTTCTGTAACTTTCAGCATGAAAAAAAATAACAAGATAAATATTAATTTCTTTTTCTAAAAAGATTTTTTTCCTCCTTCAGAATGTTAATCCCCTCTTCTGGGCAGGAAAGAATGCATGCATATTTGGTTAATTTTGATTCTTAGCTTCAAGGTATGATGGACTACACACCTGAGAAATATTCCTTAAATGTAACTTTAAAGACTAAAGTTAATTAACTCTACATGTCTCTGGATAGATGATGCCAAATGCAGGAGAAGATGACAAAGTTTCCCTATTTGAATTTTTAATTGAAAAATATGAAACAATTTGGAGAGGAACTGTCTAGGAGGAGATAATCAGATTATGTGCAATTAATTTCCATAGGAAATGCAGACYATTTAAAAATATGACACCTTAGGATTGTTGCAAAAGACATGTCTTTGTCTCCTTTTTCATAAACAATAATTCATATGTGACATTTATGTTGTAAACAAAGAGAAAGATCCCACATGTCTGTTACACAAGTGTGCAGTTTTCTCCCAGTGGGAATGTAAGAGAGAAATGACACGTGGCTTATACACGATTCAGCTGTAGTATTTATCATGTCCTTTCTCCATTGGCACAGGAATTAGCATGCATTCAAACCAGTATAATCTTGGGAAGCCATTAAACACATCAGGGTCACTGTCTTCATCAGTGGAACAGCTCATAAAATTGGATATTCCCATCTTACATTGCAAACAGACCATGCTACTAGTTAAAGGCTGTATGTCCAAAGGAATTGAGGAAATTTCTAGGTCAATAATAGATCCAGAAGGCAATGGAGCTACATTGGCCCAATAGGGATTTCAGGATTGTGGATAATATGGGTTCCTTTCCGGTGTGGAAATGGAAAGCAGAAGTTTGAAATTTCATATGACATCATTTACCTAACATCATTGGTCATCAATGACAAAAGACAGGGAGAGAACTGGTAATTCAGTGATTAAGTCAGTTTTCTAGGATGAAAAAAAAACATAATTGCTTACACGAGTAAGCTCATCCTAAAATAACCAATTGCATGTGGTTAGGAAAGCCATGACCTGGAAAATACAGATTAAAGTCTGTGTTCCCAAGAAGTCAAAGAGTTGTTTAGAACAGAGTCCATCTGAACCATATTCCGACTGCTTCCAAGGGATTTTTCATTTTGGAGAAAAGGCCCTCAGCATCTTGGTAGGCAGCACACTGACAGTGAGCCAGCAATATGCCCTTCTGACAAAGGCAGCCCTGAGTATTTTGGGCTGTATTGGACAAGTGTTATCAGAAGTCCCACAGAAGTTATCCTTCCTTTTAAAATGAGTACAGCAGAGGACCACAAAGATGACTGAGAGCTTGAAGTATTTGTCATATGAAGAACTAAGAGAGCAAAGCCTTTTTATCCTGGAGAATAGAAGGCTACAGGGGAAACTTATCAATTTCCATAAATACCTGACTGGAGGGAATAAACAAGACAGAGCCAGACTCTTCTGCGTACTGCCCAGTGGCAGGACAAGAGCCAAGGAGAACAAAAATTATGCCTGTAAATGAAACAGAGATATCTGCCATCACAAAGTAGAATCAATAAGAGTTCTAAACTAAGTGCTGAACTAAGTTATCTAGCACATCATGGGTTCCTGGATATATTTTACCAATATGTCTGAAAAGCTGAAGCTCCTCTCTCTCTCCAGAAAAATCAAACAACAATTTTCATAATAAAGATGTTTTTGGAAGGTGTACCTTTCCAAACTTTTACTGTAAAGGCAATATGGTCTCATTTTTCCCTTCACTCAATATCCAGGCTCATTACTGGCAACAAGCAAAATGCATGATACAGTTTCATGCTCCAAGGTATCAAGTTCTGGCCACTAGCCACAGGATACCACAACAACAGATAGTGGTTTGATATGCTTTTCTGAGGAGCTATTGCTGTAACTGTTTGATGTCTAAGTAACAGGTCAGAAGATCTGTCTGTAAAGTAAAAATGCTGCATTTAACTAGAGAACGTCTTTTATTCATTTTAAGGTCATTGGTGAATAGTGGCTTTAGGAGGAAAATGTTAGGAGAAAAGGCATAGTAAGACACATGTAAATGACAGCTTCCAAAGGGGGAGGAAAAGTTGTAATTAGAATTAAATGTAAACCTTGAGTTAGAACATTATCATCTCATGGCGTTGAGGAAATTTCTGTTGGAAGAAAAAGCTACTATTAAAATTACTTTATGTACATGATGGTATGTTAAACTGTATTTAATTTTCTTTCACTCTTCTGACCTATGCTAAGAGAAATTGCAGAGATATGTTTTAGCTCTCTCTCATATTTTTTTGAGTCATCACCTTTGAATCTGTCCTTCCTCTGACACAACCTCCAGGAGTCAATTTATACAAAACTTCTAATAGAAAAACCTCTAAGTACAATTTGAGGACTCTCGCTCTTCAAACTGCAGATGAGAAACGTACAGATTCTCTACAGTCCTCCAGTTCAGAGAACAGCCTAAAAAAGCAAATATGAGCAGAACTTCTCACAGTGAAGCATTTTAGCTTAAACAGACCAATGCAGGTCTGCCATCCACCCAGCATGGCAACTATACTTCATTAACAGGAGTAGTAAAGAACTTAGTACTGTGCATACTCATTTTCAGCTTGAGTTAACAATCAAGACTAAAGATTTCCCTTGAAAACCATAAAGGGAAACACTGAAATATGCATKAAATAAATCCACAGTCAATTGCTATTAATCACAATGTAAAGAGATGATACGTGGAATTTGGCTTAATAGTAAATAAAAGATGAATTTTTTATATATTAAGGTTTTAAATGTATTTATATATATACAAAGCTGATTGGAAAAACCAAAACCAATAACACCACAGAAAAATTATGAAGGAAAGAAAACTCCTGTGCAGTTCCAGAAGACTGATAGAAGCAGGGTACCAGTCACAGCTGTGTGAGAAAACTATCCTCCTGTCAGAAATCTTGTCTTGTAACAAATTCTCTTAGGCATAATTGCATCTCCATTCTTGTTCAATAGTTGCCCAGGTGCCAAAGCTATCACTAGATTATTAATAAACTCTGTTGACACAGTTGGGAAGAACAAGAGTCGTATTATGTGTTCAGTATTTCATTCAGACCACCCTGGCAGAGTATCAGTACTGTGTTCCAAATAAATTGTTCAGCTGAAAACAAATATCAAAACATATTTAAATCATCCRTTAATGAACAGGTGGATGTTTTTATGCACATATGCTGTGCAAACACACACCTGCATCAAATGAAATCTACAGCTATGCCCATTAATATTGCCTGATTTAAGTGAAAAAAAMCCCAAAAACCAGTCACAGAGTAACAGGAGAAATCCCTGAGAAGAATCACAGTTTGCAAATTTCATCCAAAGCTTGTGGATGCAGGGGAGACAGTTATAGCATTTCTTAATATAAAATTACATGCACCTCATGTATGACTGGTCAGCTGCTTTAAATTGAGAAAAGGAAAAAAGTGACTTGTTGAAGAATCTCATCCTTAGTAGTATTATGACTATGATTATGAAGTAAATTCCAGTGTACCCAAATCGATGTTTTTTCTCTTGTCCTTCAAAATACTCTTGGTTAGGACAGGCCCACAAAGAAGGACTCAAGGTCTTTGTCATATGTCCACAGGAACATTCTCTCATGCTAAAATGCTATGTGTTGGTTTTGTTTGCTAGGATGTTTGTTGTCATTCATGTTTAAAATATTTCCATTGTTGGTGGTGTTTTCATAAAATCTTGAATATTATTTCAAATATATTTAGTTTATTAAGTACAGTCACTGGCTTTAAAAAGCCAAATATATTTCTTCATGAATCTGTGTGTCTGCTTCATGATTTATTTCACAGTAGAAAGTAGTTTTTTCGACTTTGTATTTTATATCTGTGCAATAGAGATGACTGCCACCAATGGTGAGACAACTAGTGCAACAAAAGATAGGACAGTCAGTGATTATGAAGAAGCTAAAATCAATAATAAATCATAGCCTTACTTTTATAAAAATCTTAGAAATAAATTAGTATATATTGGAAAGCAAAAATTGAAAATATACAAATACAAAGAAGTGGTCTCAATTTCTAAATGGCCTTCCTGTGTATCTTTGAAAATACCAAGCACACAGTTGAGGCTGAATAGTAAAGTGTAGCAATATGAGATTACCTATCCGCAACAGTAAAGTACAAAAGAAAATTGGCTTTTGGCTTTACAGAGGAAAAATAGAACTTAACAGCATCTATTGACTGCTCGAAGTGATAGTGTCATCTTATGTCCCTATGATATGAAAAGCACTCAATTTTCATCCAAAATGGAGCCTTTCTCTCTGAGAACTTTCCATACTGCCTACACCTTTCCTTACATAAAAAGGCTGAACTTCACATCAATGTTCTATGAGACTGTGGACTGTCCCCAGAGATACTAGACTGACTCCAGACTCAGCAGCATGGATCATGGTTGGTTCATTTTCTCTTTCCACCTTTGGGATGGTTGGGCCTCTCTTTGGAATTGGTTTGGCCTCTCCTCTAGGATGGATTAGTCACTTCCGAAATCTGTCTAATACACTTGATACAGGTATTATATATCCATATCCATATCTATAATAAGTATATCTGCTGTTTTAATTGTTGATAAGTTGTTTCACTAATGTACGTTCATAGTAACCTGTCACAATGTGGACCTGCTTGGTTGTTGCTGTTATTGGTTGTTGATCTATGATTGATCACTGCCATACTCCTTATTGATACTATATTATTGGCTGCTGAAAGTAATTTCTCATAGCATGTATATATATATCTACATCTATATATAGATATATTTATAGATATATAGGTATAACTGGTAGTCAGAATTATATTTATGGTACTATACTTGCTAGTGGGGTTTTTTTGCAGTATTCGTGACTATCTGTAATAAAGTAAAGAAATTTAGTGGATAAAAGCCTCCACGTCCTAGTGCATTACAAAATCCAACAATATATTAACAGGATAGCTAGAAAAAAAAATATATATTTTCAGTCCTTTCTTTGTTTTTGCAGCAGTTTGTGTCAGGAAGTATGTTAAAGTAGTACTTTGTTCTTTCTTTGTCTCAGTAAAAAAGCTTAGGTGTTTTTCTTGAAAATGGTTTAAACAGAGTAATATTAAGAATTCCAATTTTTAAGAAATAGTTTCAGAATTCCCTAAGGAATTTTGGTTTCTGATCTCACTAGTTTTAAATCTACTGTTTTAACATTTATTTCTTTTTTCCTATATCTCACTATATATGTACAAGAGCAATGAGTACGGGAAGAATAGATTGAAAAAATTATAATAAGTCATAAAAATACTGTGAAAAAGACACAACTCCCCTTTTCTAATGGAGTAGGTGAAAGACGGATAAGAAATATTTTGGGATTGTCTTTATCTACCGACGTCTCCCTAAAGGTTTGTTAGACAACCAGTGCTGTTACTACCGACTTGTTCTGATTGTCCTAGAGAGACAAAAAGAAATATATTTTTATTTTCTAATTTTTTTTGTAACATTAGTTCAGCTACAAATTTCCAAGCTTTTAATGTTGCTTCAACAAGATGTGTTTCCTAATGAATCCAGGTCATTGTTCTTTTGTCTGACTTTATTTTTTTTAGATTTACCTTTGAAAATCATAAATACGTGCATTAAGTGTGTCTGTGCTTCTTTCTGTGCGTATGTAAGTTGTTTACAACATGCTCAGCTGAAGAAGATTTTATAGTGGAGTTCCAAGCCCTTTAAAATCAGGGTTTATAATGGAAAAACTGGCAGACCTTTAACTAGATCCACACTACCAGTCACCACTGTAATATTACAATTTTTATAGTAGAAGTAATAGCAATCTACAGACTGTGTCTGTACGGTACAATACCATAAAAATTGAAATACCATGAAATGAATTTTTGTTTATTTGTTGTATAGTGCTACAGCAATGATTTGTGAATTGAATCTAACTGTATTCTACTAGTTTTAGCAGCTCAAAGATTAACTCTGTAATATAACTTCATCTGTTTATGCATATCAGTAGATGTGGATTTCCTGTATTGATGTAGTTTATGTTATAAAACTGCACATTAAAGTCTACTTTTCAAATTTAGCTCCTAAAATAGCAGACATTTTATTCAACACAATCAAAGCATTCAGATGTTTTCTCTAGAGAARAATCCCAGAGGTTTAAATCAGATGAGAGCAAAACTATATATGTCTCTTAAGTGTTTGTTGGATATCAAATATATTTGTGGCTGAATTYAGAGCTCAAGGTAAAAATAAAGCACAGTAATGATTTCTATCATCCAAGTTTCTGGCTGCCCAGCTACTACAAGGTAAAGATATGTTAAGACCCTTTTCTTCGAGGGTCCAACAGTGCAGGTGCAGCTGGGTTGAAAAGATTACAGTAGCACTGGACTTCTCTTCCTACGTTCACTCACAGTTCCCATCTGATTTGGAGGTGGCTTTGAAGGGAAAGCTCTGAGAACTCTCTCAAGTTCTCAGTTCGAAAAGTTATTTATATATAACTATAATATAATATAATATATACTATATACTACTATATAATATATATGATACTATAATATTGTCATCAAAACCCTGGCATAATGCCTACTGTGGCTATTCTGTAGTAGGAATTTACTGATATGATTTACTTACATATAAACTCTCTTGATAAAAGAGTGTATTTTGAGATAGGACTCATTCATTGAAATTTAACCATCTAAATATCTAGTCTGCTGTAGTCATCTGGGCTTCTGATCTGCTTCCTAGAAGGAAGAAGGTGGTATGTTCTAACAAGTTAAATACATCTGACATGACGGAATAGGAAAGGAAGAGCTGCTTTTAAAGTTGCTGTTAGCATACTTAAATTTTTGGAGTCTAAGGACAGCTGGGAGGAACCCTCGATCATAAGTAATATAAAGGAGTTTGGATAATGATTTAGCTTTGTAGATCCTTCAGTAGTGATGATAATGGTTTAAGAGATTTCTTAACCAAGAATTTTTACTGAATGATGTGACTAAAAATACAGTTTAGTTATATAATTGTATCTACTAAATAACAAATTGTGGGTTTAAATCAATGAACAAGCATATGTGCAAGAAAAAATTTTTTGCATAGTTGCTAAGTGATAAAAGCTGTAATTTCTTCAGATTTGTTCTTTGAAACAATTTTGATGCCACAGTTTTTCCTGCCATGTACATACAGGTCAATCTTGTTAATAATGCCCATTTCAAATCATGCAAAGTGAATCTGAGTAGCATAAAGCAGCAGAAGCTTTATGAACAGTTGAGAAAATAGACACAAAAGCCTCATCTCATTGAGGTCACTGGGAGTTTCACAGCTRGTAAAATAATGTATCTAATAATTAGTAATGAGTTGTGTTTTTAATAAGAAAGATGTTTTCATTCCAATGGTATTGACTGTTTCTCTGGGCTAACTACCCACTAAATCTGAAAAGTGACTTAATCTGTTCTCATAAGCACCACTGGCTGTAGTCTGTGTCTCAAATGAAAACTGCTTTATTAAATTAAGTAGGAAATTATTTTGCATTTTGAATTCTATTACTCCTTGAAAGAAAAATGTCAACACTTTTTCTCTCTTGTCTGTGGTGGTGCAAGTGGCCGAGGCCTCCCAGACCCCTAAGGCTAACACCAGCCCTGAGCTGTGGTGGTCAAAGACTGAAGTCTGACTTCTCACTCCCTGGTTAGGGTGAGAGCCCACCATCCCCCAGTTCTGTGTACTTTGTTTCTGTTGGTACCTGTTTTCCCCTCCTTGTTCTATGTATGAGCTCCTGAATATTCATTGCCCTTAGTCAATATGTATGTGTTCTAGACAGTTCTGTCATACTCGACACCCCACTGGTTCCTTCTCCAAGTCGCTCCTATATGTTATTCCCATTGGTTCCCTCAGCCTTAGCCCCGCCTTCCTTCCCTTGCCCATTGGCTGTATCCCTTATCCCTGCCTTTCCCGCCCTCAGTATAAAAATCTGAACCCTCCTTAAAATTGTGCTCCTCGTCCCTGGATCTTCACCTCAATAAATCCCTGCGTGGAACTCATACGAWGAGTCCYCTCTCTCCTTCTTTATCTCCACCTGCGCGCCTGACTACCTGCTCAGGGGAAGCTCCCTCGGGTGAGGAGCTCACCCTCAATATCTTTTGTGTGTGCCACCTTGAAGAGGACACCAGCCAGACCTCCGAACTATCCTTTACCTGGGCTGTGCGTGCCATACTTGTCCTTCTCTCTTTCGATGTATCAGTGTAACGTATAATCTTCTCAGAAATATCTTTTTCCTGGTAATTTGTCTAAGGAAAGAGTAGAGCCTTGACATCTGATGACTGGTTGGTGTGTAATGTAAAGAGGGTTATTTTTGTACCAAAAACTTATTATATATCTTACTGAATGCAGGCTCTGCTACATTAAAAACACCTTTTATTAGATACATAGGATATATAGAGATTTTAGATATATAGGAAGCGTGAGTATGTGTACACATATATGTGTGCATGTATATTTATAAATAGTCTTTGTGTCACTGGCAAAAAAAAAATACTAACTGTACAATTTTAATTCAAGGTATGTACTGAAGATACAGCAAACCACCTTCATTCTGTTTTAGCCAGCTCGTCTTTTTTTTTGACTTCAATGAACTTTTAGAGCTTCATGGTCAGAATAATGTCTGTTACATCTTCATGCCTAAAATTCTTCTGCCCTATCCTCAGTGAAATGATGAAGAGCTCAATCCTCAACACCTAAACTTTTATTAATTTTTCTGGATGACCTACTTCTTTGACATTCAACTTGGAAGAAAAATAAGAGGGTAGAAAAGAAACAGAAGTGTTTGCTTCATTAGCAGTATTTCATTTTTCCTCTGAAATGAGAAATGGTTTAAAATAATTGCTGTTTTCCGGTTGAAGGACACCTGTTGCATAGAATCTGGTGTATTGATGGCCTACAGGAATTATAAATTTAAAGAGTTATAAGTGGCACTCCACAGGATTTTCGTACACAAAGTTAAAGCTGCTGCATCTTTTGAATGATAAACAAACTGTAAAGTACTGCAGAAATTAATTTAAAAACAGATGGCTTTGTACGGATATTGAAATGCCCTATTTTGAACTCATGATTCTAGAAGACTAAGGAGGGAGAAATAAATTTGCAAATTCAGATAGGATTTTTGTGATTGCATATATGTACTTAAATTCATTCGCTGACAGAAGATATACAGTTAAAACTATTTTTAAATAGGAAATCTTCGAAAGAATTTATTCAAATTTTTTTAATACAATTAAGTTGTTTTCTCTAAACTAATAATAAACCATTTTGAAACATGATAACAACACAGGGTAAGAGAAACAGTAACAGTTATTAAAAATGTTATATGGATTTTTCCTTTTATTTCTTTAATTCTCCTTTGTGGTCTTGTCTTTCTATCATCCTGTTGTTTTACTTTTCAAGGTCTAATGATATTCCTCACTCTTTTGTCTAAACTATGTGATTTCCAATACACTTTTTAGTCATTCTGAAATTGAAATGCACAAAGTAATTTTTAGGTTTAGCCTTTTTGTTCCAAAAGAGCTTTGCAACCATAAAGACTTGATAATATTAATAACCTTGAATTTTATGTATGTATCTTCCTTTAAGGAATAGAGATCTTTAGAACTACTGAACTATTAAATGCATACTCAGTCTCTGTGTCTATAATTTCTATCACGAATGGATCTGCTGCTTCCTGATTTCTTATCAAGCTCTAAATTTCGTGTTTTGTTCATGAACTTTCCATGGAAATGAAATAATGTAATCTTTCTAAAACAATAAGCAAAATTTAGAAATCTGTGCAAACCTCAACCATATATTTATTTTTATAGACACATGATTGAATGCTTACATATTGTTTGATTCAGGCCATTAACGTTTGTTGATTTGTGTGCTTGTTTTTGGTTTGTTGTTTTGTTTTTTTTTTTTTGAATGGTGAGTAGTAAAGAACCAAGTATCTTTTCCTTGGAAAACTCAGTTTGTCTAAAACTTACGGTATGAAATAAATATATATGTGTATATGTATATGTATATGTATATGTATATGTATATGTATATGTATATGTATATATGTGTATACATATACTTTTTTTTATTAAATGCTTCAGAAATAGAAGTCAAGTCCAAGCAGAAATGCAATTAGGCTAAGAACAGCACAGCATGAAATAGAGATGCATATACATATTCATTTCGATTTTGGAAAGCCAGACAATCAAAAATATCCAAGATTTGTATTATAAAACATTCATTACTGTCATCAGCAAAAATAACTTCTAAGGTTTTGCATGGGTTCTCTGAGAGTTTTCCTTGACTTCACTATTGAAATTAGGCTAGAAATATGTTTTATGTAAATACATCATTAGGGAGAACTCTGTGATTATACAGAACAGATGAAAGCTTACACTGCACTGTACAATATCAAAGCAATGTCTCTCTGACCACAGAATACGCATGGTAATAGAGTACATAAATATGAGCTGTGGCTTGCATGGCAGAAGAGGTCAAAGATTAGGTATGCAGGCCATCAGTGTTTAATTTCCAGTTTCAAGCATCATTATCCTACTGTGAATGCTGTTATTACCTTTTGATGAAAGAATTTCTGTATTGTAATCCCATCACTGATTCAGTCTATTTGCATTGCTTCTTCCTAGTGACTGATTTCTACTGTTTAGCACCATTTGTTTAATATTTAATATTCTTTCCCACCTAATTTTGCATTATTTTAAGCTCTGTCCTACTCCGAATTCCTAATTTTTAGAGTATGTTCTTTGAACTCATTTTTGATTGGCTTTATCCTGTCTAACTTAGGCATCTAAAAGTTGGGTAAACAGTTAAGTGTGAACAAGATATTTAAGGCTGACTTTATGTATGTTTGTGTTCCTTTTTATTTACTGTGAAGGTATCCTAGGAAAACTACCTTAGATATTTATTCCCTGTCCGTAAAAATATAGATTATATGAATCATGGTCTTAGATTTCATTCTAGACACCTGTCAAGGGTTAACCTGGAGGCAAACTCCAGATCCCCACGCTTAGTTCTTCTGAGGAGAGGAGACAGCAAAAACAGGCTGCAAACTTGAAAAAAATGATTATATAATTTATTTACTAACACTAGTAGAAATAGAAAGAATAAAAATTAATGAAAATATTAAGGCATAATGTACAAATATTATTCTCCTCCCAATACATTCCAATCCTTCTCACTGATCACATAAAGGACACAAACATGAGATTCTGATCTTATGATTAAGAGTTCTTATTGCCACTTTATGGGATAAAGAGAGTTCTTTCTGTAGTGTAATGGAATCCATCTCACGGAAGACAGTTCCCTAAGAAGTATCTTCAGCGTGGTTCCAAACCTTCCAGAAACACCACAGCTCGCCCTCGTTTTTGCAGTGGTGTATCCTCTCTCCCACAATACTCTCGGCAGTTTGTGGGTCACAGGAAAAGTCTAATGGAGGTAAACATTTTAAGAGTAAGTCATTCCAGCCTAAAGGCACTAGAGGTACAGGCTCCTGCTTTACTCATAATCTCCAAAGGCTGCAAATTTCATCTGAACACAACATAAAAATGTTCTTGTTTTAGGCTGTTGAATTTCAAACTCCCCATGGCTCATATGTGATTTAAAGAGATATTTAATTTGGTATTGTTCCAGATCACACAGCACAGCTCACAGAAAAAAATGGATCTCGATGCTGGTAAAGATGGCTTCTCTGGCACTTCCTGCCTCTCCTTGTCTTCTCTTCCGTTCGGCTGCTGTATTTAGTCTTTCGTATTTAGTCTTTCACGTGACTGCTTTCCTTTCTCCCTAGCTTAGAGAAGAGGTTAATATTTGCAGAAAATGCCTACAAAAGTATTTATAACAGTTTACATGCTCCCATAACATAATGCAGCTGTATGAGGCTTACTTCCCGGGCTGGGGCCGAAGGCTCCTTTCCCCCCCTGTATGCTTCTCTGCACTGGCAGCCTTCCAAATTTTAATARGTCTTTTGGCTGCTAACTAAGTACTGCACTTTGCTTTTATCTGCAACAGCAAGGTCACCCTTTGATCTCACCCATCCACCTCCGAAAAAGGGTGCTTTTGCTCCGGCAAAATCTCGGCGCTCTCTCTCTCTCTGTGTAGCTTGGCTCAGCTTAGCTGCTTTCCTGTTTGGCCTTGGTCCAGATGGCAACAGACCAGCTCCTCTCAGGTCCAGAACGGCACAGGACCGGTGGAGGTGAGGCCGGCTGCCCCCGCCAGCCCCCCAGGCTGTGGGCCCCTGGCCCGGGGGTGGAGGGGAAGCCTCTCCATTGCTAGTGGTCAGCAGGGAGCAAGGAAGTAAGAGAGGAAGTGAGAGCAAGTGCTGCATCACTTCCTAGATGTTTTTTTATAACATTCCTTTCACAGAGATGTCACAGGAACACTAAGTGGTCTATATAACTGTCCTTTACCTGTTTTTAACCATCAAATTTGTCTCACACTGGTTACCTTATTTTGGCCTGTAATTTCTTTAACAATCTATGTAATTACAATAATTAAAAACCTGAAATATTTYGCCAAGCAAGTGATCTATAAAGCAGTTCTGTGCTTTATACAGTTCAGTGCTTTTATCAGAGTTCTGTGAAATCTCTGTAGTACCACTGATACCAATATCACAAAAAAAAATCTTAAATTTAAACCACACTTAATAGTACCAGTTAACTGAAAGACTGAAAAAGTCTAGAATTCACTATCAAAGTGAATTGACAAAAATTAATTATGATGATATATAGACAGAGGAAATAAACCCATTCCATTGGTACATATATATCTGCAGTGGCATCCAGGGATTCAAACTGTATCCTTTAACATGCAATTTTTCTGTCTCACAGTATTTTTCAGTTTTCATATTCTTGCATATCTAGATATGATTTGCTCAGCTTTCATTTCAGATTTAGTAATCCAGCCTGCAGCTGGTCTAACAAACTCTTTTGAAAAAGCTATGTAAGAGTCACACTTATCACTGAAAATTTTCTTTTCAATACCCTTATTTGCTGTATTTATTTTACATTTCTAAATGGAAGTTAATTTGTGTTGAGCAGCAACAGCTTAGATTTTATAATCAATACACAATGAGGAAAATATGTGAATACATTTTWCTATTGATTTTGGTTTATCATTTAGGTTTCAAATGAATCCTTCCCTTTRTTCATCTTTAGTTAATACCCGTATTAACAGAAATACACCTTCTGTCTCTGTGCCTTGGAAGCTGATTCACAATGTTTTGCAACATTAACTTGAAACCATTATGTTATTCATCACATATATTGTCTAGAATATTATACTAAATATTGTGCAGTAAATAAAACCATAAAGGCATTTGCTTCATGTTTTCTGTTGAGGTGGAAAGTTTCTGTTGTTCGAGAKATCCACAGTGAAGTAGAAAAGTTTTCAGCTCTTTTTGAGCTTCTGAATCAGTTGTTTGTTCATGGAGGCACTGTCACAATGCTTGTTTCCATCTCTTCAACTAGATCTATGCTCCCCCCTCAATCTTCTTATGTTGCTATCTTCTTTCTTCTGGCTGTTAAAGTTCACATATGAATAAGAATCGTACATAAGATACTCTGCATCCCAATAAATATGTATATATGACCTATCCACATTAGACAAAATATATACAGTTTTAATAGATTAACTAACATAGATAAAATCCAATGTTTATCAATTAAAACATTTAAAACACAAAATATACCAACAGGTTTTTTTTCTGCTGAATGCAAGATGAAATTTACAAAGATGTCTTCATATTCTTGAAGGATCTGTGTGAAAGGACAGTGTCTGCTTCCAAATCTACACAAAAAATAGGCTTGTGAGCATATTTTGTTTCCTTATCCAAACAAAAGACATAAGAATATGTGGTGGGTTAAGGATGGCTCACTCCCAAATTCCCACTTGGACACTCATTCTCCTCAACAGGACAGAGCAGAAAGTAAGACAGAAAACTTACAGGTGTAGATAGAGACAGGGAAACCACTTACCAATCACCATCACAGGAGAAGATGACAGATTTGATTTGGGGAAGATTGAAAATGTAGTTTACTGTCAATTGAAAACAGAGTAGGATTGTGAGAAACAATGTCAAAACTCGAAACACTTCCCCCCAACTCTCTTCTTCCAAGGCTCAACCTCATTCCTCCCTCCCTCCCTGACTCCTGTATCTCCTGCTGTCCCTGAGAAGTACAAGGGTATGGGGAATGGAGGTCCTGGTCAGTCCATAGCAGCTCCTCCCTGATACTCATTCCTCCTCCTCACCCTCTTCCCCTGCTTGAGCAAGGCATCYCACCCATGGGATATAGACCTTTACAAACTGCTCCAGCGGGAGTCTTCTCCACAGGCCTCAACTTCTGTCAGGAGTCTGCTCTTTGGGTGCCCTCCACAGGCTGCAGCTTCCTTCAGGACACATCCACTTGCTGCCAAATGGGGTCCTCCACAGGCGACAGATGGAGCTCTGCTCCACCACATCCTGCATGGACTGCAGGTGGACAGGCTGCCTCACTGTGGTCTGCACCATGGTCTGCAGGGTAATCTCTGAAYTGCACACGGAGCACTTCCTTCCTGTTCTAGTCTGGCCTGGATATCYGCAGGGGTGTTTCTCACAGTATTTTTTTTTCTTTTTCTCACTCCTTGTTATCCTGTGTGGCATGTTGRCCTTTTTTAAATGCGCTTTCCCAGAGGTGTCACCCCCTTGGCTGCGTGGGTCAGCCATGCCCAGTGGTGGGCAGGTTGGAGCCTCCTGGAAACAGCGGTGCCCAGCATGGAGCAGCRCAAGTCTCTCCTCACAGAGGGCACAGCTGCTCCCACTGCCAGCACCTGGGCACCTGCACYCCCTACAGAATATTGGGAAGATTTTGCAAATATGTAGGTGAATAATTCAGCACTTACGTTCAGCAGAGGCAGAAAGAGTTTTGGCCTCGAAACATTGCAATGTGTCACCCAGCATGCACCCACGTAAACTCTCCCTCCCCCTGTACTTTAATGAAGCTCTTCCCACGTGTCAAAGAGGTACAGTTCATACTCTGAGAAGCACTGGTTTTGGAGATTTATTTTATCTCACAAAGACGGAGAGTTTATACATGTGTCATGGTTTTTTTCAGGTGATTTTTAATAGATGTTAGCAGAATGACTGTGAGAAACTGAATTCTGTAGGGATTTTTTTAGTTAATGTATTTTCTTTGGTGTTTCTGGAGGATTTTTTTCCACATCTTTGTTTAATAAGACTGTGGTTGATGGGGCTGTGGTTASTATTGAGACTTAATTGATTTTTTTTTATATTTTATTGCTTCAGCTGTGAAAAAAACAGATCATGAAACATCTGTCTTTCAAGTAAAAGTCTTGATGTCCAGGACAGCATGATTAGAGTCCACCAACAAAACTCTACATTCACTGTGGAGGACATAAGGTAATTATCATCTTTTTCCCCTTCTCCTGAACCTGAATGTTTAGGAAGAACCATGTGGTCAACCACATCCCAATAAGCGTTTCAGAATAAGCGTTGTACTGYGAAAATCATTTTGGGAGAGAAACTCAAGGACAAGAATATTGAGTCCATATAATTCTTATTATGGAACCACCTGCATATTTGAGTGCATAGTGAAGTGGATGTAAAAATCTGGGGCTGGGACAGGGAGTGGRGTGGGATATGAAGCTGTGGTGTTACTATGGTAAATACCTTATATCACTTCTTCCACAATCAGAGAGGAAGTTCTGGCTTTGCTACCTGATTATTTTTGTTCTTGTTTTGAGGCAGATATAACAAATCCTTCTGAAATCATATATAGAGAGGAAGCTGATAAAAAATGTGGAAATTTTGATTGCYGTTCATGGAAACACATATGAACAGAAGGACTAAGAATGAACCAAGTGCTAAGAAACTGACTGTAGGGTTGCTTCTTACATCATTGTTCTGCAATGTTTGTAACCTGGAGGTCATAACTTTCTAGGGAGTGGTGAGGCAGTGCCAGCATTACAATTTCATAGGCATGAAATCTAGACAGGAAGGTGTAAGATAAGACACAGGTATTTAAGATCAACTGTTACATGCTGTGATGTGTAATTTATAGGAGAGATGTCCAGATTAGTGGATGAATGCGTGTAATTCAAGTCTTTGAAGTGATAATTGAATTATAAATAATACAGTGTTTGACTATTATTGCATGTAATTAAATTTTCTTGGTTTTAATAGTCTTGATTTGGGACAAAAGGAGTTCAAGGCATATCCACTGATAATATTAAKAATATATGTGTGGTAGGATGATATAACTCTAAATTATGATTCAGAATAATAGATTTAAATGCTTGTTTCTTAAAGACATTGGCTGCTTAGACCTGAGAAATGAAATTACAGACTCTTGGAGGCAGGCATTATGTTAGCTCTGTGTTTTTAATATGTCATGCAAAATGGAATGATTTTGTCAGGGCTTCTTAGTGCAAACACACAGCTAGAGAAATAAATAGAAAATTACATTATGTTAAGTAATAACATACCTTGACATGGTTACAATCTGTTCTTCAAGGAAATGTGTAAAAGTATGTTTTCCCCCTTT
Source organism: Amblyornis subalaris (assembly GCA_018881555.1). Classification (NCBI taxonomy): domain Eukaryota; kingdom Metazoa; phylum Chordata; class Aves; order Passeriformes; family Ptilonorhynchidae; genus Amblyornis; species Amblyornis subalaris. Next base: position 20,273,560 of record JACAXG010000001.1, read on the forward strand.
ACCACTCTGTTAAACAAAAATATGCTTCTGTAGAACGAACTTGCAGTCATGCAGCTTACTCTTAAATATGTGTGAGCAAGTCTTGGCTAGGCTAGTCTCTTGATTAAACTTACTCTCTCAATTAAAAAGCTTAGAGTAGTCATTGATAAGGCAGACTTAAGGAAACGCATGTGATATAAGTTCTAAATGAAACATTAAAGTTAAGCCAAGTTCTGAGGTGTTCATTGATTTTCAATATGGTAAATAAAGAATTTAAATTTTTTGTAGAAACGATTGTGAAAAATATTTATGAAATTCTAATATGCTTAAAATATTGATAAACTCAACTGAAAATGGAAAATAAGATAAAGCACAGTTAATGATCTGAATAACATAAAATGAGCATAGAGATGAAAGTTTTCTTTTACATCCATTGATCACATTAATTTTAACAAAGCAACATTTTTGAAATTGCAAAGCAATTTAAGAAATCCTGAAACTTAAACAACTGCAAAGTGATAATATTTGTTCCACTACCTTTTTTAATGTCTAGCCAAATGGTATCTCTGACTGGAATTCCTGGACACAATAGAAAAAACACAAATCAAAACTAAACAACTAAGTGTTCTGGGAGATAAACTGATCCATTTACTTAGTTGAAACAAAATCAGAACTGAAACAGTKTATTGATTTAGTAATGGCACTTTATTAATTGAGAGTCAGTGAAGTATGTGTGCAGAATCAATACCAAGAGTATAACAGATAAAGCATGAGACCAGAGATTATTAAGGAACACCTACAAATAGTGGGGCGTTGGCTGCACCTATCCCATGGGAGTGGGCTCTGCCTATTGCAGGGGGAGGTGGTGATGCCAATGAGAGGGGTGCAGGCACTGCCCAACCTGTATCTCATCTTCTCTCCCCAAGGTTTGTCCCTACCATTGCAAATTAAGATGCCTCTCTACACTTCATTTGTCAGGAGTGGTCCAATAGGCACCTTCACACTAATGAAGGTATAATGATGTTTGTATGTGAAATACAAGTGTTCAAATGCACCCATTTGCAGTCATGTCAACATCCTTCTACTGACAGCTATCTTGGAAAGAAAGAAAAAGCCAGTGTTTTAAATGCTCTCTGAAACAAAACAAAAAAATCRTTCCCCCTCATTACACTATAGAAGTTTTGGGTCCTTTCTCCACCACCTTTTCTCCTTTCTTTTGTATTTTTTTATAAAAAGGATGGTACACGCTGTCAAAAAGAAACCTCACCAAAATTATTTACTGTGTTGGAAAACAACTGTGTTGCTGTGTTTTGTTATGACATTTTAAATTTATTTTCTATTAACACACATATAACTTATGAAAGATATTTTTAGAAGTTACATCTTAAAATGCAGTTATAAACAATCAACTTTAGGTCAGGTCTTTCAAGGAGCATAATTAAACATATGAAAAGGATACAAGGGGAAGTTGATTTTCCCAGCCATTGATTTTATTCTGAATAACAAAAAACATTGAAAATTATTTGGGACTGAAGCTCTAATAGAGTGACTTCCGTAAAAAAAGCAGATTGAATAAACGTGTGAGGAATACTGTCATAATTCACCTCATCCTAAATCAAGAAGGAGGCAACGAATTTTTGATTGATACTTGAATTGGTGAAACATATTTCACTCATCCTTTTCCTGTCATAAAGCCTTATAACTTCTATCCAGATTTTGCTATGAAATCTTTCCTTTCTCTATTGGAGCGATTTTGGAATATCTTTGTGTTGAGTTCAATGGTTAATGATTTATAAATGTTAGGGACATGGACCTAGTCACCTTCAGTGAAAAATTTTTGATGAAAAGTCTTCATATCTTTGCTTTGTAAAAGAGGCTTGTCTTCTGTGTAACATGCTTCTTTCTGGCCAAAGTCTCATGACAGACCCTGATAATTTTTTTGTCTGTTTGTTTTTCTCTTGTGGTCCAGGACTGGGTGTCACTGTGCTACCTTGGAGATCATGGAAATCACTTTTCTAGCCACCTGAGTTTGTTACTACTTGATTTCAGGAACAGTTTCAGTGTTGAGGTTTGAAAGTATGAGGAAACTATTTTTCTGTCTAATTTTTGCTTGGGATTCAAGTGTCATGAATGTAATGATGTTATTTATTAAGACTTTTTTTTTTTAATATTGTTATTCTGGCATATTATGCATTTCAACTTTGCATCTGGAGTAGGTAGTTTAGTTTGCAAACTGCAGTTCAAACTGCAGATTGAGCTCTGGATGAGAGCCAAGAGAAACAAGAGGCCGTGAACTGCCAACCCTTTGGTTAACAAAGGGCACGAAGAGGGTGGTGGCAGCCAGGTGAATGGACGCTGAGGGATACAGCAGGAATGAAGACTCAGAGGAAGAGCGAGATTTGGGAGCGAGTACACTGTGAGGGTATAAAAGCCCAGGGTTCCTTTGTTGGGAGTCCCTCCTCAGAGGCAGCAGCTCGGGCTGTTTCTGTGTTACTGCACCATGAATAAATCACTTTACGGAACGAGAAATCTGAGACTCTGCCATGAGAAACCTGGGGACAATCTGGTAAGGAAACCTGACCTGACTGTGTGAGAGTGGGGTGTGTGGGGAGTCAACCGGGGCACCATTCGGGTCACTGGAGTCGCCCACTGTGAAAGAGCTCCAGTCCCAGCAGTGAAAGTCTCTGGCCTTGGGAGCATGACTGACAGTCTTGTGAATGCTCAGACTGGGAAGTTTCCTTAAGAACACTACAGCTCTACAGAACTGTACTCCAGCAACTGCAGAAGAGAAAATCAAAACGCATATGAAGACAATCTACAGAAGATGAGACAGAGACAAGGAGAGGTTTTTTCATACATTTTTGAAATAACCCTTCATAATTGGTCTTCTGTTTGCTGAATGAGCCTTTCCAACCCCTGCCTTTCTGGAGTAAGCCCTTTCTGATGCAGGGATAAYGCTTTTCTGAAGTGGGGTGCCAATTAAGTGCTATTTATTATTTATTATTATTGCAAGTGACCAGATTATATCAGCACCCAGAAGCTGCCCTTTCATTTATATCTGCTTTCATTGTATTAAGGCACCAAGTAGTCCTGGACTTTCTGTCATTATCATTAAAAGAAAAAAAAAAAATCATTTGTTGGCAGGATTAAACAAATATTTTTTTTCTTTTTTTTTTTTTTTTTTTAATTTGCATTTTGGGTTTTGGGGGATTTTTGTGGGGTTTCTGTCTTTCTTTCTTTCTTTCTCTCTTTCTCTCTCTCTCTCTCTTCCTCTCTTTCTCTCTTTCTCTCTTTCTCTCTATCTCTCTTTGTTTCTTAACTTGTCTTGCATTTTAATATCTTGGTTTCTTTGGCAGGTTTTGTCTCTTCCTTTTTTCCGTGTATTCCGTGTATTTCCCCTACCTTCTTAGACTGACTGTGTGCTTTGAGCTATTTAGTGTTAATTGGAAGGAATGTAGTTCACATGGTATCCTTTCTAAGAGAGTTTTAATGCTTCCCCAAAGTACTACATCTTTTTCAAGCAATTAGGTTGTTCCAGTGAACAAACACCCCTTCTGTTTTCTCTAAAGGGCAATGACTTAATATCTTCTTTCTCASAGTAGTTTGAACAGTATTTTTGATGTACTTATAACGAATCAGAAGATTCCTGGATCCTTGAAGGAAGAGATCTGCTATTTTGTATACCTGTGAAAAGTAATCTTCTCTTTTGCCTGAGAAGCCAAAAGAACTTTCTAGTAGCAATATTTCTGCAGATGTAGTGATCTCATGCTTTCCTATTTAAATGATTCACCTCCTCTAATCTCTCATTTTATACCTAGAAATTACTCCCTGTCTGAGTCCCCTCTGTGATCAGACTTCGAGGCATGACATTTCAAATAAACATGCAAATGTTATTAAAATCTTCATTTCTGCAGACACCTTTGTAGTGAGGAAAAGGAACAGAGACCCATCTTTTTTGCATTCTTTACTTTTAGATATCCTGGTCATTTGTGGGTTTCCAGGGATGAAATTTCATTTTCTTCCACAGTGATATGACATTAAAAGGTTTCACTGGAAAATGAGGACAAAAAGCAGGAGTCCTTTTCCCATACCTTTGTACCCACTCTTTGTGTTTCCATGAAAACATGGAGAGAAGTGAAGGCTATGATCCAGTTATTGTCAAAGATCAGACTGTGAGAAACTGAGAAATAAGCAGAAGGACCTTGCTTGTATGAAGAACCACACAACACTGAGAAAATGAGGAGCAGGGGACAGAGGCTCTGGAATCAAAAGCCTGAGGCAAGACATGTTGCAAGTCAGCATGGGGCTTTCTTTTTTTCTTTTTGGAAGTAAGGAAACAGATCTAGCCATATGGTCTTTCTTACAGATCTTTTAAGCTTGAGTGAATACTAACTGAAACAAAGATGTCTGGAACAAAACATGTCTGGCTCAATATTTGAACATTTTGATGTAAAAGTGATATGCTAACCTGAAGGGAGGGTTTGCAGGGTATGTTCATGCTATGTCTACACAGAGCAGGAAATTTTCTTGCTTTCCAAATAGTTTTTCTTTAACATTCTTATTTCATGAACTGGAGATGGGGAATATCCTTGACTACTATATATATACACAAAACAATAGTTCAATCATCTTCCTAACAAAACCAAAAACCACCCACCTTCGTGGCTATGCTAAGAAATAAAGAAACAGATGAGAATTCAAATTCCTSTAGTTCCAAAATAAGCAAAATACAATATTGTATGTTTAGAGATAGTTATTGCGATTTGCTCCTAATTGATTCCATAATTGTACTCTGCTTTTTCCCTGAATATTAAACTTCTKCTAATGTTCTCTGTATGGATACTTTTCACAGAGTTTTCCTCAAACTTATACTAGCAAAACCTATTCCTCTGGTTTTAGCATTCAATATTACGAGAAATATTCAACGAGTGATGTTAAATAAGAGCAGACTAAAATTAAAATATATTAATTAATTAATATATTCAAACTGTTGTAACAAAATAGTAGAGGTTTTACATGTAAGACACAGACTTAGATTTAAGCTTTTATAAGAGTTTATTGGTTTAGTTTATAATACCTCCTAACTTTTATCTAGATGATGAGTCAAGTCAAACTGAGAAACCCAAGGAAGAAAGAAACTAATCACATAGGGAGATAAATTGGGATACTGCATATTTTCCACACATAAAATCAGAAAATATTGTCCATGAATCATGACATTGTGCTTGTTCTAACAGATTTGTAAAGCTAAAAGTCCATATTTTCATTTAATGGCTTGTATGACTAATAAAATGTTCCATGATATAAGCTGCTTCAGTTTGCCTGTAGTAGAGGATAAGATAGAAGGGTTCAAGATAGAGTTAATAACAAATGATGCTTTCTCAACTCCAAGAARCTGAATAAGGACAACTTGATCTCATTGGTGACTGATTTAGTAACAGAAGCTGCAATTATCTTTACTGATGAATGTAAAAGAAAATGCAGTTGCAACAGGAACTTCATTTCCAAAAAGGGAATCTGGCAGGGTATGAAGTATCATCCAAGTCAAAGACAAAAATGTCACAGCCACTTTAATCAGGTCCAGGAGCAGAGGCTAAACCCCCACATACAAGGGAATTTCCATACAAAACATTTATGACTCTTCTGTTTGTACTTGCTAAATTTATCAGACATACTTGAAAGAAAAAGATCCTGAAAAGGAAATTAGGGTTTGAAATTTTCTAATTTTCCATGTTTAAGACATAACTGACCTCCTGTTCTTCAGACGATGAAGAGACGTGGCTCAGTACTTTCTGTACTAATGCATTGTTTGTTTATTTGRTTGATTTTATAAAGAGCACTATTCTCCCTACCAGCTGTTCTATATTATGCCTTTCAATATTTTTTTTTTTTAAATCTCTAGAATGGTTGACAAATAGTTTCCAAATATGAGGCTATGGAAAACAGACAAAACTAACCTTCCAGTTCTGTGTCCTGTACTATGGGCACTCATTTAAGTTTTTGAAAATGAAATTTCCCAAGGTGGAATAATATYTCAGGAAATTGGGTGACTGTAAGTGGAAAAAATTTCTTTCATTCCCATTGCCTTTTTTGTGTGCAGTGCTACTCTAAAAGCTGAGAAATATTTATTAAGGATAAAGTCCATTGAGATCAATAGATCAAGACTGAAGAGAACAAGACTATTTTTTCACTTAAATGCACATCTGACAATGTAGATATTCCTGAGAGCAGCAATGTGTCCCAGATAGAACTGCACTGTGATTTGAGGTTCACTCTTGGAATTATCCTTCAGGCACTTGCATCAAATGTAGCTGTCCAGCCCTCAGCATTAGGAAGGGGAGAGGGAAAGGGAAGTGAAACCATCTATTAAATTATGTCTGAATGAAACATAATTTTCTGGTCTTGCATATACTGTTCTACAATCATTTTTCTGACTTACGTAAAAACCCTCACCTTTTTTTTTACTAAATGGCGTTTCCTTCCAAGAGGTTCCCTAGCTGTAATGAATGAAATCCAACTCTTTCTAGGTAAGGCTGAAATTAGTATCGTTCTGAATATATCACGAGCCCTGSTCTTGTTGAAACCTAACAGGAGTATCATTGCATTTTTTAGAAAAATGTAGGCCTTTCTAAATTGTTTAGCTTCTTATATCTCAAAAAAACCCAAAACTGGGGTCTAATAAACAGTCTGAAAATAGCACTACAGTTTCTTTACACTATTTTGTCTGATGCAAATCTAAACCACCAATTTTGAACATCCACCTTGATATCAGTTTATGCTGTGATCTAAAAGTTTTCGGGATAATCTGACATTTGGAGAAACAAGAAGATATACAGCATATTTCTTATTGTTCTATGCTTCTGCCTGCTTTCTGGTTCTGCATAACAGTATAATCTGGTGTACTTATATACTTTCCTTTSTTTTGCCAGTCATTTCTGTGAGCACTAAAGTCAGTATTTTAGTCTTGTACCCTGTAACTGGGGTTGACGTTTCTATAGCATAATTCGCATGTCAGAAATATAAAACTCAAGGAACCGTGAGTACCAAAACGCACTACGTTGACTGTTTTCCTTATACCCCTCCACACTGTCTCATTGTTGCATAGTATTTATACCACTTTCACTAATACTGTAATTCTTACCGCATTTTCACCACTTTTTTTGCACTCATCATGTCATGTGGAAACCTCCCAGATAAGATATAAGATATCTTATCTGCCTGATACAAGCAGTTATGCCTTCCCAGCCTGTCTTTGTTGCTGACTCCAGCTTCTCAATAGCAAGCTACATTTCTAGGACTACACTAAAGCAGAAATATTATCTTGAAAGGATTTTCAAAATAAGATAATTTCTTTTCCAGAATAAAAGAAATCAAATTCAACTGTAACTAAGACTTGATGAATAAATAAGCAACAAGACAGATAAAAAAGTGCTTCAAGCTCCTTGCCATAAAAATATTTAAAATTTAACCGACATCCACCTGGCAATGTAAGCCCATTTATCATCATTTGACCAGAACGGACATTTTTCAAAGGATTGCCAGGTAATTCTAAGTCTAAATGAAAGGCAAGCCAGACTTAATTATTTCAAATTTTTTTCTTAGGTCAATCACATTTTTAAACCTTGTGATTAACCTCATTGTTCTGTTCTAGACTTTCTCACACTGACTTACACATTTGCTGAAGTACAATGGCTGAGACTGAACAGAGTCGTATATATTGGTATCAATACATCCCAATATGGCACTATGCCTTTTTTAGTATCTGAATTTATTGCCTCTCGTTCAATTAGTGATCCAATTATAAAGCATTATTCTTATTCCACTTTGCTGCTTATCCTCTTCTTGTATTTCTGCAGTTAGTTGTTCCTGCACAGAATTTTTATTACCCTTACTGATTTTTTTTTATCTAATTTTTCACAAAATTTGGCTTATTAAAAACTTGGATCTTGTCCTCTGGTGCCCCTGTAGTCGCTCTCTAACTTTTTTTTTTATTAGAAAATTCAATATACATTCTCTTCCATCCTCTATGCCATGTGGAACAGCAATCAATAAATCCTTCCATTATAACAACATGTTATTGATAATTACTCTTTGGGATTATATTTTCTAACCAGTTTTCCACCCGCACTGTTATGGTTTCCTCTGTTTCATGTTTGATTATCAAAATGTCATGCACTTCCACTGAAATATTTAGGAAAGTCAAGATAAGTAATATGTTGAATTTGCTATTCATAAGGCTGCAATTCTATCTAAAAAAATGTCAAAAGAAAGTATTTCTTGTTTCTTCACCRCTTGAAGTTACAAGCTTTCTAGCAGTCATTTAGTCTCAGGTGATCTGTTCCTGAGGATTGAAACAAAAAAGACAGTAAAGATTATATTTTCTGATACCATTCCTTTGTCATTCTTTTCCTGTGTTGAGCAACAGAGTAATTCTTTCCTCAGTCTCTTGTTGCACTGAATGCACTTGCAGAGCAAATTCTTGTCATCTTTCATTTTTTACTAGTGACATCTCCATCTTTACTTTACCTTTCCAGTCCTGACATGCTTATGCCACACATCTGTAGTAAGACCTCCTTTCACTCCTTGATGTTACTTGGTTCCAGTTAAACCCCAAACCCCAATTTTTATGAATTTCACCCTGGGTTGTTTTCTTCAACCTAAACTATACTGCCACTAAAAACTGCAATGCCAGCTTCTCTTCAGTTTTCCCCCTTACCGTGTTTTAAAATAAAGAAAAGAACAAAATCATAACCTCTCTTCAGAATATTATTGGATCCCAGAAAGTGGAAGGGCAGGAAATTATTTTTTCAACTGCTTTTATGAAGACACTGACTTTAATAAATGCTGATATTAAATATATAATTATCTCACATTAATAGTTATGCTACATTCAAGTTTGGTGGGCTTGACACCTTTAGGATTCTCAAAGCTTATCAAAATTTTGACCTTCCTAAAGTGTCCTGAATATCTCTGTATATTGTACATAAACTCAAAAATTTTAATTCCTATATACAACTGGTTGTATAATTCACTTTGAAAGTCATAGAATCACAGAACGTGCTGAGTTGGAAGGAACCCACGTGGATCATCATAGCTCCTGGCCCTGCACATGACAACTGCAAGAATCACACCATGTGCCTGAGAGTGTTGTCCGAACACTTCTTGAACTATGTCAGGCTTGGTGCTGTGACCACTTCAACCGTGTTTACTTTTGTGCCCCATAATTTTAAAATTATTTATTAAAACAATGTGTCCTTTTTGAAACTGCTTAGGAAATAAAATAGAACAACACCTGTAATTTTTTTCTTTATTGTAGGTTTAGACCCACCGTTTATTTGCATGTGCTGTGTAAAGGAATAGCAGGAAGAGAGTGAGGAATAGAGTAAGGGAAGCCTATATATCAAAAGAGCTGCCTCAGGGGACTCCATTCTCCAGAAATATCTGCTACAGTGGAGCTTAGACATCAAACCATTCATGCAAAGGATAGAGAGAGACCAACTCTACTGGTACATTTTACTTACCTCTGATATTTACAAAATAGAACTGTGTTAAAGAAAAACCACAACCACTGAAATCTTAATGTGACTTGTTTATAGTTGTGAAATTTTTCCTTGGAGCCTATTCATTCATGCAAGTAACTTTTTTTTTTTCATACTGCGGCCGTGGGGTTTTTTTTATTTGAATGAAAATATTAGAGTCAAAGGAGACAAATGGCTTATGCTAGGTGTCTCTGCAAGAGGGGAAAGGACATGGACTTGAAAAATATAAAGAATGATTATGAGGACTTTGGTAAAAGGTTGAACTACTACTCTGTTCTTTAGAATGCCTTGGAAGGGCAAAATAATAGAAAATAAGAAAGGGAACAAGATGTCTGGGAGAAGATACTCTTATGAAGACAACTTAGGAGGACATGAGTGAATGTATCTCTGTAATCAGAGAGACAACATTCTCAAAGCACCACCTCTCCTAATGTCAGCCAGAAAACCTATGAGGACATCAAAAGCCTAATAGCTTATATGAGTTGAAGAAAAAACAGATTTTTTTTTRCATCATAATAAGAGCCTTACAAAAGGCTGGAATAAATAAAAAACATGGAAGTACTTGTTTTCATGTTACAGGAAAAATATTACAATAAGAAAAACACTAGATAAGCCTCAGGAAACCCATCGTTTATTGTAATAAGCTCTTTCTATGAGGATTTGGACAAATCACAGAATTTTCTTTAGTTCATCATTTGCATTTTCCTAATTTGTAGGGTTGTTTAAGGATGAAATCTCAACACACAAATACTGTGTAGGGTTAAACTGAACAAGGGCAAGGCAGAGCAATGCAAAGAAAAGTCATGTAAATGTAGTCAACAGGATTGTCCATAACTTATGTATCAGTGGGTCTAAGTGAATGTGAATTATCATAGAACCATAGAATGTTAAGAGGTTGAAAYGGACCTTAAAGATAATCTAGTCCCAATCGCCCCTGCCACATCCCACTAGATCAGGTTGCTCAAGGCCTTATCCAACCTGGCTTGAACACTGCCAGGGTTGGGGTATTTACAACCTCCACGGGCAACCTGTTTCAGTGCCTCACCATCCTCACAGTAAAGAACTTCTTCCTAATATTCAGGCTAAATTTTCCCTCTTTCAATTTGTACCCATACTCTGAATCCTTTTGGTTTTGAAAAATCACAGAGTCAYCTGATTTAAATTTAATGCCAGTAACTTCATTGGCAGTGTTGGTAACAACAATCTGTCAAAGCAGAAAGTGTAGCCACTTTTTTTGAATCCTTTACCCACAGACAGTGTGGCTACTAAAATGCCATGTGCTGTCAAAGGAAGCTGAAATGAATTTATTAAATAGAATCCGTTGAAGTTTGCATAGAAATTATGATAGCCTTAAGAATTTTCAGAGCTACAAATCTCAGAAGATAGGCAAGTTCTCAAGAACAATGTAATCTATCTCTTCCACTCCTTGTACAGGTTATATCTTTTTTCTGTATCACTGTGTAGCTATTGCTGAAGACAGGGTGCTGGCTTGGGTGGATTTTTAGTTCCGGCCACTTGGAACTGCTTTTATGCTGATTAGTTAAAGRGGGTTTTTTCCTGACAAAATACCTTCTGAGTCAAATTCAATAAAAGATGACTGAAAGTGTTGGCTTTTTCCTAGCCCTTTGTTTCAGCATGAACTTTTAAAACTTTGTTAGCTAAAAGTTGTTCAGTCTTCTGAATTGCCTGATTAGTAAAATCTAATAGATTGACTCCTCTGTCAGGAATTCTACTATTTTTTTTTTCTATAACAGAATATGCAAACAGGAAGAATCAGAGTTGAATGGAGCATTTTCAGCACTCAGTGTACTAAAAACAATGCAGTTCAAAATGAGCAAAAGTTTGTAAGTACCAGATTTGAGTACATTTAAAGTCTGAAGGAATGAAAGAGAAAGTAATCATTAGGGTCTCACTTTAAAATATGTCTTTTAAATTACCTTTTAAGTTAAATTTTGGATTTCTAATTTTGGGGTTTTTTTTGGGGGGGGTAAAAACATCTGATTTAAAACAGCATTTAATAATTTTTATTTTTGGTTGCTGAAAAACCCATTCTTTCTACAGGCTGGCCAAAGATGGTCATGTGTCATATTGTGTGATAAAACGGTGTTACTTTTATGTTAGGTCTTAATGATCTTTATTAGAAAGAAATCAATCAGAAACTAACTTAGCTATTAACTGCCATTTTACTTCTCTAATGCTTGCTGCAAAGATTCTTTTTCCACCTGTAGTGATTTCCAGATGACATCTTTTCAGTTTAAATTATTTAAAATCATGCTCGTTCTTACTAGAAGATTAAAGAAATAGCATGCCAAGAAAGACACTGATTATTATAAGGCCAGTAAGTAAGCTCTCTTTTTTTTTTTTCTCTCTCTCTGGGACTATTAGAAAAAGTCTTATTTTTAAATTTCTTTCCACGGCACAAAATGTACAAAAAGAAGTAAAATACATGACACTATGAAGAAAGACAAACCGATGCGTTCAGAGTTAACAGTAGATTAATCTTTTATTTTACACATGCTGTGGGTTTTTTTGTGTGGAACATTTCTACTTACATGGAACAGTAACTCTGAATATAACTAACTTAACAGAGCTGTCCCCTACTCTGCCCTCAGCATTCAAAGTAAGTTATCCAGAGGTTTTTTGGGTACAACCAAAAGAAAATTACTTCTGTAAAGCAATTTTAAAGCCTAGTTGGATTTAGAAAATATGGAATACAAATCTATATATAATTCATGCATATTATAGAAGGTATCTTTAGCTATTTGTTGCAATGTAATGCCAACTACCTCTTGGGGGAAAAGCATACATCTCCAGGGCCCTTGTTTGTAATGAATATAAGGGTTTCTTTCTCCCACTACCATTTCAAAAACAAGCAAAACAAAACTAAAACCCAACCCGTAGTCTAAAAACATTTCATACTGAACCAGATAGGTCATTAGATGGTGCAGTTTGTAGTCTGTAACTGCAGAGATAATACTGTAAATTATAGATAATCTTGCAGTCAAGAAAGAATCAATTTAAAGAAGTGTGATATTTACATTTGTCACTAATGTAACTTAAGTAGTAGCAGTTTTGTAGAAACAAAAAGAAGGATGACACAGAATATTTGTGAGGGATATTTTTCTAACAAAGTATTTCATAAACACCCTCCTCAGGAGTAAAGTACTGGTTGATTAAGTTCTGCAAGACAGTGTGAATACTGTGCTGTTTACTGGGTCTACAGATCTATCCAAGATATCCACGGGTCATTTGTCTACAAACCTCATTCCTCTCCTTGAGGATTTCCTACGCTCCAGCAGAAACACTCCAGTGTTTCAGAGAGACAATCTTTTCTGATATTATCTCAGAACGCCTTATGGTAATGAACACAGCTGCTGTCACAAAGCAAAACTGCTCAGTTCATATAGCTTTAACCAAATCATATCTGAAATGGTTTATTGGTTTGCTAATGACATGCAATTAACTTGCAAATAGTGAATGATACATCTAGGATCAATATCACTAGCAGAATGGATAAATCACAAGATCAGACATTATGAAATGTTAATAAATGCCTACAAATGTCTAAGCAGTGTTTATAACTAGTCCCCCAAAGGTATAATGCTGCACAGTTATGTGCACTCCCCCTCCACAGACCTGGGCTGTGTGGGTTACAGATGCGCACATTGTCATTGGGAAGTGCTTGGACACCTGCCTGGAGACCCTCCTGCAGGATATGTGGTGCTGTGGCTCTACCTGTACCCATTCTGCTCCCTGTGACTCCATAAGATCACACCCATACCCGCCGGGGCAGGTCTTCCCATGCCCGAAGCCCAGGAGTGGTGTGCAGGCTGCCCCAACAGCACCTATCCCACGAGAAAGAGCTCTGTCTGCCCCAGGCAGGCAGAGGTGGGGACACTGATGGGGTGGCTGCTAGCAGTGCCCATCCTGGTGTTCTACTCGTCTTCCTTTCTTCCCCAAGGGCTGTCACCAAAAATTTCCCTCCAAAAGTGGGAAATAAACTCTCCAAACAGTTTGTAGGGTTAGAAAGCCAACATTTCTTTGCTCAGGGCTGAGATACATGGGGAATCATGTACATGTACATGTACATGGGGAATCATGTACCATATACACCAGTTATCAAAACTTTTAACTGTTTATACATTTTAGTGAACAAAGGAGTTACTGTTGATTGGCTACAAGTTACATAGTTCTCTTATTAATTAGTATTCTATCTTCTATTGCTTAATGATTCTCTCGCTTCTCATACTAATTAGTCCACATGCTCAGTTTCTCTCTTCTTTTGGGTTGGTGGTCTGTGAGTCAGTCATCACAAATTCCCCTGACAGAATTGCCTTTTACCCACCTGGAGCTGATTTCAGCACAATTGCGGAGTTGGTTTTATTAATTTCTTCCTTATCTTGGGAGTCCTGCCAGACTTGTGGCCCATAAATTTTTCCATTATCAGTGGTACATCCTTTTTGCCAAGGTATATTAACTTCCTCCTCCAGGTCTGAGGTCAATGAAGCACATCAAGCCCTAAATTTTAATTTGACGTGGACATTACTTGCAGCTTGTTAGCTGCTGTTTCATGGATTAAACCTCTTCTTTTCTTGGAAGATACTTACCAGATAAAATATGCTTTTATTGTACATATTCCATGGGTGAACTTCTGCAAAAAGCATATTTACTTTGAAAAGGTTTTGATTTTCTGTCCAGTGTGTTAGAAATGATGTTACTTTATGCTGATATGACAGCCACATAAAGCTAACGTGACAGCCATCTTTACTGTTACACCTGGGTGATGCAGGCTTTCATATTTCCACTTCTGGATTGGGACAATTAGAACCTTAATGATTCAGGAATATGCTAATAATCACATCTTACCTAATAAAATGAGAACTACACATATAATTTATTAGTAGGTCTTGATTACACTAAAGGTTATACAAGTCAGGAAGATCTGGATAATTGCAAAGCTGTACTATGAGAAGTACTGTGATGCAAACCAATTTTAGGGTCCAAAAGATGATATTTCCCTATTACAGGTCTGGTGTCAGCACATAACATGAGGCCATGTTCAGATTTGGTTTAAAAATCAGTTCCTACAAAGGAGCTGGTGTTAACCCTCTGGTCCTGAGCAGAGCTGAATTAGGATTCAGTGCAAAGAGAGTTGATACATACAGTTAAGTGCTGGAATAAAAAAAGAGATGCCAAGCTATGTTTGCAGTCAGTTCACAAGGATCATCTGGCAACGCTCATATCTCGGATGTGTAGAAGTTCCTAAGCCAGACTGGAGTTTGGCTCAGGTTTGGCTCTGATTAGGAGTAGGAGGGTACCCTACATAAATTTTTCTTGCAAGTGTCACTTGCATCAGTTTTGAAGTCTGCTGGAATAGCTGCCTATTCCAGTCACAATTGAGTCTTCTGATATTTCTTCTGCCTCCTCTGACCATGGCATGGGATAGCTATTGTTTGGATATGCAGTGTCATTATTCTTAGTAGATAAGATGGTACTTTGCTGTCTGTTATGACAATGTGACTTGTAAATAGTCCTTCCTACCACTTTTACACCCTCATGGGTCAGTCAGTATACACAATCTCAGCAGACTTTTGCATTAGGAATTATACTAAATTGAGGCTCAAATCAGGGAAAAATAGTTTCTCTGTAAACTTATCATAACTAATAGAAGAAAAATGCAGTGATGTGTAAGCAGTATAGGAGAGTACACTGACAATTTTAATTATGCTACCTTCAGTATCTATTAATACAGTTTCAATATAACTGGATAATCTGTGGAGTAGTAAAAAAGGTTCAGAAAATAGTTATATTTCTTCTACTTAGTATTTCTGCAACACAAGTTCAATTTTTTCCTTAGTAAACAATTTAAAGTAATGGGTAGTCCACTTGGGATAATGCAAATTTTATCTTTGCCAGCCAAAAAGAAACATGATAATGAATTCTGTTCTCACACTCCCAATTTAGTAAGCAAAATAAATAAAAAGAAACTGCAATTGCTCAAAATCATTTACTCAGCAGGTGTTAATGTTAGTGTCCTGAGTGACAAAGGTCTCGTGAATAGTTTATTATAATATTAGCATATCAGAGTAGCTTCTTTTTCCAGAGAGATACCTTGCCAAGCATCTTAGGCCTTTAATTTAAATTTGGCTTTGCACAGTGGTACCTTACTCATTTGTTTTGAATTACTAGAGTAAATGAAGAGAAAGAAACATTTTATTTCAAAATTTGAATTCTGTAGTACCTTACTGTACAAGCAGAAGTGGGAAAAGAAACCCGGATCTCCAACCATCACTGTTCCTTCAATCTTCTTTTATTCATCAAATATTGAGCTTTTATTATAATACGTTATGAGATGATGGAAGTTTCTTTGTCAGCAGCAATTTCATGGCTTGATATACTTTTTTTTTGATCAAAACTGCATGAAAATCATGTTGATGGAATCATTTCCAAGATGCTTCAAAATGACAATGAATAAGTCTATTAAGTGTAAGGAAAAACATCCTTCAAAATAGGAACCATTCCTTCATGGTGATGTCTGATAATCTCTGTATTTAACAATCAGTCAAGCTTTCTGCTATGAGCACTCTGATTTTTTTCCTATTTGTATTTAACATCTGAGCCTATATAAAGTAAATTCCATTGGCTTATGGATGGAATGTAACAATGGCTGTCATTACAGATAAATATTTTGTTCATCAAAATCAAAATGTATTCATGTTTGTTTTTCAATTTAGAAGCAAAACTGATGACAAAAGTCTAGCTCAAATAGTTCGTGCTTTCTGAGTTCTCTTACCCGCACAAAAAAATAGAATCTAATAATAATTTTAGGAGTATATCTCTGCTGGCAAAGTTTTAAGTCCTAGCAGCAGATATTTGTTAGAAAAATAACCATTCACATGAGATATGAATCTACAAAAGTATTTTCTTTCAGACTTTCACAGTTCTGTTTCACGTAAAATCTGTTTTGGTGTATAGTTAGATTCAATAAAAAGAGGGTAAACTAATGCCCCCAGTGACCAGCATGTATCAGAGTACTGCATTTGCATTGGAAAAGTTAAAAAACAATCACAAAGATAATAGCTGTGTTGAATAAATTAGGCTGGTGAGAACTACTTGTGATCAGGAAACAAGAAATCATCAGTCTGCCATTAATAAAGCGGGGAGGCGGGGGCAGGGAGTAGTAGGAAAGGTAAACTACAGAGCCAGAGCTTGTCTTTTCCTTTATCTTACTTCAGGCTGTCATGACATAAGTTTTTCTCTTGAGGTTGCTGCTGGAATGCTTCATTTCCATTTTTGTTTAAAAATATTGAAAAGAGGATTTGGAAGCTGATCTCCCACTATTCAGGGAAACACAAACACCCATGAGATTATGGACTTATCTGAGTTTTTGTGGTAAGTTTCAAAATGCCTTTTTTTCTAATGAAGAAAAAAGAATATTTAATGTTTAAGACATCTGAAGATTTAAGCCATTTCCTGATCATTTGAAGTTCTGTGAGCTGTAGCAGACTAAAAAGCTTTATAGAATGGTAGGACACCAAAGTATTGGAAATAGGGGAGGGAATCATCTTGCAAAGAAATGTTTTCTGTGCACCTGCCTGAGTAGTTAACTAGGAAGATTAGAAAGTGTTGCAACTCTTGCAGCTGTGTTTGCTCAGTGGTGAAAAGTAACAAATAGGAATACGACACTTGATCTTTTTTAAAGGAAAAAAGCTCTAGAGAAACTATTTTTAAAAATTGTATCAACAAATGAGACCAAAACTCAGGTAGATGTAATTATCAACAGGTGATAGGCTGATCAGACTAAATGATTTAACATTCCCTATTTAGAAACAGTTGTATATAAAATAAGAACAAATTTTTAGTATTCTACATGACAATTGCATCATTTTTTGTTGTGGAAAGTTCTGATTTTTTTAAATTATGATTTATATTAGTACTGTAAAAATAAAGTCTGGGAGAATCAGATATTTAGATCGTCTACAAGCAGGTATCAAAAACAGTTTTAGAAACATTCCAGCATGGTCCTGAGAAATAAAGTTTGAGCCATAGCGGTGACTGGAAAATTCTATTTCAACTTTTTGGGAATATATAAAACTCTTTTTTTTGTTATTCCAAAGAATGAAAATTAAAAGTAAGAGTTTTGTTTGTTTGGTGTGGGTTTTTTAAATTGAAAACCTATTTTTAATTTAAAAGAAAGAAAAGAAAGAAAAAATATGGATGTATAACAAAAGTACTATGTATGTAAAGGGAATGTAAATTCACACTTTATTTTTAGCTAAACTTTCATTTCCTTGTGTATATTAACATCTCCTTCCTTGATGCTATGCATTCCAAATGCTCTTGTTGGAAATAAGGAATATTTATTACATAACATGTATAAATCTCTGAAGAGCTAAAGATGAAGTACAAGACAATTACTTTATATATGAAAGAAGGTGAAATGAAAGCAGTGTCTGACTAATATATATTTTTTTAAAAATTAGTTTAATTTGTTTATGTATGTCCTGGGTTGACCATATATTCTATTACCACCCACATAAGCTGGATAGTTCACAGTTACACACCCGATCCCTGAGGTACTCCTTATCTCAACTGAGATAACCACTCCAGCAGACAGCAAGCACCACGCATCCTGATTAGATCATCTCAGCTAATGGCCCTTTACACTCACTACACCCATCCTGAGTAGATTATCTTGATTAATGGCCCATCACCGGGTTTGATAAGCAGAGACCAATAGAACTTCAGAACCACTCTGAGTGAATTATCTTGATTAATGGCTCATTACTGGACTTGATAAGAATAGAACGTCAGAAACCGTGCACTCCTTCAAGAGCCTCATGTGAGCTCATTGCCAAAGCAACCAATAGAATATCGGGAAAATCCTCTTTCATTGTGGAAGTCCCAGCCCCTGGGGGAGGTACCAGCCAACAAACACAACATAAAAGCAAGGATTTGGGATGGGAGAACACACTCTCGACTCGACTCAACTCGACTGCACTCCACTCCACTCCACTCCGCTGGACTGCCAGACCACTGGAAACCCAGAGGTCTTCAGACTAGACCTTCTACAGGACCAGTGCCTAACTGGACTACACAGCTCCCACCCTGGTACTGTGACTCTGTCGGTTTGTTTAAGCTGGTGCTTCTGTATTACTGCATTTATTTCAACCTTTCTATTAAAATTGTAATTTTGACCTAAAATCTCTCAAGGTATTTTGTGTCGGGTTAATTTCCCCTGCTGGTTTACAGTCAAACCAGCACAATGTACTAAGTGGCAGCTAAGAATTGAAGACATAAATAGGCTCTCATCTCTTTTTATATTATGGCTTCACGCTTTCTGTAAATCTTCCTTTCTTCAGACAAAGTATTCCTTGATCAGACCATTTCCCTTCTTCCTTTGCATCAAATCAAGAGCACACATAATGTGAGACCACTTCAGTTGTAAATGGAGCCTTTAATATTTAAACAATTCTGTTGTTATTAGATAACTTTAATTTATAAGGACTGTATAATTAGCTGATATATCTTCCAGTTTTTCAAAAGTTTTTGCACTTTATAGCTTGTGTTTAGATAAAACTAAGACGCAGTCCATGGATCATTCCCAATAGTGTGTATTTCTTCAGCTGCCAGTTTTCTGGCCCATTCTGTGTTCAGTTAGCATTAATACTTGGTATTGAGCTTGGATATATATATTTTTTTTAATATATGGGTGTAAATAATCAAACCTATACATTCCTACATATGAAAAATAACCCGGTATGTGGCCACCTGAAATGGAAGAATTCTGACAGTGATTTAATCTGCATCTGAGCCTCATGACATCTTTAGTATACCCTTCCCCAGCATCACACTGTTAGATATGGAGGTAGTATTAGCCCATGTCTCTAAACATGATATAGAGAAATTCTCATTGTGAATGTATCTGCTTGTCATAGTTTGATCCTGTGTGGGACAAATTTGGTTAAAAACAGGTTAAGGACAATTCTATGAGCCACTTAGTGTTCATATGACGTCTCTGTGAAAGGAATGTTATAAAAAAACATCTAGGAAGTGACGCAGACTTGCTCTCACTTCCTTTCTTGCTCCCTGGCTGGCTGCTGACCCACAAGAGGGAGAGGCTTCCCCCCACCCTCGGGTCAGGGGCCTACGGCCCGGGGGGCCGGCGGGGGCAGCCAGCCTCACCCTCCACCAGTCCTGTGCCATTCCGGACCTGAGAGGAGCTGGTCTATAGCCATCTGGACCAAGGCCAAGCCGAGAGAAGCCGAGTTAAGTTACGCAGAGAGAAAGCTGAGCCGAAAAAAAGCCGAGAAAAGGCCAAGAGAAGAAAAAAAGCACTTGCTTACAGAGGTGTATTGGTGAGATCAAAGAGTGATCTTGCTTTTAAGATAAGGTAGAGATTTAAGTAGCAGCCAAGAGACTTACTTAAAATTTGGACGGCTGCCAGTGCAGAGCATACGGGGGAGAAGCAGCCTTGGGCCTGGGGAAGCAAGCCTCGTTACAGCTGCATTATCTAGTGGGAGTACGTAAACTGTTATAAACACTTTTGTAGGCATTTTCTGCAAATATTAACCTCTTCTCTAAGCTAGGGAGAAAGGAAAGCAGTCACGTGAAAAACTAAATATGGAGTCCAGTAGCCCAAACGGAAGAGAAGACAAGGAGTGGCAGGAAGTGCCAGAGAAGCCATCTTTACCAGCATCAAGATCCATCTTTTTCTGTGAGCTGTGCTGTGTGATCTGAAATAATACCAAACTAAATATCTTTTTAAATCACAGTTTAGACATGGGGGAGTTTGAAAATTTGCAGCCTAAAATAAGAACATTTTTATGTTGTGTTCAGATGAAATTTGCAGCCTTTGCAGCCTTTGGAGATTATGAGTAAAGCAGAAGCCTGTTGCCTTTGATGCCTTTAGGCTGGAATGACTTACTCTTAAAATGTTTAACCCCAACAGACTTTTCTTGTGACCCACAAACTGCCGAGAGTATTGTGGGAGAGAGGATACACCACTGCAAAAACCTGGGCGAGCTGTGGTGTTTCTGGAAGGTTTGGAACCACGATGAAGATACTTCTTAGGGACCTGTCTTCCGTGGGATGGATTCCATTACACTACAGAAAGAACTCTCTTTATCCCATAAAGTGGCAATAAGAACTCTTAATCATAAGATCAGAATCTCATGTTTGCGTCCTTTGCATGATCAGTGAGAAGGATTGGAATGTATGGGGGGACAGTGATATTTGTATATTATGCCTTAATATTTTTCATTATTTTTTATTCTTTCTATTCTTAGTAGTGTTAATGAAATAAATAATCATTTTTCAAGTTTGTAGCCTGTTTTTGCTGTCTCCTCTCCTCTGAAGAACTAAGCGTGGGGATCTGGAGTTTGCCTCCGGGTTAACCCTTGACACTGCTAAAGGCATCACATACTTGGTCTACAAACCCAAGCACCTCTTCTTTTGCTGCAGTGTGAATAGACAGTTCAGTGTCTGTCACTGCCTGTTTCTGCTAGAATTTTATAATCAAAAGAAAATGAAATCTGAGTAAGTTATTCCATATGCTCAACACTCTTCAGAAATGAACACTTGGAAGCATTTGCAATGTATATGAACAGCTCTACACACAATACATGTGAACATTTAAACTTTATGAAATTAAATTTACAGGCTAAGCAGTTCTAGATTTTATGATCTTTTTAATATGTATACATATGTATGCTCCTACTTATCACTCCCTTTTAGAAACAGACGGGCAATGTGAGAAGCTCCTATTTTGCTAAACAAAAAGAGAATATAGGAGAAAATAACATTTTTCATTTCATTGCAAACAAAAAACCTAAAATAAAACAACTGCAAAGTCACCAGCTGTAATTTTCTGCTTTTTAGGATGTTACTATTTGCCAGATTTTTGAAAGGCCTCACTTCAGTAGCTGTTTCTTTTTCTAAGTTTGGCCACAAGCATTGCAGTGGGAGTGACAATATGCTGAGCTCTGTTGAAAATGTTGTTGATGCAGAACAATTGAATGAAAAATTTTGGTCCTGAGCCCTGTAGAATAACAAAATCCACATCACCAAGCTCATGGTTATATAGTACCTGGCTGTGCTCTGGTTCAAAAAACTGAATATCTTTCATAGATATAAGGAAGCATTTAATCATACAATTCATCTCGCATATAACCTGGAGGGGAAAAAAAAATCCCTGGGGCCATCTTTTTTATATAAACCAGGTGTTGATATAAAGTATTACAATACTAAGTGCAAATTCTGGGATGTTTCTGGTTAAAAGTGTAGGATTTTTTATTATGTTTTTCTATTTAGTTGTTTGGGGTTTTATAGAAAGAAGAGGACAGAAAGAAGAAAATAATTAAGCCAAACAGCAGGTAAGAAACTAAGCTAACTAAATAAGATTAGGGATGATGTCTTAAAAACAGGAAAGATTTCTTAAGTAATTGTATTCTCATTTTAGAAATGTTATAAATTTTCCAAATTTTTCTGTGTTTGAATTTTCATAGCATTAAGGATAGAATATTTAATGCTTGGGTATTCCACAATATAAATGCTCCTTAACAATTTTCCCCTAAGTAAATTTTCTTCTCATATTGTCTGCCTAATCATAAGCCATTTTAATTTATTTCTCTTTCATCTGTTTAATTGGTGCCTTCACACCTTGAATATGAAGGTAGTTCTGAACTCTTTCCTTTTTACATACTTCCCCTCAGTGTCAAAGCAGAGACAAGAATGATAGAGATAAAAAGGACACGGAGTGGTTTCTGTAGAGGATAGAGATGATACAACTTAAGAAGGATATAAAGAGATCCAAAAGTCTTGACAAGCCCAATGAAAATTATTAAGAAACAGCTGCTTCACTCCTTTACTCATAATAAACTCAGAGGCATCTCGTAAAGTTAGATCATGGGTTCAGAGCAAGCAGATAGGATTTTTGTTTAATTAAATGTGAAACTCATTGCCACAGGATTCAGTGGATGCCAACTTTGCCTTTTTTTCCATTTTTTAACAACAGGCTATTGCATTAATTTGAAAAGATAGTGAGCAGATCAAGTAGAACTTTTTGGAGAGAAGGACAAGTTGTACTTTCCTCTGCTGAGTACAATCAGGATGGGGTGATGGAGGAGGAGACAACAACCTTTTAGACATCAGAATCCAGCAGTAAGGTAGAGATAATTGCTATCACACTACAGAAGGAATTGTTACTTTATGGAATTAAGACAATCACAGTGAACAATAGCAAGAATACCAGAAATCTTTGTTAATGTGAATATATTGTACATAGATATGGCAAACCATAGCAACTTAGAAGCAGTGTAATACCTCATATTCATGATTAAGACACGGGTTGTTGAGTTGTTTGAATTGAACAAACTATTGCCCAGTTGTTGGTCAGTGAATAGTAGAGAGACTGAATAGTTTCTGTTCTGACCTTTTACAGGTGGAATTCTAAAACCGAAAGGAGGAAGAGGAAACTCTTCACAGAATTTATACCACATTATGTTTTGTTGTTTTATTTGTAGGAATAATTGTAGCTTTGGTATATGTGTGTTGTCCTTTTTATACATGTGGCTATGTGTGTCCACCTCTAAGATACTGAAGCCGACCTCAGGGAACGCAAGTTGTAATTCTACAAACCTTGCAGGGAAATTAATTTTGGAGTTTACATGACTTTGGAATCAGACAAACCAGGGAATTTGTGTGGCTCTCCCAATATCAGCAGAGCAGGGCCTAAGATTTTTTGCAACACCCACAGATCTGTCAATCAATTTATGTGAACCCCAATTTTGGAAAGGACCTAATACCTTTATTCCTGCCCCCTGGTGGTTAAAAGTTAAACTGCCGTTAAAATGGAGGGCCCATTGCCTATTAATTGAGGGAAAATCTGAGGTTGTGGAATGACCCCCATTCCCACACCAAGCAGGATTTAAAAACATGAATTTTGCATAGTATAATAACATAGTAGGATTTCAGGGTCAGGATACACAAAACACATCATATCTGGAAGTTAATGTCTTGCTGATCTCCAGGGAGATTGGCATACTTGGGATGATCAAGGAAGGTATGCTATTAACAGGGGTGTATTGAATTCCAAAATCCATAACTAATAGGGCTCCTTGTCAATCTTTCCCTTTTTATCCCACTTCTCATCCATTAAGACAACTGGATTATTGCAAAGCACCATATATGCTAAAAGTTTTCTTTTCATGGTGTATAGAATTACCAAACAGGGCGGGAACATTACCTATAAATTCTTCCAACTATATGTGGATGTGGTCCAGAGACAACCCTATTTTAAAGCCTTTGAAGTACGTGAACACCTCCTCTACAAACCCATTCACGCTTGTCCACACAAGTCCAACAAGTGTCAAAAATGGCTTCAAAAAATCAGTTGGCATTAGATAAGCAGCCTGCACCATGAAATACTCTTCTGCGCTCCTGGTATTTAGGCTGTTTGAAATTTTCCTGGGCTCCTAACTCTACTTGTAGCAAAGGTGGCTGGTTTAGTTATGGATTATAGCCGCTATATTGACATGAACTTGTGGACATACTATTTATTAAAATGTAGAAATACATTATGAAAGAGAAAGAAAAAAAGAAACTAAAGCAAATATTCACCTATCTCCTCAAAATAAAAAAAGTTCATACAGTGAAAATATTTTCCACATGCTTTCCAATTGATTGTCATATATGCTCTGCAATGTACAAAGCTGACTATTCTTTAAATTCAATCGACCTGATAATCTACTTTTTAAAATGCCCATTCAAATGATATATTAGGGGTGAAAAAAAAATTGCAAATGTATTTCATAGCTCTGCTTTTCTACTCAAGATGAACAGAAAATAAGCCAACAAAGCATTTTTGCTGTGATTATTTCAGACCCCGGAGCTGCATAGCACATTTGTAAGTCCTCGGTTACATCAGAATGACAAGCCATCGAAAAATTCTGTTGTGTTGCCTTAAAGACATTTCAATGCAATCATTGTGTGGTTAAATAAGATTTGGGAAATATTATATCTAATGTTAGAAAAGAATTTTCGGGGCTGTACTGGCTCATACTGGATTATCTGCCCCACAGTGAAAATCTCTTCATCCAAAATCGTGTCTATGAAAATGTGACTACTTTTACCTAGTGTTGAAAGAAGGCAGAAGTGGAAAAAATTAAGTGGCACATATTAACTGCCATGCATTAAAAGGATGTACACTGCTGAAGCACCTATAAGTAGGATATATGATACTGTGAAATTACTGCCTTACTGCTTTAGGCTGTTGATTAGACAACAACGAATTTTCTTATTCTACTGATAGATTTATTATTAATAATATAATGAAAATAATTCTTTTTTATATTAAAATAAAATTAGAATAACGAGAGAATGCATATCACATTAATTTTAAAATATGCATACAAAAAGAAAGGGAAATCTATTCAGATCAAGTCAAAAATATATGTTAAGGATATTTAATTGAAATCCGTATATCTCAGTGCAAGTATCCTTGAGTAATACTTCTTGCTTTTTATAATATACAATCGAAAAAGTCCAATGCTATGGTTAATGTTTCCAATTTAAGAATCCTAAGAGCAAACTGACAAACTACCTTGTCAGTTTTACTAATGCACTAAATGAGGCCGGGTTTTCAACATTTAGACTTCCCTTGAAAAGATGCCCTTTGGAAATTAGAAGGGGCTACTACCTAAGCTGTGCAACGAATTCTGGTACGGACCAGTAATAATGGAGTGTACTAATCATCTGGTAGTTATGTCAATTTAATGACTCCGTACACAACACATGCATATCTAGATTGTTGCCTCGCGAATGGAGGCAGGCGCCCTGGAACTGAGACGACAGCACGGCGACCCGGCCTCTCCCGGGTCACTCGGGCCAATGACACACTGCACCACTATGGTGGATGGACGAAA
>JACAXG010000001.1:20299040-20317356 GCA_018881555.1 Amblyornis subalaris
TTACTACGTCAGGAAAAGGGGACTGTGGGATAGCTGGAGTTAGTAAGGAGTGGAAAAGTACTGGGTTTTTAGGAGGGGGCACATGCATACTTCGGGTGATTGCTTATCTTTTGGGAGGGTTAGGATTAGGGAGAAGTTTCAGCTCTGCTATTGCCTTCCCGTGACATCCCGTGATCTTCCGTTCGCCTGTCCCTGCCTGTCACACTAGATAACCCTTAGAAAAGAATAGTTAAAGCCTACATAACATTGAATGTCACAGTATATCTGAAGAGAGTTGCATATTCTTAGAATCATATAGACCTGAGCACAATTGAATGCTGAATGACTAAGACAATTGTCTTTGTAAACCCTAAACAAGAAATAATTTTAAAAATCTGTTGTTTGAAGTTGGCTTGAGACATCCCCAAAATATTTTTCGATATATTTTGAGATCTCTAGATCTGAGTACGATTTTATTTGATTTTGAATCTATTTTTTTAAGTTACTTAAATGCAGAAACATAATGAGAAAAGGGTTAGTTTTTTGTTTATTCTGGTTTTTTTTGTTTTGTGTCATTCATTAATGAAGTCAAATAAGTCTTCTCTCATGACAGTCTGGATAATTGACGTCTGTAGATCTTACTTATTTGTTACAGAAGATTCCAGTATTTCAAAAATCAATGCATCTTTTATCTTTCCCTGGGTCATCACTTTGTTTCAAAGAATGTGTTCCTCTGCTTGTGAGGCGTTCAGGAGGTATATCTTCCTCTTTCGCCTCCCAGTAGTTACTTTGGAAGGGTGACCATTAAAAGTTACAGTTGAGTGTCCTGCTGAAGTTTAATTATTGCAGAAAACTCATGAGAAGGAATGGCCTCTAGGGGAATATCACATGCACAGCTCAATAATCCTAATCAATCTAATTAAATTTCTGTGAAATAAGCATTTTTAAAAGATTTGCAGGAGTCCGGAAAGTTTGTCTTATTGTTTAGTGTTGCAGGCTCTGTCTTTAATCAGGGAAGGTTTCTCAAATGTTGCAATGAATAATGCATTAGATTTGAATGGAAAAGTCCTTGCACAAAACAACTGCAATGGCATAGTAGGGAATACTTTCCTTTTGAGAGCAGACTTGCTGATGTAATTTCCTGGTGCCTTGTGATGGGTTGACATTGGCTGGACACAAACTGTCTATCTAGGTCACTCTATTGTTTCCTTCCTCAGCTGGAAAAGAAGAGAAAAAATATAAGGACAGTCTCATGGGTCAAGATAAAGACAGGGACAGATCATTCACCAGTTACAGTCATGGGCAAAAAAGACAACTTTGGGAAAAATAATTTAATATATTACAAATCAAATCAGAGGTGGGTAGTGAGAAGTAAAACAGAATCTTAAACATCTTCTCTCCACCCTCCTTTCTTCAGGGCTCAACTTCACTCCCAAATTCTCTACCTACTTCCTCCCTGTGGCACCCAGGGACCGAAATGGGAATTGTGGTCAGTACATCCCACATTGTCTCTGCTGCTCCTTCCACCTTAGTGAAGGACTCCTCATACTTTTCCCGTGCTCCAGCATAGGGTGTCTCCCATGGGAGACAATCCTCTATGAGCTTCTCCAGTGTAAGTCCTTCCCATGGGCTGCCGTTCTTCACAAACTGCTTCAGCATGGGTCCTTTCCACGGCATGCAGTCCTTCAGGAACAGACTGCTCCAGCATGGGTTGCATGTGGTGTCACAAGTCATAGAATCATAATAGAATTTCAGCATGGTGTGGGTTGGAAGGAACCCTAAAGATCATCTAATTCCGACTACTGCTCCAGCCCTCTGATCATCYTTGTGGCCTCCTCTGGACCCCCTCCAACAGGTCCATCTCTTGTGCTGAGGACCCCAGACCTGGACATAGTATTCCAGGTGAGATTTCATGAAAGCAAAGTAGAGGAAGAGAATCGCCTTTTGATGCAGCCCAGGACCCTCTTGGTTGATAGAACACATTTTTTCTCAGCTTCAGCTTTTTATCTATGAACATCTCCAAGTCGTTCTTGGCAGGGCTGCTCTCACTCAATTCTCCCAATCTATACTCATGTCTGGATTTGCCCTGGCCCAGGCACAGAACTTCTGCACTTGGATTGTTGAACTTCATGAAGTTCTCATGGGCCCAATTTTCAAGCTTGTTGAGGTCCCCCTGGATGTCATCCCATCCTTCTGTTGTGTCAACTGTACTGCTCAGCTTTGTGTCATCTGCAAAGTTGCTTAGGGTGCACTTGATCTAACTGTCTGTCATTGAAAAATATTAAAGAGCACTGGTCTGAAGACAGAACCCTGAGGGACACAACTCATCACCAGCCTCCACCTGGATGTAGAGCCATTGATTACAACTCTCTGGCTGTATCCACCCAGCCAATTCACTGACTTAGCCACTGAATAGTCCACCCTTCAAATCCATGTCTCTGCAATTTTGAGATAAGGATGTCATGCGGGACTATGTCAAAGGCCTCACAGAAATTTGGGTAGATGACATCAGTCAGTTTTCCCTATTTTGACCATTGCAGTCAGTTCATCATAGAAGGCCACCAGTTTGGTCAGGAACAATTTGCCCTTAGTGAATCCATGCTGGCTGCCTCAGATCACCTCCTTGTCTTGTGTGAGCCTTGACATTGCTTCTATGAGGATCTGCTCCATGAACTCCTCAGGCAAAAACGTGAGGCTTACTGATTTGTAGTTCTTCCTTGGGTCTTCCTTTATTGTCTTTTTAAAAATCAGAGTGATGTTTCCCTTTTTCCWGTCACCAGGGACTTTGACAGCTATGAATTTTCAAATATAATGGAGAATGGCTTGGCAACAATATCAGCCAGCTCCCTCAGGACCCTGGGATGCATCTCATCAGTCCCCTGGGATGCATCTCATCAGTCCCCATAGACTTGTGGCTATTCACTTTGACCCAAACCTGTTCTTTGCTTGCAGTGGCAGGAACCTTTCTACCCTAACTCCCACCAAGAGATTCAGGTACTTGAGACATGTGGGAAACCTGACTGCCAGTGAAGACCGAGGTGAAGAACTCAATGAGTACCTCAGCCTTCTCCATATCTGTAATTACCAGTTCTTTCTTCTCACTCATCATGCATGTTCACTCTTTCACTCTACTTGGGTTTTCCTTGGGCTTTTTCTTTCTGACCTATGTGCTTAGAGAATCCCTCCTTGTTATTCTTCACATTGATTAACAAGTTCCTTTCCAATGGTGCCTTAGCTTCCATGATTCCATACCCACACATTCAAACTGTATTCCTGTTCTTTTCCCAGGTCACCTATCCCTTCCTCCACTGGCCATGCATCTCCTTCTTACTCCTCTGTGTGAAAAGCAGATATTTGCTCAGCTATGTCGAGTTCTGGCCTGCCTTGCCTTACTTTCTAAACATCAAGATGAAGAGCTCCTGTGCTCCAAGAAAAGTGGCCTAAAGTTCTGGGTTCTGACTTGGATATTTGCCAGGTCCCTGTTCCTCAAGATCATGAACTCAACCAGGGCACAGTTGCTATAGCCCAGGCTGCCACCAATCTAAACCTTTTCAAGTAGTCAGAACCAGGTCTGGTAATGCTCCTTCTCTAGTTGGTTTGYGTAATAATTGAACCAGAAAGTTATGCTTGATGCACTCCAGGAGGCCCCAGGATTGCTTTTCAATCCAGCCAGCTGTATTTCATTTCCAGCAGACATCCAGTTGGTTGAAATGCCCCGTTAGGTTGAACAGTTTGTTCCTGAAGGACTGCACACCCTGAAAGGGACCATGCTGGATCAGTTTGTGAAAAACTGCAGCCCATGGGAAGGACTTATGCTGGAGAAGTTGTTGAAGGACTGTCTTTCACAGGAGGGGCCCTATGCTGGAGCAGGGGAAGAGTGTGACAAGTCCTTCCATTGAGGAGGAATGTCGCACTTGGACACAAAAAGAGCTATACGGACTCAGCTCTGTCAAGAAGGAGCAAGAAGGGGGCTGGATGACCCCGAGCTTGTTTATTTATATGTTCTTAGAAACCACCGTGGATTGGAGGGTGAGGTTACCGCCTCTCAATCACACTGGTMAAAGGRAAAATCTATCAAACGTCTCCGCCTAGCAAAATGGAATGTAAACAATAAAATACGGTTAGCAAAACATGGCTATGTTTACAAAAAATGCATGGGAACTCTGTTACAGAAGTGAAAAACATTGAGGAACTGCAAAAYCCAGGGCGACAGAGGAAGGAGCAGCAGAGTCAACATGTAGTGAACTGACTGCAACTCCCATTCCTCATCCCCCTGCACTGCTGGAGGGAAGAAGGTCAAGTATTTGGGAGAGAAATTGACACTGGGAAGAAGGGAGGCGGGGGGGAGGTGTTTATTTAAGATTCAGTTCTGTTTCTAATCCTACTCTGACTTGATTGGTAATATATTAAATTATTTTTCCTCAAGTCAGGTCTACTTCATCTGTGACTGTAAATGGTGAGTAATCTCTCCCTACCCTGATGCTGACCCTGATGTCAAATCTTTCATTATATTTTCTCTTCCTGTCCAGCTGAGGAGGGGAGTGGTAGACCAGCTTTGGTGGGCATGTGATGTCCAGCCAGCATCAACCCACCACAGAACCAGAGATCAAAGCTGCATGCAATGTCAAAATTCTCAAAGTGGATTAGTCCTTAGTCAAGCCAGCTAGAGGACTGAAGAAGAGAAAAGCTGACATGAAGAATGATGATTACACCAAACTATTAAATAATCCAACAGTTACTCTAATTGCAAATTTCTTGATACAGTCTTATTAAACAGCCTTATTAAAGGTGTCAGTAGTAAGCAAAACTGAGGTCTGCATAAGGAATCAATAATTGCAAGCAGGTACTTTCTGTGCCTTTGATAAAAAATAATTTTAAAATAAAATTAGAAAAGAACAGAAGATTTAATTTTGATAATTAATGACATGCACACATGACTTTTTGTTTTCTGATTTGCTCCTATTTTCTCCTATAAAACCTTTAGTGTAAGATATAAAAAAAACCAAGATGGCTTACTTTGAATGAAGTTACTTTTGCTCTGTTGCAATTACTTTCTACAGAAGTTGTTAAAATGAGAGGATTTGCTATACTTGAATTTAAAAAAGAAAAAAAACAAGGCAAGAAAAGCCTGGCTTTTACTGGCTAAAAGGTACTGAAATTCAGAAGAATAATGTACCAAATACAGCAAAGTAAAATTACAGGGGGTGAAAAAAATGTACACGTAGAAATCTGAAAGTAAATTCCATATTGCATGTGGCAGCATTATTCCGTTTCACAGGATACTGACACTAGGTTCAGGAAATTTGAAAAATAGGGATTTCAAAACATACCTTTAAGCTACATCTTTTCTCATGTGCATATTTCTTAGTCTTTCACATTAATGGTAGGTGTACGTCAGAATGCAAATTTCCTCAGTTAAACTTAGAATTAAAAAGAAAACTTGAATTTTAGAACTAAACTTCCTGTAAGTTTGAATCATATTCCCATTATTCCAATGAGGATTGATTTCTATTAAAATTCCAGCCCATTTTAGTCTTTGTAATGAGCCTAAAATAGCTGCCAGCTTGCAGTGCTGGAATTAATGATAATCGAATGTAACACAAAATGTATTTCCATATTTTGTATTGCTTAAATGATTTCATCTCAGATGCAGTATGATTCTTTTTAGAGATGACTACTTCTATTTAATCTCTTTTCCAATTTTAATTTGAATTTCATATTGTTCCTGACTGTTTAATGAATATTTTGGGAGATGGCCATAGTGTTGTTAATTATACCGGAGACTGAGTATAATTAATTCTTTTGGACCCAAAGTCAGCTAGTTAATCGATTTCTGATGAAACTGAAGATTAAACACAGATAGTTCACTCCTTCCTTCATTCATTTTAATTTTTCCCTCTTTGAATTCAATCAGATTACTTTGGGAAGTCATTGCTGGCAAATCAATTTGTGGACCCATTTGGGGTATTATCCAGATGTTAACAGATGGATGATCCACTCAGGCCAGTCACCTTCGTACCAATTTTAATTTTTCGATTTTTAAAGAAAATCTTTTAATTCTTTTAAGTAGATTTACTAGCTTTCTTTTTAATTCATATTTAAATGATACTTTATTGCCTATTAACAGAATAAAAAGAGATCCTCAAAAGAGTTCTCTGTAGACCAGACAATTCACAAAGTGAAAGCAATGTAGTGGTGTAGAAGACATTCCTCATATTAGCGAGGCATTAACTCATGTAGCTAAATTTGATTTTAGGGAATGGCCTGTAAATGCTCAAATGAAAAAGAAAAAATATATTATAATGTCCAGGAGTTTCTATAATATTTTCTTCTGGTGCTATAAATAATGGTATATTTTCATTTTTGATGGTAGGAAAAGCCCTAAAGGAGATAATCAACAAAAGGGCAAGAAAAAATTTAAAAAGAACAGAAGGAGAACTTCTCTGCAGTCAATGAGAGAAACCTTGTGCATTTTTTCATTTATTACTTTATTATTGCAGTAAGAGATACTTTTAGTCTGCTACTTTCATACTGCAATGGCTCATGACCCAAAGGTACTCTTTATTCAATATCCTATTGTGATCAGACTTAAGACAGCTTTTAATGCTGTYTCTTTACAGGCAAGTGAGAAAAGAGCACAAGTGTACAGGGTGATTCATTATCTATATTTTCTGGAAAACTAGGGTCGATGATAAAATATTTAACAGTGGCTGCTTACATAAATTAATCTCTTTTGGACAAGATGTGCAAACATATAATTCAATCTCCCCAGCACTTGAGCACATTATATGTTAAATTTGTGTTAAATATATTACCGAATTAAAGCCTCGTTATTAACTCAGAAATATTTCCTGTTTCTCAGACGAAGATCAGATGTGCATGTTCTTTGTCAGGAATTGTACTGTTTAACATTCAAACAGTGACTATGTCAATCTGTAGAAACAAAGACTTCACCAGATTAAAAGCTATTCAGTTTTCTAATTAATGTTCTTACAGTATAATTTTGGCAACCTTTCTGCATATTTAGAGCAGTCAGTGGTTAACTTGAAATTTCATTTCCACAAAACTTACTTTTACATTTAAAATTAAGTGAAATGTTAGTAATTTATCATAATATTAAGGCCTTTTAAGTTCAGTCTTTTTTTTTAAGGGAAATGTGAGTAAGTATTAAACAGTCATTAAAAAGTAAGAGGAATTTACATCTAAGTTTAACATTATAGAACAGCAGAGTGCTAGGTAAGGAATGTATTTGGTCTTAAAGTTAYAACACGAAAAGAAGTCTAACGAGTAATGAGGGATGTTTGGATTCAATAATACCTCCAATCATCATGAAAAAAGTTTATCTTCAGGCTAGGTCTTGCTCTAGGAGATCATGAAGACAACTATCAATTGTTCAAAGCTCAAAACAACTTACTGTAAATAGTTGTCTTAGCTATCTGAGTCTGGGAATGGAAGATCAAAGTGTTAGAATATAGAATGCCTCTTTATAACCTTCTTATCCCTGAGGTCTAAACAATGTGTGAATAGGTGATTAGATCTTCACACTCATGAAAGACTGCACACTAAATCTTGATGTGTCATAAAACAGAAATTTAGTCCTGTCTCTAGAAAAATGTRTGTGCTTCCATAGTATTTGGGTGGTTTGACTGGACACTACTATGGCCATTGTATTTATGAAATATTAGTCGAATATTAGATTAGATTTTTTTTAATTAATAAAATGGCAGGGAGATAATTTGAAGTAATCTAAGATACTGGATTTTATGGCTTGTGTGCTTTCCTTTTTAATAGCAAACACTCCTGTTCATGTTTGTGTTAGCTGTGCAGATATTGAGAATCAGGGACTCAGACCTTAAGTGCTGTTAAATTCACATTTGTAGTGACATTTAAAGCCAAGAGTTCAGAGAAGTGAATTTCAATGACACTTCTTTTTTTGTAGCTATTCTCATATTACCCAGCTATAAATGGGAAGCTGGTTATATGCATAGAATTACTGGATGTGAGATAAGCAGCAGAATAGGATACTTACTCCATTTTCCTCTTCCTTTCCCTTTCCAGAGTTTCACCCCATGCCAGTGTAGTTTGATCATATTACATTGATACCTGAACTCTAACGGACACCTGACCATATTATTAATTCAGAAGTATCTAATTAATATTCAGTGGAATGGAGTGTCTCTTTCTATTTCTATTCTTGGCTTTTAATATGTATTTACCCAATAAATTACATGGAAATAATAGGAGAATCTGCTGAGTTGCAGGTGTTCCCTTTTTAATGAAAGAAGAAAATTCAATTAGACCACATATCATATAATGAAAACTGATTTTCCACTTTGTGTAGAAAATGTCAACAGATAATATCATTTTGTTTATTTACACCTTTCATAAGCGAAGCAGAAGAAATCACCATTAACTCTAGCAAATCTAATCAAAGGATGGTAAATAATCTGCTGCAGTAAACTCGCCACAATGCAGACTGCAATAAAACAATGCTGTTAAGACTCACAAAGGATAACCCTGTGTTCTGGCACTTTGTCTTTCCACTGCTGCATTTCCTTGATTTATCTTTCTAAAAGTAATTGTAGTTATGCTGATAATGATGATGATGATGATGATGATGATGATGATGGCAGCAGTGATAACAGTAACAGCTGGTGTGGTAGAAGTTACTGCAAGCAAAATTAGTTTCATTCATTTAAAAAATAGTCTGATCTGTCCAACTGCTGAATATTGCTAAATGAAGCTATTGGTTACAGTATGTGCCAAAAGACTAAAAACAAAAGCATTGCAAAATTCTGTTAAAAATACTGAGAAGGACTCCAGATTTTCCAGCTACTTCTGTTGCCTACAGCCAGCTTCAGATTAGCCAGGTCAGTGCTAAGAATCTGAATATGTGCAATGAACCTTGATTTTGCTTTCTGGTTTGTTTTACTTTTATAGCTGGCAAATATAGTCAAAAACCTATCTAAAAATCAAACTGTATATTTTTTTTTTAATTAACTCTTTGTTTCTTTACTGCAAAGAGGTAATGATTTTTTAATGTGTTTGTGGYGCTATTACTAAGCATTTCATACCAAAGAGAACTTTTTCAAGGTCTCTGTCTTAATTTTAAATTTTTTCACAGCATGGCTTTAGATATGCCAAAAAGATCGTGATCATATTTTCTCACATAAAACTACACTTCAAGCTGTCTACCAAAGTGATCCTGTGGATAAGGAGGGTGGAGAAACCAAAGAAACCCAAACAACAACAACAACAAACTAGGAAAAAAGCTAACCAAGCCAAACTCTCAAAGGAGTAAAAATGAAGAGCTCTGAAGTTTGTTTTTGTAGACCACATGATTTGTTTGCTACACACAGCTGTTTCTTGAAATTTATCAAAAGGCARACTGCCAAAATAGCAGGATTGTTATTACTACTAGCGGTGCTATTAATAATAATAATTTTGCCAACTCTGGCTTTACCGGTCCTTCACTTTCATTATTGGTCCTTCAGCAAGAATTCATTCCTATGCTTAGTTCTTTATCAACATCACTCTACTATCTTTCCCCCTAATTAGATTCYTTATTCACCTGTTGGAGGCTGAAGTTTTTTCAAAGATGAAGGTTTCTTGTGAAAAGGCATTTTTACTGAAATGTTAAGCTGAAGAAGGAGCATGATTATGTTATATATSTTATTAAGCATAATTTTATAAGAAAGCTCCTCACTTCAAAGAGAAGAAATTGCCTAAATATTCAGTACCTTCTCTCAGGATTACTGGGGGATTCAAACTATGACTGTGCAGAAACCCGGAAACCTTTCTATGAACATAACTTAGAACTCCCTGGTCCCAGATTCTCTGAACCAGGTTTCTTGACTGCTATTATTTTTTGGGTCTCTTTGGGGTAGATTTCTTCCAGCATTCGTTTCAGCACAAAACTCAGCTTCACAGGGGCCACTAAAGGAGGAGATTATAGTCTAAAGAAGCGAGCAGTGTCCTGGAGGCAGCTATCTCTCCAGGCTGGACTGCACAATGAGTCAGATGGTGATCATAGAAAACACCACAACGTGTTGCTTAAAATAAAACTGTTACAACATTTCTGAAGGGGAGGCTCTGAGCACTGGGTCTCAACAGTTTAAAGATACCCATGTTCAAAGCAGAGAAAATTTAGGCTAGTCCTTACCTTTCCATTACATGTATTACTTATTAACATGTAATTTTGGGGGACAGCACACTCTGCTCATTTCTTGCAAGATCTGGCAGTGCTAGGATGGCCTTACAAATCTGGCAATGCTAAGTGCTGGACCTGCCTCATCCAGCCATTATCCTCCAAGAAAATCCTTACAAAAAAAGATAGAATGAACTTGAATTTCAGAGAGAACCATGTTTACAAGCCAGTATAGGCTCACTGATGAAATATKTTTTGCAAAATGTGTTCTTTATCTGAACGCATTTTAAAACTAGCTGTTATTCAAAATTTAAAATATTGTACTGATCATGGCCATTTCATACAGAAAACTTAACAAAAATCTGTCTCCCATCCTAATCTAATTTTTAAGAAAAATGTTTAATGAGAGAAGGTAGGATGGAGATTATAGAGGACTCCATTTCCATATGATATGTGAATGTTTGCATTTAATTTTTATRAGGATAAATATTGAACACCTGATGCTTCACAAAATTAATTGTCTGATGCTGGATAGATCAGCTAATATCATTATGGAAATTTCTGAGTGATATACTTGCAATTGTCATGCATATTGCAATAAGACAGTGCAGTGGGAACTCTTATTTGCCATGGCAACCATTAATTGGATATGCAGGAGGTGGTGTTTTGCTTTAAATAAATCTGACTGGGTCAGCAATTGAATGTTTCAAATACATGATTTATATTTTACACAATTTTCCACTTTTTTTTTCAGGTTTTGAATTAGTTTTTTCTTCATGTCTATGTGTTCCTCAGAAAGGAATGGGATAAAATTGAGTGGAACCCTGGGACATTTTGTTTTATGATTATTTATGTGAATGCACATTTTGTATTTCTAAGTCTAACAAATAAAAGCTGATTGTAATTACATTTGTGTTCCTGCCATGTGTTCTCAGGCCTCTTTCTCCATTGCTTGTTTCTCACGTGACTATTATTATGGATCAAATAGCTGCTTTGCATAAATCATTTCCATAAAAATGTACAGTTGGTTTTTGATTTACAGAGAGTTTGACAGAAGAGACAGTCTTTTTGCATATCACACTGGGATTTTGACTAAAATACATTGGGATGTATACAAGAAAAATTAACTTCCAAAGAAATGAATTCTTAAGCAAATACTCAGAGAGAAATTATTTAAATCTGAGGACAATAGATATATCAAGGCAGAAAAGTATGAAGTGCAAAGAAAAGATTCTTCTGTGAGTTATATATTCCACAGCATATTCAACAATAATTTGTTTAGGAAGACTCTGACCATTTCTATGTTAAACGATGCTCACAAATTACTGGTGTTTTTTCGCAAGTATAACTGGGTGCAACTCTGAAGGCATTTATAAATGTGATTAATTTTATACAAGTGAGTAGTTGTGCCTAAGTCAAGGAAGATGACTATAGTATTCAAGGTCATATTATACTCTTGGCTTACCTGTGGAAGCTTTTTATGACATTAATAAGTCAATATTCCATAATATATTAATATTAATATATTAATATTTTCCTGGTTTGCTGGTTTGAAAAAGCATCTGGATTAAATACAGGACAAAAAATATCTCCCTAATATTAATCAATGCTTCACTGATGCTTCAGAATTAGTCCATATAGGTTCATCCTGG
The DNA here is from genome assembly GCA_018881555.1 of Amblyornis subalaris. Classification (NCBI taxonomy): domain Eukaryota; kingdom Metazoa; phylum Chordata; class Aves; order Passeriformes; family Ptilonorhynchidae; genus Amblyornis; species Amblyornis subalaris. Next base: position 20,310,819 of record JACAXG010000001.1, read on the forward strand.
AGCATAGCCCAGGACTTTGTCAGGCTCCTAGGCATCTCATTGCTCACACACCCGAACACAGCCCTGGAGCAGAATTTGGAGCAGGGTGTGTGCAAAGAACTGGGTACTCTGTCACKACCATTACATGAGTTTTCTAGGCTGAGACAGGCTTATCTATAGCCCCAAATAATTTGTTGAATGTGTCCCAACCACCTGAAGTTTTTGATTTAAAGATGTGGTGAAGGTGGGGTAGTTTGTGGCATTTGTAGGTTTTCTTAGGTTTTTTTTTGGTTGGTTGGTTTTTTTGGTTTGGTTTGGGGGTTTTTTAATAGGTTTTTTTTTTTTTTACTTTTTGGGGTTTTTTACTTGTTTTCCTTAGCAAAATTATGATTTGGGGTTTGGGKTTTTTTTTTTTTATAATTTGGTAAGCAGATAAATCTCCTAGAAGTTATTCTTATACCATCGCTTGCCTGACAGAAACCAGCAGYGTAGAAAGTAGATCATCGTATTTTCTGTTCTTCTGTGGAAACCACATCACTATATTCCAACTAAGAGACTGCTATATAAGAGGTACACTTTCTTCTTATGCAATGCAACASTGGGTCAGTATACAGCAATAATGCTCTGAGAATGGTCTGTTGGATTGGGCATCTCAGGAGATACAGGGTGTGAAACTTATATCTAGCATTTGATTTCTTTATTGCTTGATCTTAAGCTCATGATCCTTCGGAAACATTTCCAAGAAACATTCGAGTGCATGTGAATTTATGTGTTTTCCAGATTCTTTCCTGAACCACAGCCATAATTTTTTTATATCCTGAGAAAGATGATATGTTTAACTATATAATCTTTCGTTGAAAATCTTTTTTTTTCATAGATACTAGTTTCAGATCAAGCAAAATGCTTAAATGAATTTAGTCTTGACATGACAGAAACTGTTTCTGACAGTTTTGTTCTAAGCATAATGAGGACATATTAACTTTAATTGAAGTCATCACTAAGATGTATTGAGCTGAAATGCTGATGCAGAGCTACAATGATCAAAAAGTCATGATGGTGAAACAAAAATTTCTAGTTTTAAGATAAACTGTCATGCAAGCAGTTATAACAGAATCCGTCTGAAAATGTAAGCATACCCTTCTAAATTATTCCATTACATTAACACTGAATTATACTTTCTTGTCTAAGAAAACCAAAATAATATCAAGGAGAGATATGGAAGGAGAAATCAGGTTTAATTAATCAAGGAAATTGTTARTAAGTAAAACATTCATATGATCATTTTCAGCCAATGAAACAAACATTTGTGTTGTATTTACTCTGAATTGGTCAATTCCTAAGAAATTCTGCATTGTTGAATGTTTYGGGTTTTTTTTATAGCGAAGTTTCTTATTTCTTTTTGCTGTTTATTGAGGTATAATTAAATACATGGTCCAATGTGTCTTATAATGGATACCTACAAATTAATAGTTTCAAAATTAGTGCACTCTTGGTTGCCAGGCTTACATATAAACAATCAGATCATTAGCAACAAGAGTTCAGCCTAATTGTACTCTAACACACAGCAAAGGGTCTCAATGCTCAGGTTACACCAAAGACCTTAACCAGTATGGCATCATTTTACATATTTATTTGGCCTGAATAGTGCCATATTTTTTAATAATACTATAAASTGGGTCAAGATCTTACTAATATCATAGAGAGGCCCTCCAGTTCAATGAAGAGTCCTGTTTATCTCTTGATTAGTTCTTAAAATTTAAATATTCAGGAAGGTTACAAATATGTAATTTCCAGTTTCTCAGYCCATACTTTTAATTTTTTTTTCCTCTGGAAAAAAAAGGAAGAAAAATGGCAAAAGAAAAGAAAGGAAGAAGGYTTTGTTACATTGTTGGTTTGGGGTTTTTTTAATGTGATATTTAAACAAAAATGCATTTAATTTATTTGCCAGCTCTTTTTTTTCTGTGTGAAATGCATCAACTCTTTGGGGGGTTATTGTTTTCATCCAAGCAGCAGTCATTTCACAGAATGTGACATTACTTGTTTAGAATTCAATTATGTTTTCTTTCATGTCAAACAACATCAAATGATCATTTGAGTTTTAGTCCTTTGACATCAGTAATTGTTACAATTCATGGCAGATGACTCCTCAGATGTCAGAAGCTTGGGCTGACGGAGAAAATCCCTTTTTTTTCATGTAGATAACAACCAATAATCAAGATGATTCAGAGGTGCCTATTACAGTGGAAATAGTCTTTATTCATTTAATTTCGGCATAAAGAGCTACTCAGAAGTTTGGTTGTGCACTTATTAATTTGGACAAACATTTTCATGATATGGAAGTTGATGGCTGGTTTTCTTCACTGAGCAACCTACTGCATGGCCACCCATATAAATCCTTCTTGTCTTTCTTCCTCTTTCACTGGGTTTTTGGTCACACTTTCTTTACACTTGTGAAGACAAGGASCTTCATATTGAATGCCTCTCGTTCATCAGGTTTATTTGGTGGTGTTGACTTTCTCACCCGTTGTCTAGTAGGAGCTGATGCAYAGCTGGTAGTTAGAGCTCTTTGAGAGTTATCTAACAGGTGGTAGAAGAGAAAAAATCATAAGAGAATGGATACATTTGCCTCACAGCTGAACGAGGGTGTGAAAATTTACTTAAAAATTAAATATAGATAACTGGTTAAGTTTCCATCCAGTGTTTGGAAAATTGTGTACAGGTACACAATTGGTCAAATGTTCTTTTTTTCCCTTTAGTTTTCCTTTTCCTTCTCTTCTTCCTTTCGTTTACCTGCCTGTAATGAGAATTACTTTATGATACCGATCTTGCTACAGTTGTGTTTGCCTACCTTATTTCTGGGTTAATGATCTACACAGGATGGATTTCAATGCTTTTTACAAAATATAGCTGTTAAATTCAGAAAGGTTGGATATTAGCTGCTGTAATTTATTAAGGGGATTATACTTGTGATCTTTCATACACTCTTATTTAACTTAGTTTCTACAGTGTTTTTACAAGTTAATTKGTTTTGACCCAGTTCTCCCAGAAGTGTAGATTTTTGAAYCCACTGAAATGAGTTACAGAACCTGTTGCCTTTCAACAGAAAATAGGTGTCCGTTCCTCGACCTTTTTGAAATCTCTTCCTCAATAATGTAACTTGATTTTTTAAAAGAAATTACTCTTTCTCAAGATACAGCATTAAAATTAGCACCATTTTTGGTACATTGCTTGTTTTATTTAACCTCCTTTTCAGATTTGCTTTTTCTTAGTCATTAGCCTCGTCAATTTGTGCATCTTTAGGGCATTTTGCAAAACCTATATAATTTTCATAAGRAAAAAATAATTTAAAAAAGTGTGAGGTTTTGTTTTCTTTGCATGGAGATTAGCAGTGTATACTTGCAGCCCAGAAAGCCAACTCGGGCTGCATCAAAAGCAGCGTAACCAGCAGGTTCAGGGGGGCGTTTCTGCCCCTCTTCTCCTTCTGGTCCTTCTTGTGGATGGGCGTCACATTGTCTAGCCTCCAGACAACTAAAAGTCGTTTTTTAGAGCAGTGGTGAGATTAAGTTGTAGTTGGGTTTTGGCCCATCTAATTTTCTTCCTGCATAATCTCACAACATCCATCTGGTTCTCCTGAGCTGCCTACCCCTTCTTCCAAAGTTGGTACACTTTCTCTTGTTTCTATAAGTTCCAACCCTTGCTCTCTGTTTAGCCAGGCTGGTCTTCTTGCCCAGTGGCTTGTCTTTAGGCACGTGAGTATGGCCTGTCCCTGTAACTAAGGCACATCTTCCTGTTGTTCTTTGCCCTTCAGGACTGCCTCCCAAGGGACTCTCTCCACCAGTCTCCTAAACAGGCCAAGGTCTAGCCCTCTGGAAGTCCTGCTGTGACAGTTCTGCTGACCCTCCTGCTTACTGCTCCAAGAATCAAAAACTATAATTTTATGATTGCTGTGCCCAAAAGGGCTTCCAGCCATCGTATCAGTCCTCCTCTGATCACAGACAGTAGGTCCAGAGGGGAACTTTGGCTCTTTCACCAGCTGTGTCACGAAGTTGTTGTCCACACACTTCAAGAACCTCCTAGACTTTTTCCTCTCTGCTGTGTTGTATTCCCAGTAGACATCTGGTGTGTTTGTGGGTTTTGTTACAGAAACTTTTCCTTGATTCTTTTCCTGTTATTTAGGTGAGAGAGTAAGGCACGGTTATTTGGTCTCATTTCTTTTAGAAAGTGCATTTTAAGTCTGGGTGCTAAAACTTTTTGTCAGTCAGTTCTCTGTCTTGTTCCTATAAAAAAATATTGTTTATTCTGCTTGCACCTTCAAATCCCAGAAGCTTTGTGTAGATAATTACATTCTATGTGCAGTTGAGAGCATGACAATAAGCAATCAGTCAATTCCATTATTGTGAGGGTGATACTGTGAGGGCTGTATCCAATGTCATTTGCTTCTCTGTAACACATGCAAAAACCACTCTGAGTTCCAGTGTTTTCCTGTTATTGTATTTTAAATCATACAGCTAACGATGGCTTTATAGTCACTTGGAAGCATGTGTGCTATGAATACAAATATCAAGAGACTAATAATTTTGTTTTAAAAAAACAAGGGTTTGATTTATAGTGGGATAAGCAGGTAGGAAATTACAACCTTGTTCCTTTCATCAATAGTAGTAATAATAATGATTCTAATGATTATTATGTTAGGATTATTATTATTATTATTATTATTATTTTATTATAGAATGTTATTTTTAAAAATGTATGCCTGTTGTCAGAACATTATTTCCCTTTTTTAATGCCTGCCATGAAAACCAAAAAAATAGTGTTTAAAAGTTAATCTCTTTTTTTTTACTATAATAATAAAAATCCTCCTAATTATTAATTGGTTTAGCAAAGAAACTCACAAAACTTACTTAGAAATTATTCTTTGACACAATGTCAGAACTGTGAAAACATATTCTTTCTAACTACCTGAAAAGGATAGCAATAGATAATACTGTGTCCCAGACCTCACATTTGTGGAGTGCTGTGCTTATCTGTTAACACAAAGCTCGTATAAAAGTAGTTTTCCTTGACTGTGGGATTTTTCCTCAATGAAAGGGGAATACTGAGATGACAAAAAGCCATTAGAATATTTCCTGCTTTTTTTCTCAGAAAAAAAAAGGTGAGGCATACCCTATTTTATTGTAAGGAGTGAGCTTGCTGTCCTTATGTTTGCAACATTCAAGAAAAAAAGACAGAATATGTAGGACTCTTTATATATTTTCTTGCTGCATCATTCTGATGGTCCTTTCTCTGCTTTGCTAAGGACAATATATCACTCATGGACTGGTTTTCTGTACATAAATACGTCTAAAACTAAGTAAAGACAGTCAGGAACTCTTAACTTGCTGCAAAACATTTTCCTTAACATATTGCATGTGGGGTCAAGATGAATTCTGTGAAAATATTCTCCTCAAATATTCATTAGATATCCACAACTTCACCCAAAAAAAGAAATATGTAACTTTAAAAACTGTCTTTGAAACTAAATTTGGAATATAAATTTAAAGTGAAGTCTCCATTATGCTCTGACTATGTCAACATTTTTGGTAGAGTGTTTATGTCTTAATCTTGCAGTCTGATAAGCAACTTGACAGTAACTTAACAAAATTACTACGAAATTTTGCTTCTTTCATCAGCTGAAGCAGAAATGACATTCCTGATTTTGAACCATGACCAAGTTTTCACTGGACTGGTTGTGTATAAATGAGATACAATTACCAGTAACTATAATTTTCATCTGGATGAATAACCTGATCCTGAGAATTTTAATCAGCCCCTAGATTTTTCATTTCAGAAAAAAAAATTCAGTGTTGTAGTTAATTAGAACTGGTCTGAAGCTAAAACTAATTGAGAAAAATTAAATAAAGGTCTGTCCCCACCACCATTCTATTCATATGAAATTAAATCTTCAAAAAGATACCAGAATCATCAAAGAGGAAGGAAAGTGTATTTCGTGTGAGAAGTAACAATGTCCCAGATGCTATAATCAAGCAAATATGGGTCATGGCAAGCCAAGTCAGAACAATACAAGAATCAAGGGGAAAGGTAAAGGCTAAGGGAGAAAGAAACCGAATGATTGCAATCCTAGTGAAATTTTTGTATGACTCAATAAAAACCTGTCAGTAACAGAGAGCACAGATGTAGCACCACGGAGAAACTACGAATGTTCCCTGGGGTACAAGGCCCATGAGATTAGCTCTGAGTAAGCATTGTTAAACTAGCAGTTTGTTTGGTTAGGACATGGTTAGCGGTTAGGATATTTTGCCATGGCTATCCTGTGAGATATCATGGAGTTTGATCTGAGAAAATCATTGTTACACTCTTCTGCTATAAGTTGCACTTTTCCTAAGACACCTTGATTTCCTCTTTCTTTCTTTCTTTCTTTCTTTCTTTCTTTCTTTCTTTCTTTCTTTCTTTCTCTTTCTTTCTTTCTTTCTTTCCTTCTTCCTTTCCTCCTTTCTTCCTTTCCTCCTTTCCTTCTTCCTTCCTTCCTTTCTTTTCTTTCTTTCTTTCTTTCTTTCTTTCT